>NIPM01000140.1:128359-157427 GCA_002738285.1 Holacanthella duospinosa | reverse complement strand
CTGACTCAGTACAGATCGTAGCGAATATTTGAAAACTGATGTGTATATGAACACATATTTTGAGTTGTGTCCATCTATTATGGGTGTTATGATGTAGTGGGAGGTGCGGATTTGCTGGTGAGAATGAGTGTTTCAAAAGTAAATTCCAAAAAGAACCATGTCCTATTTCCCCAAATGGTATGAGATCTTCGATCGTGAATGTTTATTTTTTTAAAGACTCACCCGCAGTCGCGGGTTTATTCCAACCGCNGATTTGCTGGTGAGAATGAGTGTTTCAAAAGTAAATTCCAAAAAGAACCATGTCCTATTTCCCCAAACGGTATGAGATCTTCGATCGTGAATGTTTATTTTTTTAAAGACTCACCCGCAGTCGCGGGTTTATTCCAACCGCGAGTATGCCAACTTTAGATGGGCACATGGTTAGGATTAAGAAACTTAAAGTTTTAATGATAAGCAACATTGGAAGTGAAGAACTTTGCAAACAAGTTCCGATAGTTTGGGTGTTTCCGACAAGATAATATCTCAAAGCCATTTCTCTGGCATATTGCAAAAAGCTTGCTGATTACTTTAAGAAGTAATTTGCTTTTAGAGTATTCCAAGTTTAGGTAATAACTTAAAAAACTGTAAAATAAGTCGAAAAAGGTATCGTATCATAAAATACGTCTCTAAAAACAGGAACTTCGGTTTATGTAACCTGATCTTTGAATTATCAGTCAGTTGACATTATCGGCTATTGTCAACTCCGCCTATAGTCAACCAATTCTTTGGCTCCCTCGAAGGTGACATAAGCTAAAACCACTGTATTAATCTTTCAGTCGCAGAGCTGATGTAAATTCAAAAAAATTTTAATAAATTTTTTCAAACTCAAACGTTTTCCAGACTGCTTCGGACCACTGATGAGTGAATTGGGGAGAAGAGACGCAGATATTTCAACTTTCACTAAAAACTTTTTAAAATTTTTGTGAAAGTGAAAGTTTTCATTTAAAAGTCGCTTTCATGAAAGACTTGCGCATAAGGTTACACAATGACATTCAGGTTAGAGCTGAAATTCTTTCAAACTTTCATGCAAGTTTCTTTCACCATGTAATAGGGGATTAACGGTTAAAATTTGGAAAGAAAGCGAGGATAATCAAAACTATGAACGATTAGAAGGAAACGTAGAAAAGAAAGACGAAAATGAGTACAGTCCAACCATAAATTATGTTTAAGGATCTTCGAGAAAATTTGAAGGGAGGGCTGTTGACTGTAGTTAGCAATATATCGTTTTGAATAAGCATTTTTCATGATAATTCTGACAGGGTGTTTTTGATTTAATCATTTGATTTAAACCATGGTTTATTTAATGGTCGGAACTAAGAAGTTAAGGTGGTGGTTTTTATTATCCCCATAACTGCCGGATTATAAAAATCAAAAGTTGATTTTAACGTCTTGGTTTAAAAAAAAACAGGTGATTTAAACCAAATAAACCCCGAATTATAATTGTTTTTTTTAAATATAATTTTGAAGCAACTATTAGGTTAAATATTTCATATATGAAAGTATTTCATCTAAAGTATTAAAATTGTAACTAATTTTCTTAAATTTTACGGGTGGTTTATGGTTGCATCCAAGCAATCATGCCAAATGTTGGTCTGGACTTAATATTTTAACCTCTTAAGTTACAACAAACTCAAACCGAGAGTGTGAAAGTTGAGAAAAATTAGGTCAGTTCAGACCTAAACCTAATATTTAAATTCCTGTAATAACTTTTTATTGTTAGATAAAATTTGGAACAACGGAGTGATTATTTATAGGCTGGTATATTTTCATCCATAGATTAAATTTTATACTCTGGGGCTATTTAGGTGTTGGGTCTAAATTGCGTTAAGGATAATTGTATTGGAGCTAAAGTGATTTGGGGCTAATTCTAATTCTAATTTGGAGGTAGTTACGTGTCACGTTGAAAGATACCTTTGAAGGGCATCTCCTCCAAATAAATGTGATTTTCGGAATCAGCATNTGGTATATTTTCATCCATAGATTAAATTTTATACTCTGGGGCTATTTAGGTGTTGGGTCTAAATTGCGTTAAGGATAATTGTATTGGAGCTAAAGTGATTTGGGGCTAATTCTAATTCTAATTTGGAGGTATCTAGTTACGTGTCACGTTGAAAGATACCTTTGAAGGGCATCTCCTCCAAATAAATGTGATTTTCGGAATCAGCATCAAAACTGAACAAATGGAAACATCTTTTTTTTAATCAGTTGAGGCCCCTTTCGCTTGAATATAACCACTTGTTACCGCTAACATGTATCTAGTGGCCATGCACCAAGGTTTATTATAAAACCTTATATTATATCCGTTTTCTTCAGAGGAGCAGTTAATAATCACCGTCGTGGATATGTTTGTGGCAGCTTTTGAAACAACAGGAGCGTTTCTGGGTTATTGTATATTGACTATGCTGCTTAATCCTACAGTACAGCGGAAGGTACAGAAAGAAATTGACCAAGTTGTTGGGCGAAACGTGGTACCATTTATGACGGATATCCAAAGGTAGACCATTTTTAGAGTAAGAGTTAGAATATAGCTTATTTAACATCCTGATTCATATAATTATTCTAGAATGCCATATCTGCAAGCTGCCATGCTCGAGGTACAACGGTTTTCTAGCTTCGTTGCATTTGTACCAGCACGGAAAACTTTGACAGACGTGTCTTACAAAGGCTACATAATACCGAAGGTTGAAGTCGAATTTCCTACAAAGTTCATTAGTTTATTTTTAGTTTACTTTTTCTAACTTTTTATTGATTATCCAGAACACTGCAATTGTAGCCAATTTGCACGCAAATTTTCATGATAAACGATACTGGAGGGACCCTGAAGTATTTCGTCCAGAAAGATTTTTGGACGATAACGGTGTTCTGATAAAACCAAATGTCGAACGCATATCGGCTGTATTCGGATTTGGTGAGTTTTTGTTTAATATCATAGGGAGTTACGGCTGATGACCTTCCAGGTTTGACGCTATTTCTAGACGCTATTCTTAATAGAAAAAGAGCGTCAAAGTTATAGTGCTAAGACAGTTTGGGCAGGAGTTTGGCAAAAGAGACTTATGTTGTACTAAATAAAATTCATAATTTTAAATTGAAACTTACAAAATTGAAAGTGCCATTTTAAGTTCCAAATCGTTTNTTTATTTATTTTTAATTTGAAAAACAAAAAAGTTATAAAATTTTGAAAACTTAAAAAAAACCTAACAACCTAACAACCTAACCTTACCTAAATTAACATGAGATATATTTATTTAATTTGAAAAACAAAATTTTTTTCCCACAGTTGGGCAAAATAAATTTTTTTTAAGTTTTCAAAATTTTATAACTTTTTTGTTTTTCAAATTAAAAATAAGTAAACTTCAGAATAAATTTTCCCTTACTCAAATTTAGTGAATATATTAATTGAATGAATTTTGATGAAAAAAAAAAACTTTTTTTTGAAATTTTGAAAAAAAATTTTCCAAATTTTATTTTTGAAGTTCGCTTCGAAAAAAATATATTTTTGTGATCAGGGGGGGAGGGGGGTCAAAATCCCTTCTGGTCCACAATAGTAAATTCTTACCCCTTTCGTAAAAAGCGGATTGGTAAATTACCTTACAGGACAATATTCTCGGGTGAGTGTACACAACATACCGGCCTGGCCATTAGGAACGAGCAAAAATAAATTCTTTTACTGCTTGTGTTGTGCGTCAGCTGTTGCTATGGGTGCAAAAAGTTAGCAGAGCATTACCATAAAATTAGCAGATCAGCAAATCAGAGCGTAAAGTTAGCACCCTAGCACCATAAAGGGAACAATTAATGGAAACGCACTCCCCGCGGAATTGGGTAAGTGATACCTGAATCGATTGGAAATTTCATGCAGATTACGAATCTGGCATTCATTAGTGGCGCTCAACTCAAATTTTGCAAAAAAATTGCAAATTTGTGCAAACAAAAAAATTTTTTTTTTGAAAATTCTTACCCAAATATCCAAGTGGAATTGGGTAAGTGATACTTAAATCCATCAGAAATTTATAGATTACGAATCTGGCATCTATTGTTGGCGGCCAAGTCAAACTTTGAGAAAATTATGCAAATTTGACCCAAAAAAATTTTTTTTTCTGCTATGACTTACCCATATGTATTTATCCGGATTTGAGCAAGTGAAAGGTTGATCGATCAGAAATTACACGCCTATTACGAATCTGATATAAATCATTAGTCGAACTAAAAAAAGATAAAACTTTAATATTCCATCGGATTTGGATAACATTTTTTTGTAGACTAATATTAGGTCGCTGATTACGAATATGAAAATAATTTTCACCGGAAACGCATAAAAAAAAAGTTTTGTATTTTTCAAAATTGAGACATTTTTTCCTTGCTATTACGTAGATTGAGAGGGTATTTTCTCAATGTTTTTGTTAGGTAATTAATAGACGTATTCAAGCATACACGGATCGGTAACATGCACAATTGGATTGTGTTAGTTGAGTGTGATTGCATACCTGTAACAGATATCGCGTTCAGGTAGTTCAAACCATATTTCCCGGCGGCGTTTGAACGAGCCGAAGGCTCGTTCAGGACTAACAGATGCGTTCAGGCTAACTGAACTAACGTTCAGGCTAACGGAGGCGCGAGGTGCGCGCCGAAGATTGCGCGCCGCCATTTTTTTTGCTTAATAACAAAATACTGATGAAATATTTTATTGATTAACAAGCTAACGAATCCTAATTCTAACAACGAATGCATATNTTGTTCAAACCATATTTCCCGGCGGCGTTTGAACGAGCCGAAGGCTCGTTCAGGACTAACGGAGGCGTTCAGGCTAACGGAGGCGCGAGGTGCGCGCCGAAGATTGCGCGCCGCCATTTTTTTTGCTTAATAACAAAATACTGATGAAATATTTTATTGATTAACAAGCTAACGAATCCTAATTCTAACAACGAATGCATATTAAATCCTTTTTTTGTTCCATTTTGAATAATTCCTAACGTTTTTTCTATGCGTTTCCGGTGAATTTTTTTTTCATATTTGTGATCAGCTACCCGATTATTAGTCTACAAAATAAACTTCATCATTTTTTGAGGTGCCTCGGAATACCTAATTTTTTCCCCGCACATTTGAAAAGTCACTTAAAAAAATTTTTTTTTGGCACAAATTTACAAAATTGTACAAAATGAGACTTGACCGCCATCAACGAATGTTAAATTTGTAATCTACGTGAAATTTCTGATCGATTGAGGTATCACTTACCCAATTCCGCGGGGAGTGCGTTTCCATTAATTGTTCCCTATATGGTGCTAGGGTGCTAACTTTACGGTCTGATTTGATGATCTGTAATTTTATGGTAATGGTCTGCTAACTTTTTTCACCCACAGCAACAGCTGACGCACAACACAAGCAGTAAAAGAATTTATTTTTGCTCGTTCCTAATGGCCAGGCCGGTACATGATAAGATCATTAATTCTAAAAATTAACAATATTCCAAACTTTTTGTTTAACATAATTATGATTAGCAAGTGACAGAGTCAGTTGCCGCGTTTGCCATAGAAAAGCGAAATAGAAAACCAATGACTCATAATCAAGGACGCCCAAATGCATAATTTGCATAAAATTGCATAATCGTAATTAACCCTGGTCGTCTATTTCATATTTCTAGTGTCATTGGATCAAGAAACATTATGACGATTGACACCAACTTGTCTCGCATACAAGGCACAAATTGCATAATTTCAAACTAACGCATAATTTTGCATAATATTGTATAATTTTGCACAATATTGCATAATTTTAGGGAGAAATTTGGAAGTTTGCTGTTATTAACCAAATAATGCCCAACTATTTACTGAATACAGCGTAATAACGCATCAATCCTCGGCACCATATCTGGCAGTACCAGTGTGTAGATCTTAAATTTTAGTCTCGGTGGTAAACTGGAGAGAAAAGTTATTTCAGGAAATAAGCGCCTAAATGTGTGACTGTATTACAACATTGGGATCATCATGTTGTAGGACGGGATTTTCAACAATTAATTTGACAGTTAGACAATATTAAAAAAAAAGATTGGTGGAATAGAACAACGCTGAATGTTCTAGCCAAATTATAAACGCGAATTGTTTTTTCTTTGAAAATTTTGCGCTTCGTTAAATCTATATTTGAAAGGTACGACTTTGTTACTCGCAAAGGTTGTAGAGGTTTTCAACTTTAAGGTTATCACGTTGCGATAGCGTGAAAACAGCGAATAAATATGACATCCAACGACCTACTAGTTTTGTGAGTCGGATTTTAGCGCATAAAATCGCATAAACTGAAATATTTAGCGCATAATTTGGCGTAAAAAATCGCATAATTTGGTTGTCCTTGCTCATAATAAAGCCTAGTATCCATCATACGGATACAAGGTAAAAAGTGTCGAGTCGGGTATAAAAAGAATATTTTGCTCAAGAATTTTACTGGAGAGTATCCATCATTGCGGTCCTAAAAGATAAAAAGTTAAAAAAAATTGTTTACTTGCCAGAGTTTTTACTGGACTCGTCGGTAAACTTTTGTCTATTTTCTAAGCAGTAAAATCCCCATGCTTTTCTGTGTTGAGTAGTAAAATCGAGAAAAAGAAGGAAGTGGAATCTCACTAAAACGAGTTAACAGGCGTCTACTGACACTTTTTGCATTCCACTTGTTTCTTTTTCAACCATTTTCTTCCTAATTAGAATAATTTGAATGGGTTTCAAAACTCTTTTCACATTCCTCTTCTTTCTTAGACTTAATTTTCAAACCTTTGACTCTATTTCTAATTTTCCTCAAGAAATGATAGATACTGTACCAGGTAAAATACACGTTTTCACTCTGGAAACTAAGTTGTGCTCAAGAAAAAATTTTTCTAGGTAAAACGACTTTTTGGAAATTTAGCGTAGATTACGAATTTGACATCCGTTGTTGGCGGTCAAGTCAAATTTTGCAAAATTTTTGGAAATTTGTGCCAAAAAAAAATTTTTTTTAGTATGACTTACTCAATTGTATTGGTCGAAATTTCAGCAAGTTATACGTGAATCGACCAGAAATTTCATGCAGGTTAGGATTCTGACATCAGTCATTGGATGTCAACAACCTAAACCTAAAGAAAATGTAACAACCTAACTAACCTAAAGAGAAACTAGTAACCTAAACTAGTAACCTAACAACCTAGAAGCAAACCTAAAGAAAAAAATTTAAAGAAAAAAACAACCTAACATTCTATACCTAAAAGAACCTAACCTAAACCTAAACGAAACCTAATAAATGAAACCTAAAGAAAACCCTAACTAGCTAAACCTAAAGAAAACCTAACTACCTAAACCTAAAGAAAACTAAATAATCTAAACTTAAAGAAACCTAACAACCTAAACCTAAAAAAAACCTAATAATCTAAACCAATAGAAAATCTTAAGAAATTGTATCCTCTACATCTCATTGCTTATAAATATTTAAATAATATAAATAATAAAAATTAAAAAGAAATTGAAAAAATATCCTTTCTGTTTACAAAATTCGACTTGACAGGCAACGATGAATGTTGAATTTGTAATCTGCGTTAAGTTTCTAATCGATTGATGCATAGCTTATTAAAATCCGGACTACTACCTTTGGGTAAGTCATATTCTAAAAAAAAATTTTTTTTTGGCACAAATTTGTTAAATTTTTGGAAAATTTGACTTGACCGCCAATAATGAATGTCAGATTCGTAATCGACGCTAAATTCCCAGTGGATTAACGTATCAGTTACCAAAATTCCAGAGGGAGGAGGGTGGCTATTCTACAAATAAGCCCTTCTCATTGTTTATAATAATCCCATTTTTATTATAACAAGCAAATATTTGCTTGAGATTCATCGTTTTCCAAAGGAAAAATCGTTGTCTTTAATTTAGCTAAATCGGTGCAAAAGAAAAGACAAAATCAACTTGTCCATTGCTGTCATTTGCTCAAAGCATTTCGAACTTTTCGGTTTTGAAGTAGACAAAATTCAACATTTATGACATGGGTTGAATGTTTGAATTTCATTTTCTCCAAACGCTTTTGGAGAAAACGTCGAGGAATTCTAAAAATTATTATTAGAATCAAACTTTTAAATACACAGAAAATTAAATGTCAGGGACTTTCTGCCAAGTCTAAAATTAAAATAAAGGCTAAACAATTTACGAAATAAATAATATTGTGAAAAATTACTCAATTGTTTGTACACATTTGCGCGTCAAAATAAAATGCATATCTGATTTTAAAATTGAAGTTAAAACAGTCTAAATTGGTCTAAAGTATGAATAAGGCATGTTGTTTAGTTATGAACTTTGAGAGCTTGNGAAGTTAAAACAGTCTAAATTGATCTAAAGTATGAATAAGGCATGTTGTTTAGTTATGAACTTTGAGAGCTTGCATAACAGTGACGTCACTTCTGCTTGAGAGAAAGGGAATTTGAGAAGAGATTGAATCCCGCCATTCCATATCTTAAGTTCCNAGCTAGCTGACCAACAACCTAGGTAGTTGGTCAGCTTTAAGTTGTCGCAATGGCTCACTTTAGAAACGTCAGATTCCCTGTTTTTACTCGACCCCACATTTTGCGTTGGTCGCATGTAGGGTTGAAAATGACTCCCATTTTCTTCANGTTCCCTGTTTTTACTCGACCCCACATTTTGCGTTGGTCGCATGTAGGGTTGAAAATGACTCCCATTTTCTTCAAAGTCAGAGTCAGGTGACTCAGAGTTATTACTCACTGACTCCCATTTTGACAGAGTCAGAGTCATGAATTATAATGACTCAGTGAACCTGACTCAGTGATTCTTATAGAATCACTCCTGCAGCTTGAGTCAGAATCAGGTGAATCAGTCATGACTCAGTGGCTTAGATTCGCAGATTCATATTTTTCGTTATACAGTGAAATGAGCATAGTACGTATTCAAAACTCAAAATGAATGATAAAAAGACGTTAAGTTACCTGCTCTTTTCGGTTAGACTCTTAAATAAATTTTTGAAATTCTTCTCTATTTTTGATCCTGTTTGAAATTAAATTAGCTCACTTTCAGTATTTACACTGATTCTTCGTGTCAACTCTATCAAAATAATCGATGATTGAACACATCGGAATGACACATTGGTACATAGTTTTGAACTTTTGTTATTTATTGACATTGTTCAATTAACTCATTTTTTACTGCGAAATTATCAAACCGCACTCTAAATTAGCTCAAAATCTAAGTTTAAAATTTCGAATAACTGAAAAGTTTTTGGTTTTGATTTCGAATGATTAATGTTGAATTTCGATTTTGCTTACAGTTTGTACCGAGACTTAATTTTCAATTTCGACTGAAAAGTTGAATTAAATTCCGATTTTGATTTCAATTTTCTTCGAATTTCGAATAGCAGATTTCGAATTCAAGTACCTTAGAATTTTTTTTTTAAAGTATAAAACTTTGTCTATTTTAAGAAAACTCCGTTTTATTATGCATGCTTGAAACTTATCTCCAGATCTTAGTATATTTCAATTTCAATGGCCTCAAATGTTATGGATTTCGATTTTGAGAAACGTAAACGCATGGATTTAAATCTAAACTATTTAAAAATATGAATTATGGTTTAGATTTCGTGGTTCTTTAAAATCATTGACTTCGACTTACATTTCTAATTCAAATGGTTATTGTCTACTTCGATTCTGATTGTGAGTTGGAATTTTTAGAAGCGTTGAATTTAGATTTTTATTAAAAGCTGGAGTTCGATTTCGATGTGTAGTGGTGTAAGTTGCAAGTGTGCTTCAAACTAAACACGAGCTGCGCGGCAGCAAACTCCCACTCTCAGATTAGTGGGTTGCGAGAATTGAAAAGAATTGGGTAGTACAAAAATGGCAAAATGTAAGCAGTAACGCTTTGTTGCTTGGGAGTCATGATTCTTCGTAGTGAGTCACGAGTCAGGTGACTCCCATTTCTCTATTGAGTCACCAAAAACCAGTGACTCCGAGAAATGGATGAGTCAGTCATAGTCACTGAGTCAGAATCATTCGAAAGCTTAGTCGCATGATGGAAATCACGCTTAACGTGTCAAAAGGAAGAGAGTAAAAAAAATCTCTTGGGTTTTGCTCTGCAGTTGAACTGTGCGGTTTGGAAAGGGTTGAGATGAGATAGATGTTTGTTTCAAAGACCAAGACGCTCAAAATAAGGTCATGAGGGAGACGCTATTTCGAAATAGGGTTAAGCTACAGAAGAAAAAAACGTCGCCTCAAAATAAGGTCGACGCTCCGTGGAAGGTTGCTCTACAAAGTCATTCGCCCTAACTCTTTATTAGTTCAAGTTTCAATGTTATAATTATTCATTAATACAGTTCGCTCTCTCCCGTTCTAAAATTGAAAAACAGATTTTATGTCTTCATGTTCGGTTAGAGGACGAATACTAGATACACTCCAACCAGTATTTGTGTAACTAGTGGAAGTTAATTTTGACCCATGCTCTTTGCTTTAGAAAGCATAATGACGTAAATTATTGTCAATTGAACTCTATAAACAAATTTTTTTGTGTTAATAGTGTTTACGGTTTCAGAAAGATTATGCGAAAGTAGAGAGGGAATTTTTTTTAATGAAGTCTCTGCGACAACTAGAAAAAAAGTTACGAATTCTTGAAAATTGTTATTTCGGAACATTCTTTTGTGACAATGTACATGAGAAGTTACGTGTGCCAAACGAATGTTCCGAAATTACAATTAAAAAAAAATTGCAACTTTTTTTCTAGTTGTAGAGGAACTTGATTTAAAAAGTTCTCCTCTCTAACTTCGCATAATCTTTCTGAAACCGTAAACACTATAAGCTCTAACAAAATATTTTTGGTTTACGGAGTTTAATTACTAATAATTTATGTCACCACGCTTTCTCCAGCAAAGAGCATGGGTAGCTTCCAGTAGTGACAAAAATACTTTTTAGAGTGTATGATGTAAATGGTAATGATAATGTTTCTTTTTTAATTTTCTAAGGTCCAAGGAAATGCATTGGAAATGAACTAGCACGGACAACAACTTCCATGTACTTTGCTACGCTTTTGCAACAATTTTCCTTTGAAACGATTCCAAAAGAAACCTTGCCAACAATGGAGCCAATAGCAAACTTTGTGCTTTCTCCCAAACTGTTTAGGGCTTTAATTACAGTACGTTGAACTATTCACATCAAATAAATTATAAATATTATTGGAACTAATACAAGGCTCGCCAAATTAATCCGGGCCTTCTTTCTCCGACTTTCACCAAAAAGGATTGATTTTCACTTCTAACGATTAATTTCACTCCATTAAACCATTGATCAATTATCACCAAAACTTTCAAATTGACTAGTATATGTTAAAGTTAAGGTTTATAACTAATTTTTTTGTAATAAAAAGAAAATTTTCTCTCTAAAGCTGGATCTATAGTTGCCTTTCCCCGACCGTGCTTCGAGGAAAGTGCGGTNTAAAAAGAAAATTTTCTCTCTAAAGCTGGATCTATAGTTGCCTTTCCCCGACCGTGCTTCGAGGAAAGTGCGGTTTGGTTAAAAAATTTCAATGACACAATCAGTTTTTTCCAAGGCAACTGCATCCAAATAGGTACTGAATGTTTTTAACCACACCGCACTTTCCTCGAAGCACGATGGGGGAAAGGCAACTCTAGTTTCAGCTTAAATCCCACAACCCCACATTTTCCAATCACAACCCATATACAGATGACCTCAAGGTTCAGGTAAGCAGTATTTTCTCAACCCCCTTACTGAATAAGGAATAATTTTTGGATTTTACTTGGGTATNCAAGGTTCAGGTAAGCAGTATTTTCTCAACCCCCTTACTGAATAAGGAATAATTTTTGGATTTTACTTGGGTATGCTTCGTATGTTTGAGCTCGTGTGAATATAGATACCCCTAGGTAAGTTAGTGAATTGATTCCCTGGCGAGCAATTCACTAACAAACCTAGGCAGCAAACCCGGAGTCTGTTGAAGATAACTTCTCCGGGTTGTGAAAACTTAATTCAGGATGAGAGTTAGAAAGAGGTCAGCACGCCCTCTCAACTTACCCAACTTTTTGGTTTGTTTGGGGTAAACAAACCTGTGTTTTGTCAAAGTTGGTGCTCTAAATTTGAAAACAGGCAGAGAAATTTACCAAATTTTCAAATATACCCGAAAACGTTCCCCTGCTCTTGAGCAGGATTACTGAATATTAGTTAAACTATTTCAGTTCTACTGCTTTAGTAAACAAGTTTCAACAACGGGAGTGCCAGTTGATCATTCGGTGAGTATTATCACAGTTATGTAGTAATTGTTAGTGTTGTGAGTCAACGCCACAGTAACAATTTGGTGAGACAATACCACAACACAAAACACACAAAAGCGATACTTCAACAAATCATTCAAAAAATCAAGAAGCACTGATAAACAGGCCATGAGTTGCTGGAATCAAAGGTTAGGTCCTTGTGTAGATCGATAGTGAACTACGTTGGTGTTATCACTGCATGTAGCGGAGTTGACTCAAATTACTTCCAAATCAATTAGTGAATGTTGAATAAAATTACTATTTAATATCTTGCGAAAAAGTAAGGTATGATATTTTAGGCGGAAGGGATCACTCAAGGCAACATAAGTTTGAGTAGAACAAGTGACTTGATCTACTCAAATGTCTTGGTTTACCTAAGTGATTCTTTTCACTTTGATCTTCAGATTTTTTAGTTAAATTAATTATATAAAATATTACCCGAATAGATGTCTACCTCTAACGATTAATTTCACTCCTCTAAACCATTGATCAATTATCACCAAAACTATCGAATTGATTACTAAATTTTAAAAGTTAAAGATTATAACTATTTTTTTTTGTAATAAAGAGAATGAACAAAAAATTCCTCCAAATCCCACAACCCCACATCTTCCAATCACAACCCATCTACAGATGCCTTCTTGTAGGACGTAAACTCCTTCCATACCACTTTTCTCAACGACCACACTACGAAGAGATAACTTAGCTTACCTCAAGGTTCAGGTAAGCTGTAGTTTCTCAACCCCCTTATTGAATAAGGAATAATTTTCGGGTTATGCTTGGGTATGCTCGAACCCGGGCTGAATATAGATAAACCTAGGTAAGTTAGTGAATTGATTCCCTGGTTGCAATTGCAAGGGTTCAGGAAAACCAGCTCTGTTCGATTACTTATCGATTAAATTTCCGATAAGAATCATTTATCATTTACCAATTTAAGAGACTGTCAACTTATACCGAGATGAGTCTGAAACTTGTTACCTAATTTCGTGGATAAGGTCTTTGTCGTGGTTTCGAGCTTTTATCTTTAGATATTGACAACCTAGAGGGGTGGGACCTAGCGCATTCGATTCAGTATCAAATTTCCAATAGGAATCACTTATGATTTACCAATTTAAGTAACTCTTTATCAACTTGTATCGAGATAAGTTTGAAACTTGTTAAATACTTTTGTGTAAAAAAGTCTTTGTGGTTTTGGGCATATATCTTTATATGGTGACCAACTATACGGCTGGGACCTACCGATGACTGCATAAGTAGTTCCCGTTTTTTGAATTTTTTTTTCACTCCCGCCTTCCTTGCTTCGAATATTTTATTTGCTGGTAGCGTAAAAACGCAGTTAGTTGCACCATGCTACTGTTCAAATTCAATGTTTGTATAATTATAAGCAAATTTATTCCTGGAGGTTTTGGGTAAGTGATACGTCAATGGATCCGAAACCTTGCTTCCATTAAGAATATGATTTCTGTTGTTGACACTCAAATCAGAATTTTCGAAAATTCTACAAATCTCACTGAAATTTTTTCACCATCGCAAAAAATCCCGAATGCAATGGAATTTGGTTAGGCGGTATTTCAATCGCTAATAAGTCCCACATAGAATACGAGTCTGAAATCCATTGGTGGCAGTGAAGTAAAAATTTCGAAAAACATTTTTTAATTCAGTATCAAAGGCTACCAGGNTCTGAAATCCATTGGTGGCAGTGAAGTAAAAATTTCGAAAAACATTTTTTAATTCAGTATCAAAGGCTACCAGGATAAAAAAAAATTTGATTTCATATATTAATTCTCTGCTTTCTGTATTGATCTCTCTTGATTCCGTTCCAATTAAATTATAAACTAAATTTTCCATAACAAGACTGATGCATTACTGATGACGCCGGTTCTGGAGCGCGCGAGGCCGAGGTATGAAAAAAATAAATTAGATTGCGGACCTCGGNCATTACTGATGACGCCGGTTCTGGAGCGCGCGAGGCCGAGGTATGAAAAAAATAAATTAGATTGCGGACCTCGGCGTCGCGCGCTCCAGAACCGGCGTATTTATGCATCAGTCTTTTATGGGAAATTTAATTTATAATTTAATTGAAACCGAATAAGGGGATCAATACAAAAAGCAGAGAATTAATATATGAAATCAAATTTTTTTTTNTAATTTAATTGAAACCGAATAAGGGGATCAATACAAAAAGCAGAGAATTAATATATGAAATCAAATTTTTTTTTAGCCTGGTAGTCTTACTATCACTTAATTTTTTACAAAATCCGTAAAACTTTACAATTTCGAAAATTTTACTTCACTGCAACCAATGGATTTCAGACTCGTATTCTACGTGGGATTTGTTACCGATTGAAATACCTCCTAACCAAATTCCATTGCATTCGGGATTTTTTGCGATAGTGAAAAAAATTCAGTGTGATTTGTAGAATTTTCAACAATTCTGATTTGAGTGTCAACAACAGAAACCATATTCTTAATGGAAACAAGGTTTCGGATCGATTGACGTATCACTTACCCAAAACCTCCAGGAATACATTTGCTTATAATTATACAAACATTGAATTTGAACAGTAGCGTGGTGCAACTAATTGCGTTTTTACGGTACCAGCATATAAAATATTCGAGGCAAGGAAGGCGGGAGTGAAAAAAAATATTCAAAAAACGGGAACTACTTATGCAGTCATCGGTAGCACATTTGATTCAGCTTAAATTTCCAATAGGAATCGTTTATCATTCACCAATTTAAGTGACTCTCTNATCGGTAGCACATTTGATTCAGCTTAAATTTCCAATAGGAATCGTTTATCATTCACCAATTTAAGTGACTCTCTATCTAATTCCCGCCGAAAGTTGATTAAAAAAGTACTCTACCAGTAGCCGTAACCACACATGGGCCTTTTGGGTACGCCACACCTTTGGGTACGGAAGATACGCCGTATGTATGGAGTACGGTACGGTGCGGCGAAAACTTTTGAGTCACATAAGGAGTACGGGGACGGTATGGCCCATCTGTTGAAAGAGGTACGCTGTACGGAAGGTGTGCCATACCTTTAGGTATGGGGTGCGGTTATGGTACGCTAGGATCTGGTGTGGGTACGCAGTTACGCCGTACCCAATTTAGGAATGTTATATTGGTGCGAATATTAAAGAGGTTGAGACAAACTAAAAACTGTGTAATTTCATGAACTGAGGAATTTTGAGTAACCTCCTCTCCTATGTTTCCCCTTATCACAGCTCGTTTCACCTGACCACACTTGTAACTTAGTTCTAATTTTAAGATTAAAATCTGGAACGCTCATAATCGAAATATTACTTTCAAATTGTAAAGTAAGAAAGCCAAGGACTAGTTCTATTCAAATTTTGTGAAGTTGAAAAACGAATCTGTCCTCAATTTTGAAATTAGTTGCTGGATATCGTTGCTTACTCCGAGCATAAATGAACTAATTACTCATCATCAGTGTTGGGGATTCAGTTCAGTTCAGTNGATATCGTTGCTTACTCCGAGCATAAATGAACTAATTACTCATCATCAGTGTTGGGGATTCAGTTCAGTTCAGTTCAGTACTTTCCAGTTTTTTCCAGTTTTTGGACGGAACTGAACTGAACTGGAAGGCTTTTGAAGATGCAAAAGTACTGAACTGAACTGAACTGGAAAAGAAAAGCTTTAGTTGAAATACTGGACTGAACTGAACTGGGAAAAAAATCCTACACAAAATTACTGAACTGAACTGAACTGGACACCTTTTCTCAGGAACTGAANGCTTTTGAAGATGCAAAAGTACTGAACTGAACTGAACTGGAAAAGAAAAGCTTTAGTTGAAATACTGGACTGAATTGAACTGGGAAAAAAATCCTACACAAAATTAGTGAACTGAACTGAACTGGACACCTTTTCTCAGGAACTGAATTGGAACTGAACTGGAACTTACCTTCCTAGTTCCCAGCACCCGCAATACCCAACAGTGTTGGGAATGCACTAAATTTAAGTTTTTTCCAGTTCAGTTCAGTTTTTTGGACTGAACTGAACTGAACTGGAAAAGGTTTGTAATTAACAAATACTGAACTGAACTGGAAACAAAAAGTTTTAGTGGAAATACTGAACTGAACTGAACTGGAAAAAAAATTCTACTCTCGAACCAAATAGCATTGAGCCCTCAAAGTTCTCGCCGCGAGATTTTTTGTTTTTTCTTGCGCATCTCATTCTCATTTAAACTTTTAGGTGGTGAAGTGAAAATTTAATTCTTAATTCAGATAAGTCTTATTTTTTATTTACATTTACCTTGCCACCAAAAATTCAAAAAGACATAGTGTTAAATGTAAAAACCATTCTTATTAAATTGAAGGAGAGTGTAAAAGGAGTTGGGCGGGAGACATCTGATAGCAAGAAATTTCTAGAAAAAATTGGAATTAAAAATGTGATTCAGGCAACCGCTATAGCATGTCAACGTATCAAAGGTGTTACTTGCGCCACATTAAAGACTTCCGAGATACAAGGTAAAAAATTTTTGATGTAATGAAAATCAAAAATGAAAGAAATGTAGGCAAATTCTTTTAAATGATACACAAGTCCAAAACTCAAAAATATGAAAAGAAATATTGGATTCGCGAGATAGATTAATTGAAAGAAACGTTGAATTAACCAAATCTACTCAAAATCCTGTTCTAAAATTAGAAAATTCTATTTATAGCAATATCTGTGTAGAAATTTTTGAAACTCTGGACGACATGTCGTTCAAAGAGTAAATCACAATACAATACAATTGATTGACTGCCGCACACAACTCCAATTTTGAGATGTTTGTTTGGAAAATTGTCATATGCGACTCACGCCGAGGGCTCAATGCTATTTGGTTCGAGAGTACATAAAATTACTGAACTGAACTGAACTGGAAACCTTTCTTCAGGAACTGAAAAAAGACTGAACTGGAAACTACCCTTCCAGTTCCCAACACTGCGCATCATAACTGGTGAATAATTTTCCTTAAAAAAAAACACAAAAATTGGATGGATCAGCATAAGGAAGTAGCTAGCTGACCAACAACCTAGGTAGTTGGTCAGCTTTAAGTTGTCGCAATGGCTCACTTTAGAAACGTCAGATNAGCTAGCTGACCAACAACCTAGGTAGTTGGTCAGCTTTAAGTTGTCGCAATGGCTCACTTTAGAAACGTCAGATCCGAGTTCCCATAAAACTTCTTTAAATATATTTTTGATATTTTCAACTGTATGGGACACCTTGATCCCTTTAAACCCAACAACTTTTGAGACTAAAGTCCAATTTTCATCTATGTAGTGGACTCTAATACACATTACTCCTTCTCTGCGTCGAGAAGACCAAATGTCGCATGAGAAGTTACAATATCTGCTTTCAACTGAGGCAATCTCTTTTCTTAAGCTCGGCATAACAACCTTCTCAACTTCTTGTTTGATTTGTCTCATGTATGTACGTCGTGTTTTTATTCTAATACACGGATCCAGCATAAGTACGAGATTTGCAAACCCAGGTAGTTCAATACCGTAAGGTGACATTCCATCAACACATTTCGGACATTTTCATCAAAAGCTCTCTGTCGGATGATTATTGTTATATTGTTTTGGTTGTACAAAATGTGCAGAAAGCCTTGGTTGATTCTTCATGTCCGACGGTTCAGGAATAAGCATGTGTTGCTCCTGAGATTAGCGAATTAATTAAGATAGGTTCTCTAAGCTAATGCTTGAATAACAAACTAGTTTGTTATTCTCTAAACAAGACTATACTCTCAACTCAAATAGTCGTTACCTTAAGGCGCTTCCTCAAGTTGCAGAATGAGCGTGTCTGCCTATTTAACACCAAACCACAAACCTCTTCGANGGTGCTTCCTCAAGTTGCAGAATGAGCGTGTCTGCCTTTTTAACACCAAACCACAAACCTCTTCGGATTGACCAGTTGTCTTTTCACAGCACTNAACCTCTTCGAATTGACCAGTAGTCTTTTCACAGCACTGAACCCTCATTACACCATTGACCATGTCGAAAATCTTGAAATGCTTCGCGTAAACTGGGTGAGCAAAAATTGCTCCATCAGCAGCAAATCCATCCCTCGTGATTTTTGTCTGTCTCAAACATCGTTTTTGTCCAACATTCCCTGCATCTTTGTCCCTATCTACGACACTAGTCGGTGTAGTGGTAGTGGTATGTTGCACCTGCAGGTCCAGGTCCAGGTCACTAACACTGAATCAAATTAATTTTTATTAGATATATTCGCGTAGACTTCCATGATAGAATCACATTCACAATTATAAGTTAACGAGAATCACACTAGTGTGTTTCTTACTCCAACAAAATACTTACTTCGAAATATGGGATGAATTAGCACAGGTTTCGATTTCGGCATCCCGTCTAAGCAACTTGGACTGCGATNGTTACTTCGAAATATGGGATGAATTAGCACAGGTTTCGATTTCGGCATCCCGTCTAAGCAACTTGGACTGCGATGAGGTTGAACCCTGAGTTGCTTGTAAATGAGATTGTGAATGAGAGCTGAGGGAGCTTAAAGAATCTTGACTCATTGTCAGGGCCAGGTCAGGTCACGTAAATAAATTGCCGTTATATAAAGCTATATAAAGCTAATCACACTTGGAACATGCACCAGCTGAAATCGATATCCAGGTTTCAATCGAAATCGAAATTCAACACCCATAAGTAATCGAAGTTGAATAGTGAAAAATTTAGTATATTTGAATTCCAAATCGAAGATTCGGTTTATTTGCCATCCAATCTCAAAGTCAAAATCCGCCACCCGATCGAAGAAGTCATCAATTAAGTCTAGGTTGAGTATGGATTTTAACATAAAGTAAATTTTTTAGGTATTGAAAAATGGTGTTGCGTGTTGAGTAAATATTACTTGTAAATTAAATAAGTATTGGAATAGAGGAATAAACCGGGTATTGTACATTGGATGATTGTGAAAACTCATCTTATAAATCAGAATGGTATCATGAAATCCATGAATAACAGTGAAATTGAAATTATAATTTCGGTTGTGAATGTTTCAAATTCTTAATTTTAAGTTAGAGCAAAGTTACAAATGTGTGACAAACTTGGTCAGGTGACTAACTATGAGATGTTAAGTTAGAGTAGGTGAGGAGGTAGTCGAAATTCCTCTCATTTCATAAAATAACACATTTTGAGTTTGCCTCCACCTGTCTACTATTCGCACCAATATACCATTGCTGAAGGAGGTACGGCGTACCTCCGTACTCGCACCATATCCTAGCGTATCGTACCCGTACCCCGTACCTAAAGGTACGGCGTACCTACCGTACCCGTTTCTCATTAAGTAAGTGGGCCGTACCGTACCGTACCCCGTATCTGACTCAAAAATTTTCGCCGTACCGTACCGTACCCCGTACTAAGGTACGGGGTACGCCGTACATTCGGCGTATCTTCCGTACCCAAAAGGCCCATGTGTGCTTGCACCTGCGACGCTTGCCAATCTACTTTTTCGATATCATTCTAAAAACTAATCTGACACTGGTGCCCAAGAAATTGCAAACTTAGCTAAATAATTCGGTATCTATTCTTTATAAAACAAGGGAATGCCATCAAATCATAAACATAAAAGTTTACCTCTGCGTGTTTGTTTGTCCGCTCTCTTTATACAATATGTATGCTTAAAAATAAGTCTATCTCAGTGCTCAGTTAGATATGTTGTGTGGTAAGCAGCGAGGCTCTCAAAGTGGCGGTACTGGGTTCGATTCAGTCGGTTGTGTGTGCTTTGTTTTATTTTTTGAGGTTAAGTATTTTTGATTTACTCTCTTCATTCTATTAACCTTCCGGCAGACAACCCCTCCCCCCCCTCTACCCAATTGTCTACGACCCCCTAAGTCATACACATAAAACGTTACCTCTGTGTGTCTCTTGACTGAAAAAATTTTCTGAGCCGGCATTTTCTGGACACAACCCCCATTACCTAAAGGGCATGTGTGGAGTCAGAAAATATAATTAAAAAAAATTCCAGAATGAAGGGGAGCAGGGGAGGGGGCTAGGTTCTGAAGTTTAANGAGGGGGGGGGGGGGGCTAGGTTCTGAAGTTTAAAAAATGGGTTTCAAAAACCTTCGTCAACTTTTTCATTTATGGACCGATTCCGATGAAATGTTGTATAAGCATACCTAATCGCATTCACCAGGTGACATATTTTTTAGTTTTTCATAAATTTGATTTTTTGAATTTTTATTAAATTTTGTAGAGGATTTTTCAAAAAAAAATTTTTTTGATCATGTTAGGTATTGTTCAACTCCTACTACTCACTGAAGGTTTTTTTTCTATAATTTTTGGCCAAAAGTCCAAACGCTGCGAATTAACTTTGTGTTGGTCTAATACACTTTAGTATACGTAAATTTGAATGAAAAACGTTATCGTAAGCGAAAAAAAATTGAATTACCCACGTATTAGAATGGATGAACGTTATGTAATTTTATGCATCCGTCTGTAAACCTTTTTCTTCACAACGTTTCTTTCTCCTACTGACGATTTTACTTAAGAACGTTATTGCATATAGTCTGATATAACTTAAATGATGTTAATCAGATTTCTAGAAATATTTAATAAAAGTTGAATATGCATATATAAATTTGAAATTATCCACGCTTCGTTTTCACAACTTACAGTAAATATGGCATGAAGAGCTAACACACATGGGTGTTTGAGGTTCGGTGAACCTTGAGGATCGGAAAAATTTCATCGAACCCTGAACCGAACCGAACATTATTCGATACAGGTTCGGCTCGGGTTCTATATTTTTTAATTAGTTACGGGTTCGGCTCGGTTCGACAGGATCTAGATTCGGTTCAGGTTCGGTGCGGCCTTAAATTTTTGTACTTAGGAATCGGTTCGGTTAGGTTCGTAGCTGAATCTGGTTCGGTTCGGTTCGGGAAGTCCGGCGAACCTGAATGTTTGGATATTAAATGGGGCAAGGTTCGGGATGGGTTCAGTGCAGGTTCGGCTTGAGAGAGTAAATATTAAAGTAGAGTCGGGTTCAGTTCTGTTCGACAGAGTCGAGGTTCGGTGCGAGTTCGGTGCGCTAATGTAAAATTTGAAACTGGTTTGGGTTCGGCTTGGTTCGATATAGTCGAGGTTCGGTCCGGATACGGTGCGGCAAAATTTTTGTGGACTAGATTCGGGTTAAGAAGGTTCGGCAAACCTCAAAAGCCCATGTGCGAGCTAAAGTAAAATTCTAAAGCTGCCTTTCATAGACCGTCTTTACAAAAGTTACACTAAAAATCCCGTTTTATTTGTTTCATAATTTCAATTCTTTATTTTCGACAAATAAATACCACAGAAATGAGTAACCATTGGTAAAAATATACCATTCATAAAGAAAAAATAAGAATTCAGTGATTCTGTAATTTTTATACTTCGTAAATTATTGAATTTAAACGGTATAAGAATACCCAAATAACTAATTGCAAGAGAATAATATTATGCGTAATATTATTCATTATTATAAATCGACTATACACAATGTATCGAAAAAGAGCAACGCGGTTTTCATTAAGTGCGCCTCTTCGAAAGGTCATAACTCCTTACGGTTTTGACATGACAGCTCGTGGTAGCTGTAAACACAGATCATGGTGTGCACATAATTGTGTAATATTCAATTACTGTCTTTGAGCCTGGGGTTTTGTGGGGTTTTAAATAAAAATGAACTAATGTACTTCCATGTTAAACCTTAACTTGGAAGGGCCGTCGCTACTGGATACTTCAACCAAACCTCACCAAATTTTATGAGTAATTTCTATTAGCCCTACTTAATAATTTGGAGTGATCAAAGCTGGAATTGATATAAATGAAAAATGACACTTTTTATAGAAAAAAACCTGTGCTACCATAGTAATAAAAATTAAAATACATAAATTTTTTTTTTTTTCGAAAATTAATATTTTTTATGGTTTATTATCACGTTAGTATAAGATTCTTTGCATCCTTCGCGCCATCTGCTCTGTGATACACCAATTGAGCCAACAATTTGCATTTGAATTTTTAATACTGTGACGGTTTTGTCCGTCTGTCCTGTCTCCACCACAGGACTATTGCAGACAGACAGCTCCACCGACCCCTGANGATATAAATGAAAAATGACACTTTTTATAGAAAAAAACCTGTGCTACCATAGTAATAAAAATTAAAATACATAATTTTTTTTTTTTTCGAAAATTAATATTTTTTATGGTTTATTATCACGTTAGTATAAGATTCTTTGCATCCTTCGCGCCATCTGCTCTGTGATACACCAATTGAGCCAACAATTTGCATTTGAATTTTTAATACTGTGACGGTTTTGTCCGTCTGTCCTGTCTCCACCACAGGACTATTGCAGACAGACAGCTCCACCGACCCCTGACACTGACCAACCCACCAGCACCAGACCCACTGACGACCTCTCGACCTCTCACACCCAAGAAAGGGCACTATACAAAATAACGGACTGACGGAATGACAAACAAACTTTTATTTTAACAAAAAAAACGTCTCTCAGGAGAAAGACCAAAAGAGATCCGAGCCGACCAACGGCTCTACCAATAATGATCAATTTTTCCCTCATGCAAGACTCCTATTCCTTTGCAGGAGTCTTGCATGAGGCTCCAACCAATTATTTAATATTAATAATAATTTTTAACAAATTGTCTGTGAGCAGAGCTCACAGACTCCAAACTCAAAAACTCAATTTCCTAAATTAACATGTCTGCAAGCTGTGCTTGCAGACTAAGAAAACATGATAATTTTATAATTATTTTAATTATAAAAACGAACCACCGTCTCACTTCTCCCTCCTCTCCACAGGAGCTGGCCTCAGGTCCTGGGCCTCTGGACCATACAATCCTTCGCCTCGTGGCCCTTCTGGCGACAGGCGAAGCACTTTCTGCGGTTGAAGGGGTTCCGCTTTGCCCTAGCCGGGGCTGGAGGCGTTGGTGGAACTGGTCCTGGGATCCCATAGGCCCCTAGGACGGAGAACAGGTCTTGGGCGGACCTTACCAAAACAAATGGAGCCGCTATTTGGCCAGGTGGCGGTTGACGGGGTGGAACCTGGATCTTCGGTATCCTGTAGTGGGTTCTCCCCGTAACCGATGGAGCAATCCGTTGTTGCGGACGTGATGGAGGTGGTGGCCTCGATGTTGAGGCGTAAGCCTCCGCCGCCTTCCTTGCGTCTGATTGGCGTTTCTTTGCCACCTCAGCAGCACGACACACAGCTGTTGCTGGTGGTGTCACTGGCGGGGGAACCTTCTTCCCTCTGTGTGGAGGGGCAGCCGGGGCCTTTTTGTTCCCAACCGCCTGGGAACCTTTCCCTTTTGCCGGTGGTGGTATGGAGCGGTTTGGCTCCACCGTGCGCTCAGCTCCCCTTCCCTCCGCCACCGTCTCGGCATCGCTGAGGTCCATCGGTATTCCACCTAAAAAGAAAATATGTAAGTAAATTTTACATAAAAATATACTTATACTTTTTTTGTTTATTTTTTTTAATTTTTTTTTTTTTTTTAGCCTTACCAACAAATGATAATTAGAAATTACAAAACCTTTTTTGAAAGAAAACAAATAAAACAAAAAGTACAAAAAAAAAACAAATAAATAAACACCAACCGTGGTAACTAAAAAGCTTACCAACTAAAGTTGGTTAGCTTGCCGGCATATGGTAAACACAATCTTACCAACCAATGGTGACTTAAAAGCTTACCAAATAAAGGTTGCTTGCCAACCAATGACAAAAATTAAAATTTTGAAAATTTTTACCAGCTAATGGAAATATGTCATTGAAAAATTAAAATTTTACCAACCAATGGCAATAAAAATAATTAAAACAATAATGAAAACTTGCCAACCAATGGCAGAGGACTTACCTTCCATAATTTCACGAAGAATCACTGAATCCAAATCGGCGTGGTGGCTTTCGAATTCGCGTAGAGCGTGTCCTTGCAGTAGCTTCTTCGACAGGTTCTGAAGATTGAATGACAGTTCCTGCCTGAGTTACTGAAGGTTTTATAGCCGCCTGGCCGTCACTGGAACTCAAAGAAAAAGTCACCCGTCTCTTAGACGAAGTCAATTCAGACTCCGTCGTCTGAATTTGACTAATTCCTTGGCTCGACTTTGACTTTTCTGAAAAGGTCTTCGAGCTTTAGACTTTCCACTTTGCCTATTAGACAAATTTTCATCAATGGATGAAGTCGAACTCATCGACTTGTCTTTCATTCCCTTTGCATGAGACACACTGCATGAGGGGAAAACCGACTCAAATTCACTATGGAAAGGCACTAGATCATTAACATGTACAACTACATGTCTTTTCCTCTTTCCATTTAATAATTTGATTTTATAATCTACTGGGCCTATTTGCCCAGTAATCTCATAAGGACCCACCTTTTGAGCTAGAAAAGCCTGAGTAAGACCTTTTTTTCTTACTGGCACTATTCGGAGAACTTTATCCCCTATATAAAACCTCGTAGGAACCCGTTTCTTATCGTATCGACGCTTCGATTTTTCATGGGCTCTACGGGAATTACGCTGGGCCGTGCACCTAGCTACGTCCAGATCCCTCGGAAATTGTCTCTCAATTTCCGGATCTGACCTCAAAGGCAGATCCAAATCTATGGGAAGTCTCGGCTCTCGTCCATACACCAAGTAGAACGGAGTAAACTCAGTAGCCTCGTTCCTAGTGGCATTGTACGCGAATGTGGCCGCTGCCAAGCATTCATCCCAATCCTTTTGGTCAGCCCTCGTAAACTTAGCGACCATTTTCTTTAGAGTTTGATTGCACCGCTCAGTAATACCATTACTCTGAGGGTGATAAGGTGCCGTGAAACGCAACTTATAGCGTGACCTTTCGCTCGCAGCTTTCACAAGTTTTGACGTGAACTGGCGACCTTGGTCTATTACAAACTCTTTAGGCACAGAGTGTCGTAACAGGATCTTATCACGTATAGCCTCCACGACACTCTCAGCCGTCGCTGAGGGAACTGCTAGTGACTCAACATAGCGACTAAAGTGATCTACAAAGATCAAGGCATACTTATTGCCTCCTTTTTCAGACGCAATAAATGGTCCGATAAAGTCAATACCAACTCTTTGGTAGGGAGAACTAACCTCCTCAAAGTCTTGCATAAGTCCTTGTGCGGGACTTCTGCGGACTCGATGTATCTGACAAACAGAACATCCTAGGACAAACCTACGAGTATCTCTGTAGATACCCTTCCAGTAAAAACGTGATTTTACTGTAGCCCACGTTCTCGTCATACCTAAATGACCACCCAACTCATTGGAGTGAACTGACATAAGAACTTCTTTTCTTAGTCTTTCGGGCAGAACCAATCTCCAGGACCTACCTTCGGGTTCATAACATGCGAAATACAAAATTCCGTCTTGGACACTATAGTCCTCTACATGTGGTACTGGCACTCGTGACGCCGTGTCATCACCT
Organism: Holacanthella duospinosa; assembly: GCA_002738285.1. Classification (NCBI taxonomy): domain Eukaryota; kingdom Metazoa; phylum Arthropoda; class Collembola; order Poduromorpha; family Neanuridae; genus Holacanthella; species Holacanthella duospinosa. The sequence goes on along the minus strand of NIPM01000140.1, from coordinate 131,698 downwards.
GAGGAGCGGCCTTCGGCTTCCTCAATGAAGATTAAAATTTTTCCAACTAATGGATCTTCCAATTGCTTAGCTCTAAGGTCTATTCCTTCGAGCACTAGCACATCAGACGAATCCATTGACTCGGGTGGACCAACTGGAAAACGGGATAACGGATCCACGTCATTCGCAGCTTTACCTGGACGATGCTGGATGATCATATCTTGAGTTTGCAAGGCAAACGACCATCTAGCTAAACGCCCGTGTGGATCTTTCACTGAGAAGAGCCACTTCAATGCACTATGATCCGTAAGCACAGTGTAATGAATTCCATACACATATGGCCTAAATTTCTGAACCGCATACACCACAGCGAGACACTCTTGCTCACTGGCTGTGTAGCGTTTCTCTACTTCCGTCATTGATCTACTTGCGTAGGCAATGACTTGAGGTTTTCCGTCTTGTACTTGAACAAGCATGGCTCCTAAGCCATAACCACTACTGTCGCAGTGAATCTCAGTTACTGCGTTCTCCATCGGATAGGCTAACACTGGGCTCGTAACCAATGCGAGCTTTAACCTATCGAACGCTATTTGTTGAGACTCACCCCATACAACTTTCCTCAATAACAAATTTAGAGGCATGGCAATTTTGCCAAAGTCTTTTACAAAACGTCTGTAATAACCACATAGGTTAACAAACGATCGTATATGAGTGAGAGTGGTTGGAACAGGAAACTTTGTCACCGCTGTGACTTTTCCCTGATCTACTTCGACTCTTTCACTCGAAATTACGTGACCAAGATACTCAATCTTGTCTGCGCCAAAACGACACTTACTCGTTTTCAACGTGAGACACGCATCCATGAGACACTGTAACACAGCTCTAAGCCTATGTTGATGCTCTTGGAAGGATTTTCCAAATACGATGAGGTCGTCTAGGTACACTAATATCATAGTCCACTTAAGACCCGACAACACAGCATCCATCAAATACTGGAAACTAGACGGTGCATTACACAGTCCCATAGCCAGTCTACGAAACTGGTACAAACCATCAGGCGTAACAAATGCCGTCTTTTCTTGATCTTTCTCGTCGACTTCTATCTGATAGAAGCCAGAGATCAAGTCTAGCACTGTGAAGTACTTAGCTCCACCTAGCCGATCAAGAGCGTCTTCCATTCTCGGAAGGGGGTACGCGTTTTTCTTAGTTACCGAGTTCAGCTTACGGTAGTCGATACATAATCGAAAACCTCCGCTTTTCTTCGGCACCAGAACTACAGGCGCAGCCCAAGGAGATATCGACTCTTCGATAATACCTGCCTGTAAGAGTTCATCTACCTTCTCTTTAATCCTATCGCGCTCGACAAACGAGGCACGGTACGGATGGAGTCTAATCGGTAAACTGTCTCCCGTCTCGATTTTGTGCTTAAACATGTTGGTCTTACCAACATTAGCTTCCTCAGTTACGAACACATCGGAGAAGTGAGTTATTACTTTGAGAATTTCTATCTGCTCACATAGAGTCAGATTTTCTCCAAGTTTTACTCCAAGGTTCTGCTTGGCCTCTTCTGCAGAATTACTCAAATTCTGCTTAGAGGACAAGTTACTCTCACCAAAAAGTAAAACTCCTGCTCCTGCGGGACACAAATCCGCAGTAGCTGTGGTCGTATTCTTGGCCAGTGTAACAGGAACACGACCAAAGTTTGTGACCCACACATCAGTTACATGCTCTGTAATTACAGCGTACACATACGGCTGCATTACATTAGCCGCTAACTGTAATTCTCGGTTCGGACAGAAAATCACTGAACCGGAAGAAATATCCGGTGTCCTCACCGTAACTCTCCTCGCAGACCTTGGCGGTATGCGTATAGTGTCAACTAATGAACACTTGTATACTTTATTCTGACGATCGACTACATAGTCAACCGGAAGCATCTCGTTTGAATCACAAAGATTCTCTAGGTTTGGGGTTTCCTCCACTGGGCCGTTACACAAACTAAAGCTTGACGAGTTTTCCCCATCCCCTTCGAGCCTGTAGCCTTTTTCATCTACACGCTTTGTCCAGTCTGTCCCCAACAAAAGGGGTTCTGGCAGTTGGGGCATTACATAAAAGCCCCAGACTTACTCCTGCAATATATGAACACTAACTCCACATAATGCGACAAGGTAGTCCTGCCAGACGCCGTTCTCACATGCAGTGGAGCTGCTGTGTATTCTTTGTGTACACAAGCTCTTACCTTATGTAAGAACTCAGAGCTAATAACAGATATATTAGACCCCTCGTCTATTCTTACCACGTAAGAAGATTTCCCAAACACAAGGTTAGTAATAACCTTTGGGCCTATGCGTCTCTGCCGAAACAAAACCGGCAGACGCTCCCCTTCTACACTGGTGTAGTCTCCCTCTCGACTATTTGGCTTAGGGTACATTACCCTGTGCCCACCAGACTTAGGANCTTCTACACTGGTGTAGTCTCCCTCTCGACTATTTGGCTTAGGGTACATTACCCTGTGCCCACCAGACTTAGGATTTACACGCGTACTAATAGGCTCTAGTACAAAACATGAAGCCTCGCGTCTCCTAGCAACTTNACCAGACTTAGGATTTACACGCGTACTAATAGGCTCTAGTACAAAACATGAAGCCTCGCGTCTCCTAGCAACTTACTAGGCGATTCACATAGAATTCCTTTAGGGGTTAATTTGGACGATACCCTTGCCCAACTCATTCGTTTTTTGATAACGAACTGGGTTGCGTCGTCTCCGCAGATACGCTGTAAACTTTGGAAGAGCGTGGCTCCTCCTTTACTTTATTCCGGGGACAGTCATTAATCATGTGCCCAGACTCACGGCACACGTAGCACTTCCCCTNTACTAGGCGATTCACATAGAATTCCTTTAGGGGTTAATTTGGACGATACCCTTGCCCAACTCATTCGTTTTTTGATAACGAACTGGGTTGCGTCGTCTCCGCAGATACGCTGTAAACTTTGGAAGAGCGTGGCTCCTCCTTTACTTTATTCCGGGGACAGTCATTAATCATGTGCCCAGACTCACGGCACACGTAGCACTTCCCCTTAAACTCACGCGACTCACGCGCCCCCTGGGAACGCCGTCTTTCTGAGTCACTAGTACTCGGCATGGTTTTCCCACGTGGAGGACCTGTTTGGCCTTGGCCTTCACCCGGTGGCTTAATAAAAGCCTTCTTGGGTGGCTCTTGCCTTTCAGGCTTCTCCATGCGCCGCAACTTATGCAAAAACTCATTTGCATTACGCGGCTCGGAACAATACATAATGTTCCTCAAGCTCACAGGTAGACCTTTAATCAATTTGTCTACCTGTTTTGCATCTGACATGCCG
>NIPM01000140.1:39585-128246 GCA_002738285.1 Holacanthella duospinosa | reverse complement strand
TGTGACGGTTTTGTCCGTCTGTCCTGTCTCCACCACAGGACTATTGCAGACAGACAGCTCCACCGACCCCTGACACTGACCAACCCACCAGCACCAGACCCACTGACGACCTCTCGACCTCTCACACCCAAGAAAGGGCACTATACAAAATAACGGACTGACGGAATGACAAACAAACTTTTATTTTAACAAAAAAAACGTCTCTCAGGAGAAAGACCAAAAGAGATCCGAGCCGACCAACGGCTCTACCAATAATGATCAATTTTTCCCTCATGCAAGACTCCTATTCCTTTGCAGGAGTCTTGCATGAGGCTCCAACCAATTATTTAATATTAATAATAATTTTTAACAAATTGTCTGTGAGCAGAGCTCACAGACTCCAAACTCAAAAACTCAATTTCCTAAATTAACATGTCTGCAAGCTGTGCTTGCAGACTAAGAAAACATGATAATTTTATAATTATTTTAATTATAAAAACGAACCACCGTCTCAATACTAATACCAAGGTGCAATATTTTTTAGTTTTTGAAACGTTGCATCTTTCAATTTTTTTAAATAAAATAAAGTTCCTTTTTGTCGTATGAACACTTGGACCATGTAGTGTCTTATTCGACACTTAATGCTTTTATATAAGTAATAACTGAACGCAACAAATAACATTTTGACGAACCATCAAACTTATTTGTATTGTGACAGAGACAAAATAGTTTGTGTTTTGTCATTTATATTTTTTTGTATTATTATTATTAGTTAAAAATGATGTTAATTTGTTAGTATTTGTTATATTTTTATTTTATTCATTTAGTTCATTTAATTATGTTAATGAATAAGATTATCTCGGGAAAGAAATTATTTTTATTTTTATTATGTTTATTAGTTGTATTATTATGGTTGTATTTTTAACTATTACAAAAAAAGTTTATGTAATTAATTTACATTTATTCCTAGAAGTTTAAGTTAAATTTAACCCAAGTTGGGGTTGCGAAAAGTCCGCACTATGACTTATAAAGCGCTACAATTTTGACCAAGGTATTCAGTATTTTAGTAGAGTTCCTCCAGAGCTCAGTTTGTACGATACTAAAAGATTTTCTTTAAGACAATAAAAACTTGAAAATTAAAAGAGCGTTTTCTTGTATATTTTTATTGTTAGAGAAATCTGAAAAAGTTAAAGTTACCATTTGTTTAGGTAAAATTCTGTTATAAGTTAGCAGAATTGTAACAGTATAAAAAAATGCTTTTTTTTTCTTCTAACCATTGGTATTACGTTACTTTGAGTTTTTATATGGTAAAAAAATTTTTTTTGAAATTTATTAAAAATCGAAAACGCAAAATTTTGAAAAACTAAAAAATATGACACCTTGGTATTAATTTTAACTATTTAAATACAAATTTTTGTCTCAATTGGTCCATCATAAAGCAAATGGCACAGAGTAAAGCGAAGAATCTCAGACTAACAACATGACAAAGCATAGAAAAAAANAATTTTTTGAATTTTTTTTTAAATGTTTTTATTTTAGCTCTAAAAATAGTTTGATGCGTACAGTGCTGCTGCCAAGAGTAGGAGGAGTTGAACAATACCCAACGATCACAATGTTTGTTTTTACATACTCGTTTTCAAAATTTAATAAAAATTGAAATAAATAAAAATTTTGAAAAACTTAAAAATATATGGCAGCTTGGAATTAGTTTTAACAATTCAAATACAACTTTTTGGCTCAATTGGTCTATCACAGAGTAAATTTCACAGAGTAATGCGAAAAATTTCAGAAACACAACGTCATAATAAAGAAAAAAATGAATACCGACTAATACTTTTTTCATTATTGTGAGAAAAGTTTGACGCCCGNCAACGTCATAATAAAGAAAAAAATGAATACCGACTAATACTTTTTTCATTATTGTGAGAAAAGTTTGACGCCCGCGGCAGCGCTAGCCGGCTCGCGATCGAAGCGAGCGCCGGCTAGTAAACAGTGGAACAAAAAAATGAATGTCATGTTCTTTCTTGTTCTAAAAAAAGAAAGAACCGCCACAGTACTCTAGTTAAGCAACGCAGTTAAAATTCCGCATAACTTAATCAACTGAATTTGAAAAAAACCCGTACCCCGAAAATTTCGCGGTCAGTATTTCTAAACATTACCCTCAAGATTTTAAGGGTAATGACAACAGGTGACGTGCCATCCATCCATCTCTGGTTATGAATATTATTTTCTAATTGATTTTTAAAACAAACCTGAATACTGTGGGATAGTGAAGCATAGCTCCTATACCCACGGGATAGTGAGCATAAATTTCTATACCCGATTAAAAGTCTCCCCGTCTCTGCCAAGAGATGAGGAGAAGCATAAAGTATTCCCCGTCTCTGCAAAAAGATGAGGAGAAGCACATATGATGGATCCCCCACCAGCAAAAGACTTTGCTGGTGATAACTGGTGGATAATCATCATATAGTCAAGGTTTGAAACTGCATTTTCCTAATCGGCTATGTAGCACAAATGGTAGTGCGTTGGGTCCGGAATACCCAAGACGTGGGATCATACCCCACCAAAGACAATCTTTTTGGGTTAATCGCTGTTTCAAGCCTTGGCGGGTTAGTCATACTCCGTCAATACATTACAAATTAATCCTTAAATTTGGCTAATAAATAGCTCTTTGACGACTAAGAAGTATGATCATAAAAACGTAGTACGTCAGGTTTGCCGTACCTTGATACAGCACACGGAAGGTACGCCATACCTTCAGGTACGGGCTAGGGTATGGTATGGCGATAAATTTTGAGTCAGGTACACGTTATGGCACGGTACGGTCTATCTACTGAAGGATGTACGGTAGATACGCCGTACCCTTAGGTACGGGGTAGATACGCCGTACCCTTAGGTACGGGGTACGGCTACGATACGGCAAGAATTTCTTCTTAAAGGTACATTTATAGTCTACGGAAATGCGATCCGTCCCGGAAAAGCTGCCGGAAAATTTCACGGATTGANTCAGGTACACGTTATGGCACGGTACGGTCTATCTACTGAAGGATGTACGGTAGATACGCCGTACCCTTAGGTACGGGGTAGATACGCCGTACCCTTAGGTACTGGGTACGGCTATGATACGGCAAGAATTTCTTCTTAAGGTACGGGTACGGAAAGTAGGACGTACCCAAAAGGCCCATATGTGGGCGTAATCTAACAGGCTGTATANCCTTAAGGTACGGGTACGGAAAGTAGGACGTACCCAAAAGGCCCATATGTGGGCGTAATCTAACAGGCTGTATATAATTATTATTGTTCACTACTTGTTTATTAGTTATAGCCAAAATATCGCTTGACCTCAAGAAATTGGACACCGATATTGAACAAAAATCTCTTAATTATTTACGGAGGACGCCAGTACGCAATATCTGTTCAGTGGTAAGGGAGTTTGAAAAAATTTAATCTTTTCAAACCTAGTCAAGATCACCTACTCCTGCCCAAAGCCAATCCATGTGTAGGCCGACCTCGGTAACTTCGATAAATACGAAACAAAAATTTCATCAGTACATCGAATTAACTTAATCCAAAACCGGCACTTATTTTATCAATTTGGTTGGATTTAGGCAGCGGCTGTTGATTAAACTTCATTATTGTGGCATCCAAAACGGCAACTACTATGGACCCGACAGCCGGCAATTGTCGGGCCTAACTACCCGACAGCTGTCAGGCAGAAAGTAGATTTTGTTGATACCCACGACAGACAATTTAGGTACTATGGACCCAACAGCCGACAAATCTACTTTCTACACGACAGCTGTCGGGTAGATAGGGCTGACTTTTACTTTTCCGGCACATATTCTTCTATAGCACTGACTAACACTTAACACTAACAACCTAACTAACACTATCACTAACTAACAACCTAACTAACCAACAGTAACACCCTAACTAACAACAGTAACACTAACTAACTAGCACTAACACTGGTTATTTAGTTAGTTAGTTAGTGTTAGTGTTAGTTTAGGTAGTGTTGTAGAGGAATATGTGCCGGAAAAGTAAAAGTTAGCCGGTAGATAGTACCTATAACCATAGTTTGTCTGGCGTAACTACCCGACAGCTGTCGGGCCTAACTACCCGACAGGGTTGATGTATACTTTTAAAATTACGTGTAAAATTTCTTATATTGTTTTTTTGAAAAATTAGACGCTTTGAACCCATTGTGAACTTTTGGTTGAATCACCCATTGTGGAGGAAAGGAATAAATTTTATCTGATTTTTTTTTTAATTTTTTTTTTGTTGTTTTCACTTTTTCAAGTATTTAGATGGGACCAGTTTCTCATAAATCTTTTTTATCCGAGCATACTTGCATATTGAACGAAAAACGAAAACTAATTTCCTCCTGCAAGTCTTCTTTTTTCCCCATATTTTTTTATTTGTAGTATTACTAACCTAAATTTTTAAAATTTTTAGACAATGTTCGTTTAACAAGAATTGTACAACGCGTAATTTGTTCAAAGTTTCCTTATTTACTTCTCTCGAATTCGAAAGTTTCCTGATCTACAAATGAAAAAAAAATATGGGGAAAAAAGAAGACTTGCAGGAAGAAAATAGTTTTCGTTTTTCGTTCAATATGCAAGTAGTGTAAAAAAGATTTATGAGAAACTGGTCCCATCTAAATACTTGAAAAAGTGAAAACACCAAAAAAAAATTAAAAAAAAAATCAGATAAAATTTATTCCTTCCCTCCACAATGGGTGATTCAACCAAAAGTTCACAATGGGTTCAAAGCGTCTAATTTTTCAAAAAAACAATATTNGAACTTTTGGTTGAATCACCCATTGTGGAGGAAAGGAATAAATTTTATCTGATTTTTTTTTTAATTTTTTTTTTTGTGTTTTCACTTTTTCAAGTATTTAGATGGGACCAATTTCTCATAAATCTTTTTTATCCGAGCATACTTGCATATTGAACGAAAAACGAAAACTAATTTCCTCCTGCAAGTCTTCTTTTTTCCCCATATTTTTTTATTTGTAGTATTACTAACCTAAATTTTTAAAATTTTTAGACAATGTTCGTTTAACAAGAATTGTACAACGCGTAATTTGTTCAAAGTTTCCTTATTTACTTCTCTCGAATTCGAAAGTTTCCTGATCTACAAATGAAAAAAAAATATGGGGAAAAAAGAAGACTTGCAGGAAGAAAATAGTTTTCGTTTTTCGTTCAACATGCAAGTAGTATAAAAAAGATTTATGAGAAACTGGTCCCATCTAAATACTTGAAAAAGTGAAAACACCAAAAAAAAATCAGATAAAATTTATTCCTTTCCTCCACAATGGGTGATTCAACCAAAAGTTCACAATGGGTTCAAAGCGTCTAATTTTTCAAAAAAACAATATTAGAAATTTCTACCCAACAGCTGTCGGGTAGTTAGGCCCGACAATTGTCGGCTGTCGGGTCCATAGTAGTTGCCCATCCAAAACTGAGCTAAATAAATCTAACAATGGATGTTACAATGAGTTGTTGGTTTTACAATCAACATCCGCTACCTAAATCTACAGATGAAACTTGGAAAAAATTTAGATACCGATCCACGATTCGAGCCAGCAGGCAAAAACAAATCGATCCCGATCCGTGATCCGACATTAGTGAAAAATCTAATCGATCCCTACCCACGATCTGAGCCAAGAATAAAAAAAACTTTCGATACCGAACCGAGATCCAAGCCAATAGACAAAATAGTGGTCGATACCGATCCACAAGCCGAGCCAAGTAATAAAAAATTTTCGATACCGATCGATCGATTATTGGGTCAAGTTTTATAAACAAAAACTGTCACAGATGACTCTAAGAAAAATTTCCATCCCGATCCATTATCCCAGCCAAGACAAATCGATACCGAACCACGATCCGAGCCAACAGGCAGAAAAACACTCGAAATCGATCGGTGATCCGAGCCAGCAATAAAAATGCCTTTAGATACCGATTTTCGATCCGAGCCAAAAATTAAAAAATCTTTCGATACCGATCCGCAATCCGATACATAGTAATTTTGTCCGATATAGATCAGATACACGGTCCGATCTGATTCGTGGCTCGATTGTTGGATCGAGTTTCATCTGTGGGTAAATCCTACCTTCAATTTTTTTCTAAACCAACGGAGGAACAATTAAAGGAAACGCACTCCTCGTGGAATTGGGTAAGCTATACCTCAATCGATCAGAAATTTCACGTAGATTACAAATCTGACATCCGTTGATGGCGGTCAAGTCTCATTTTGTAAAATTTTGTAAATTTGTGCCAAAAAAAAAATTTTTTTTTAAGTGACTTACCTAAATGTGCGAGGAAAAAATTAGGTATTCCGAAGCACCTCAAATTATGATGAAGTTTATTATGTAGACTTAATAATGGGGTCCCTAATCACAAATATGAAAAAAAAATTCACCGGAAACGCGTAGAAAAAAAGTTATCAAAATGGAACAAAAAAAGGATTTAATATGCATTCGTTGTTAGGATTAGGATTCGTTAGGATTACATCAGTATTTTGTTATTACGCGAAAGCAATGGCGGCGCGCTTCGCACGCCTCCGATACCTGTTTGACGAGCCTTCGGCTCGTTCAAACGCCGCGGGGAATTATGGTCTGAACTACCTGAACGCGATATCCGTTATATGTATGCAATCACGTCAACTAACCCAATCACGATTGTGCATGTTACCGATCCGTGTATGCGTGAATACGTCTATTAATTACCTAACAAAAACATTGACAAAATACCCTCTCACTCTACGTAATACCAAGGAAAAAATTTCTCAATTTTGAAAAATCCATAATTACTGTGTAATTTCTGATCGATCAACGTTTCACTTGCTCAAATCCGGACAAATACATATGGGTAAGTCACTGCAGAAAAAAAAAAGAAATTTTTTGGCACAAATTTGCATAATTTTTGCAAAGTTTGACTTGACCGCCAACAATAATTGTTGGCATCAATAATCAATTATTGATGCCAGATTCGTAATCTACATTAAATTTCTGATCGATTGAGGTATCACTTACCCAATTCCACGACGATATTTGAGTAAGACAGTGCAGAAAAAAAAATTTTTTTTTTGCACAAATTTGAAATTTTTTTGCAAAATTTGACTTAACCGCCACTAATGAATGCCAGATTCGTTATCTACATGAAATTTTTGATCGATTGAGGTATTACTTACTCAAATCCGCGAGGAGTGAGTTTCCTTTAATTATACCAAAATTTGCTTAAAATTTGCTTAAAATTTGCTTAAAATTTACTTAAAATTTGCTTAAAATTTGCTTAAAATTAAAAAAATTTCCAATTCTATTTTAAAATTTTTGTTAAATCTAACAATATATGGGTGCGTTTCTTTGTTGGGGAAACTAAAAAATTTTAAATTCATGGCTTTAATTCAACTAATATTCAATAAAGCAACGTTAGTCGTGTTCTTGGCTATTGTGATGTTTATGATCACGTGTTGTTCCCACATGGTTTAGATGCTTCGCAACAATTAAGTGTTTGAGCGTTCTTGCTTATAAGCGACAAAATATCCTCTACTACAAAAATTATTCCAAATACTAATGCGAACAACTTTTCCCTAAGACGCCTCCGCTTCGGTCGAATCGTTGCTGAGGTCGGTTTATATTATGTAACTGCCCTGGGGTAGGAGTCGTTTACTTTCACTCGTCTCATTAGATGATGGTTAGTTGAGTGAGAGTGAGTTTCTGTTATTTTTTCGAAATTTTCAAAAATAAATGAATAATCACTGACTTTTCTTGCACAGCTGTTTTATATTAATTCTTAAAACTTAGCCCTCTTACTTTATCTTATAATATTTTTTTTAGACACGGAGTGATAATGCAGCAGCGAGACTCCCCACCGCCTCCAGTACTGAAAATCCAAAGCCCCGTTAGAATTTCGTCGAGGCAACTTCCACTGACTCCTCCCCGTAAGAGTTCGACAGGAACAACCAAAACATGTGCGTCCAATTCCCCTTCTCGTCATGACCAACCGCAAGGCCATCATTCTCCAGACATTACATTCGGTTTCGGCAGCCAACTCCTCCTCTCCAAACGACGATGGTCAAATAGTGACAGTGAGGAACTCATGGATTTGGATGACGAATACGTCTCTTCTGATGCTACGTCTCTCGTTGTTACGGATTCCAGCTTAAGTCACTTAGACAAGAAGAAACTACACTCCAACACACCCATCCTTCCGCTCATTGATTTCAAGTGGACTCCAGAAACACAAGCTTTGTTCTATCGGATTATGCTAGATACCCACTATAGGCCGATCGGTAAGCAAGTTTAACGCATATTGGCCATTCAACAATTACTCGATAAATCTTTAGTATACATTTTCAGGTATCACCAAATATTTCAAGATGATGGGAGTTCGTCACGAATTCTCTAAAGCAGTTTCTACACAAGTGGAATCAAAGATCCTCTGGGACCATTTGGCTACACTCTACGATCTAAAGGAGTTGGTGAGCTTTGGATGACAACTTAAAAGGATTGTTATAATTACTCTAATCCAAACGGCTTTACATCCAACAGGAGAAACTTCAGGAAGTAGAATACCCACTAGAAGAATTCAGCCTTTCATCTGCACTCCTTAAATTCACCAAAATAAATTCAGCAAGTCAAGACTGATTGATCAGTGTCTAGCTAATGTTGTCTCCATTCTAACTTTCCGACAACTTCTAACAGTTTTTTGGATTTTTTAAAATCAGGTTGCACCTGTGGGCTTATTTATTTACGACTGCAGTGTGTGAACCATGTTTTATCTAACTATCCTAAATTTCCTGCCATTGTAGCTTCGGTTTTTTAAAAACAAAAAAAAATGAACAGTTGTTAGGAGCTGGTTAGTCAAGGAATCATCTAAACAGTTGGAGCGAAATCGGAAAATAAGTTAGAATTGAAGCAACATTGATTGAGCTACTGCACTGTAGTGACTGGCTTTTTCTAAAAAGTTTTTTTTTTCTGCACATGTCCTGAGCAGGGATCGATTTCATGCACACAACCGTATTTGGCCTTCATCCTTGGCTAGGGTCATGCAAAGTAATATTGAATAATCAAAAATCCTTCGTGAAAGCGGGGTTTCAGTAGTTGAGCCAATTTTGTTGAATAAGTTTGTTTAAAGTAGGAAAAGATTAGACAGCACAGTTTTCTAAAGTATTTTGAAAATTGGTTGACGAAATAACGGCAATTTTTCCTTCTCTGAATTTCAATTTTTTTTTTGGATTTGATTCATCACTTTTCATGATTTAGATTAGAAGCGAAACCTAACCTAGCCATTCTTCTTCGAAGTCTCCGAAATGTTTCGGAAAACCCATCCAACAAATTGACGCAACCCAATTATAAAAGTTTTCTTAAATTCAACATTTTTTAATGTGCTCAGATTTGCATGAAGGCCGAAAACGGTGTAAGTGCATGATGAATTCGAGATTAACTCTACAACGTAATTTCCAGAAATTCAGGAGATCCACGGGAAAAAAAAACATCTTTTTAGAAGAAAGGTAACCTGTTCCAGATTACTCAGTTAAAGTCAAGGACGCTCGGAGATGAGCGGCGAGATAACGCATGAATAAAATCGACGGGAACTCGCTTTTGCTTCAGTCCAGGAAATTATTCTATTTTCTGTAAGAAGCATCTGCAAGTATGAGAAAATGATTACAGAAAACCTCAAATAAGACAAACACCGAGGGAGCGGAATATTTGGTTCATAGTAGCCGAGGTTCGGCAAGTACAAGGTACGTGACATGTGTACCGGGACCGCGTAAAAGAGTTCGTCTTAACCGAGGTTCAGCGTGACCGGATTAGTCTTAGGCGAGGTTTACTGTATGTTACTTTTTAATGAAAATTAAAAAAAAAATTTCTTTTTCGAAAATAAATAATGACTCTCTGCATGAAACAGAAGTTTGTTTGCAAGTTGGAAATTTTTTAAGTGAATTTGGTTGGAATAACCTGGAAGACCTGAGCAGTTTTGTTTGTGTTGATGTGAAGGGCTCCTAAAGGGCCTTATGCTCACAGGGGTACTTAAGATCACTGAAGTAATGTCTATTGGATCTAAGATTCTAACGCCATATGATTCTACAGCGTTATCCAAACTCTTTTACCGCTTGTCGTTGCAGCATGATTTTCAATCAATAATTTTATGAAGTATAACAACATTTGCCAACTGAAAATTTCTTGTTGCTGAATTAGCTGAAAGATAGTACTTTATTTTCTAAGGAATCAATATTTTAAGTAATGTCTGAAACTGGTAAATCACTAATACGAATAATTTGAAGATAGGGGTCAAAGTAGTGAATAACTTGGCTTATAATGAACCAATCTCAATGAAAATTTTTCATTGAGAGAACCTTAATATACCTAGAACTTTTTGTTCGTTTAAACTCTGAGAAAATTGATTCATCTTTACCTTATTTGCTCGAAGTTTATTTTCGGCGATGAAAGTTGCAAAATAATTTAACTCCACACATGCTGACAAAAATTGGTCTAATACCCTCCTACCCGTAGGGATGAAGTGTCTCCCCCCATTTTGACGGTTTTTGACCTGGACTACCCGCGGGGATGAACGTCCCTTTGATGTAATCGATGATGACATATTATTTATAATTCACAATGCTCATTCATGTCATATAATCAGAGCTGAGCGATTACTGGATTTTTTGTCGGGAGTACATTAGTACATAGCTAGAATTAATTTATCATGAATATTTGCAGGATTAAGGATTAGGGATTAATTAAAAAAATTTTTTTTTAATTCTGCAAATTTTGTTGATTAAGATGTTTTTATAGTAGAATCAATATTTTTATTGTACATCAGTTGTAATATTTTCGATGAAGTCATGAAAGAACACATTAATTAATTATCCGTAATCCCGATAAAAGTCTTAGAAGCTTTTAAAAGTCTCATGGCTTAAGAAAGGTTGCGAATTCTCTATTAAAAAAAACTATCTGCAATACAATGAAAGAAATTTGAATGTTTTATCATTGCCTACACTAAATTTGGACTATATTCCCAAATTTTCTCTCTTACCAAAATGAAGAAAGAAAAAGGACTGCAGATTTGGGAAAGGCCTGTCAGTTATTTGAACATCTCAACTTCATTTATAAGATAAATTCTTCTATAAGACCGATTTTTGGCTTTCTTGGTTTGGAACAATGTATTTGAAATGGGGAAATATTGCTGTATAAGATCAAGGGATATAAGACCCGAATTGTAAGCCCAAGCTTGTTCCAGATGGCACTTCTAAACGCCAAAACATTCGCAACCTTGACAATTTACTTTAGTCTTGTTTCTAGCTTGAACACATTTGTACTAATTCCCTTCGACAAATTTCTTTTGCTACATTTTACACTTAAATTTTTCAATGTACAAAGCAATTTGATTGTTAAAATGGACAAAGTGAAGAAATTCAATACATTTTCGTTACCTTACATGATTAAAATCATTGATCTTCTGAAATCTGGACAAACAACAAAAAGTTGAAGCTGAACATGGATTAACTATATGTTAGTTGAAACACTTATGCTCAAATGATTGGAATTGCGTAAGGTGAGCTTAGGCAACCATATTTATATACAAATTTAAAAATTGACAAAAATTCCAAGAATTCTCAAGGAATTTTGTCGATTTTTGAATTTGTAGATATCCATGTATAGAAGGTAAAGTATTTCACACTTGGCGATAAATTATTTCGATGAACCCTCATCGAAATTGTGAATCTGAGTGTTCATCCGTCTCTTAGACTCCCTAAAATTTAAGTGGTCGAATTCCTGGATATAGGAATTAAGCTTCCCTTAAATACTCCAAAAGAAAAAGCTTAGAAGAGCTTGGTTAAGGAAGTTCGAATCACTCTGGCATTAAAATTATAATTTTTGTAGAATAAGGCTAACAGTTGAAATAATGCTACCACTTCTACGTTTCAACCATTTAAAAGGGGATTTTGGAGATACAAATTTTCACAGTAGAAGCGAAAATTACAGATTAATTGAAGTAGTATGCCGCAAATTTACTTTAGCATTGCTTACCCGATTTTTAAATTCTACACAGGCTGTGTACAACGTTATGTAGAAACTTTTATTTCTATTTATGGCTCTATAGTCTGTAGAATTCATTGGACAAGCCTGTCGAAAACATTAGCCAGGAATTGGACAATGAAAAAAAAATTCTTCACTTTTCTAAACTCAATAACACCTATCAGCTTCGAACAAACCACCACTCTTATAGAACTCACTTACCTTAAGACTTACACCACACTTCCTATGACTGAGCTCAGATAGTAAAATACCGATTGTTATTTCTCATACAAAAGTAACTTATCGAATCGGAAAATATTGTAAATTTGACGCCGTAGTTGATTTAGTTAATTGATACCTCAAGCGATCAGAAACTTTGAGCATATTAGGAACCAGATATTCAATATTACTATACTATGGAAATTTTTGTCTAATAAACACTAAAATTATTTCTTAAATTCTTGCCAAAAACGGCAAAAATCTTGCTAAAGATAACAAAAAATTGAAAAACAATGTTGAGGCCATAAATCCTTTTTGATTAAATAAATACTCAAAATTTTGATAAAAGAATAAAGAGTCTTGTCAAAAATAAAAATCTTGCTAAAAATGAAAAAAAAATTTTTTTTTTTACTGTTTATAAATTTCAAAAAATAAACTATTTTATATTTCAATGATTAAACAACTAAAGTCGGTATAATAGAGATTACTAACATGCAAAACTTGAAATTAGCTATAGCTTTTAGTAGCATTTGAAAAATATTTAAAGAAATAATGTTAAAAAAATTCTGCGAAATTCTTTCGTAAAACTTTTTTTCTTTCTGAAAACTTGAAAATCTTTTGAAATCGTTTCCTTAATCGTCATAAAATTCCTCTAATCTGACGATAAATAAGACTCGAGAAATGCATGTTGGTTAGCAAGATTTAAGAAAGAATCCGTAGTACAATTAATTCTGGTCAAGTTCAATCTTACAAAAAAAGTTGCAAACTAAGCCAATAGCGACAATACTGATTAATTTTTTTTTACAATTTGGTCAATGTACTTTTTCTCCACATAATAATTGGAGAAAGTAACAAACAATATAATGCCACATGCGGAGATTTTCTTCGAATTTGTCTAATTTGTTCTACATAAAAAATCATTGACACTTCCTGTAGAATTGATTCTGGCAGGTTGGCTCAGTATAATATTTTATGCATAGAGTTTTCTGAATTTTCTCTAGCGGTTTCTGTTAGACAGGATTTGTGCGTAATCGATTGTACACTATCAGTTCAATAGAAATGTCTATGTATGACCTATGTCGAATGAGAGAGAATCATTTCGTCAGGAATCATTTTAGACAGGATTTCTACAGAATATAAAAACTCGGGATATTCATTTAACTACTTAAGTTCTCATCTAATAATAAAAATTTAACCGCTTATCTCATTCAGAAATGTCATAGCACTTATATAAAACCAACTTGTTCTTATATTCATTATAAGGCCATGACGTCTATAAGACCAGAGTTCTCCGTGGAAAATCGAAGGTTGTATACGCGTGCTGCACTGTACTTGCAAAATTTCAGGCTAATCAGTTGAGATCTAATAAACGTAAAGTTGTTGCAAATATCCAAAATACCTTATGGAAAACCATGAACGAGCAGAAATTTACTTATTTGCTTATTATAGAAAAACACACTCTTACTCCATTATTCTAGTTACTCCTTCTCCCAAATAACCTTCACCTAAGACTACAAGTGTTCTCACTTTTTCAAAGATCGTTCTTCTGATCAGTGAATCTTTGGATTCGACTAGCTTAACTCTGCAGAGAAATATGACCCCTCCACATCCCATCTTCTCATTGTATGTATTCTTACTGTGCCAATTTTCTTGACAGCACCTCTACCACGCTAATCTCTTCCGACAAGATGCAGTAACTAGCAGTCTGTTTGCAAACACCAATCAACTGACTTGACTATACAACTCTTCGTAAATTGTTTAGAACAATAACTCCATCAGTTAATTACTTGAGTTATTTTTTTTACTCCAGTATCGAAATTCTTGTCCGTGCATTGCCTTAGTTTGTACTCGATAGCAATTCACTATTTATTCCAATATTGCGATGACAGGAACGAGTGCAAAATTATATATAATGTCTCCTTGAAAACATTTGCAATTGTGATTGAATCTTCGTAACTAACAATTAATCACCTTTCCAAATTGATACTTTTGCTCACACCAATGTTGAAGGAAATTATTATAATCAGTAAAAAAAACTATAGTTTTGCAAGAATGTTGTCATTCTAAGAGCAAGTTGATGATTGCCAATTTGAATACTCCAATCTTTTCACTTTCATCCGGGCTGAAAAAAAAATTTAAGGTAAGGCTTCTGGCCTTTTTACTATCATTATTAGGGAAAAAACTATAGCAGTTTTAATAGTTTGATATCCAGTTTTTTTCTGCATATTCCATGCTAATTTTTATAATTTACCGTCAACTAGGTCAAATTTTGAATTCTGTATATTCATAATATGAACATACAAGGACAACAGAGGTGATTTACACGGTTTAAACATTAGATATTACATTTTGCAAGACACGCTAATAATAATCCATGTTGAGCATTTATTATACAGACCGTGAACCCTATGCATGTGATCCAAATCTGGGTTAATTCTCCCATGAAGCAAAGTTTCGTTTTATAAAATTTCAAACTCTTATTAGTAGTTATTATGTATATAATTATTGAACTATTCAATGATGATTTTGATAACCTATAATTCCAATTAAAAAGTATAAGCAGTTCGACTTTAGAACCGACTTCAAAATTTTGTTAAGTTCACAGAATTTTTTAATTTTCTATGAATCCTCGATATTTGTTGTAATATATAAAAACAATTGGTATTTTGGTTTTCGCCTAATCAAGAGTAATGCTTTCGGTATATCTACTACCTCGAACCATGCTTTGCTCATTTTACGTCTACTTTTAAACACAACATTTTTAGATGTCTGGTAGTGTGGTTCTTACTGCTATGCATACTTTACTTTACATAAAAGGGAATGAGCTACTATTGACATTTGCTTCACAGCTAGAAAAACAATAGCGGTATTTTTGCATATACCATGGATACAAACGCCTAGTCACCAAGATACATACAATATGGGTCCACGCCTAGTCAAAGTGGTTAAGGCCGAAAAATCAACATAAACAGCTCTTGTACCAGTGCCAGTGTTAGATTGTTAGTCTACCTCAAGGAATGCCATTTCATGAGATCTGTCTGTAACCATAGCACACTTCCTAACCCGAATGACATAAATGGGATTTCTGTCATAGAGCCATTCTAGCTGGATGATTGATTATCAAATAGCCAAATTTTTTGCATAAGCGCAAATTTTGCACTCAAATTTTAGTCCTTGTTTATGGGAAAGTTTTAAATTTTACAATAATATTCACGTGACAAACTTCACCAAAAATAGTACACAATATGTAGATTATACTGGGGCTACATTCCTTGACATCGCAATTGAATGTGATATCAAGTAGTGTACTCCAAATTTCCATAACTGCTTTTCAAAATTTCTATAAATTTGAAACAGCGCCAGCTGACACACTTTATAGACAAGTTTCATATAAAACAAACTTTGACTTGTCCCGCATGAAAATGAAAGTGACTTATAGCTTTTGCTCAACGAAATTTATAACTTTATAAATTCTATAATTAATTATCAAAGGTAACTCCATTATATGAAAGTCAAGGTTAGATTTACCCTGATTTTCATGGCTGAATTACTCCAACCATAGTAAAGTAGGAAAGGAAAAGGCCAAGGGGACAACTCGCAAAAAAGGGGGGAGAGAGGTTCTGCAATAGGTCAAATAGAAAGGTACCAACGCTGAAAAACCGACAACAGAAAAACTGTGCAATAGGTAAAAGGGTAGTAGAGGTCTAGGGTATAAAATAGAAAGTGGAGACGCGAGGTGAAAGGGTATTTTAAAGGTTAAGGAACCTAGAAAAAGGTCATCACCCTTAAAAAATCCTATGCACCACACGGAAATTCAGACCTTGGATCCTCTTCTTTTCAACAATAGCAATAAAATTTCAAATATAAGTTCTGTTTCCCGCGAAAGGGATAAAGGAAACCACAATGGAAATAACAAATTGCACTCAAAATCAACAATGTCATGCATCTACTTCCTATCTAGTCTACTTTCTTTTGTAGCTTCTTTGTGATTATTTTTCGGCAAATTCGACTTACTTCAAACAGTGTACAAATCTAGCTTTGCCGTGTTAGTGCATTTTACTGAAAAATAGGTTGTTGTTTTTTACTTAATTTTTATAATAAATGGTTATAAGAGATGATTATACGAATTTAATATTATTAAATTCATCGGCAAAAGGCATATAACCATCAATTCCTCTTTCATCTCTTCAAACGAGAATAATATCTAGTCCAATGACAACCTATTTGTTTTATCTCAGTCAAAGCATCTATTGTTATATTGTTATGAAATATTTTAATAATTAAATTTCTAAGGTTAATTGATACTATACGAGTTCATTCGTATTTTATTATTCAATTGAATGGTTGGAGCTTGATAATTAATTAGTATTATCCATGTAATCTGATTAGACATAAATCATCTACTAAACATGATTGAGTAATTTACACCTGAAGAAGTTTCACAACAATCGAATACTGGATTGGATTGTTAGAATTGAAGGTTGTGTTTCCCACAGTATTGTTGGACTCTTTTTTTTTTTTGCGGAGGTTTTAATAAGTTTGTGTTATAATGAATGCATAGGTGGGCAGACGTGTGAGAGTTTGGTTTGATGAACAATCAGTCCAAACCCCAAACCTATTGTTATTTAGAAATGAATAATTCTTCTTATTCTGCACAAGGAGGACATAGGTTTACATTAATTAGTTTCTATCTGTGTAGTTCATAGCTTGATCATGGTTATTCGAACAGGACGGTAACTGGCACAGAGTTGAATGAATGAGTACAGAGATTATACAACAGATAGATCATATACCCAACCGAAACACTTTAATTTAATTACTAACGAAATAAACCATATTTCATAACTAAATCTATTTTTGGGTTAATTATTTTATCTCATGTGTACGGAATATGTAAGCTAAAAGCGGCATTCTATTCATTCTTAATGCATCAATTTACTACCGACTTTATACAAATTTAGACTCTATAAATAAAAGAGTTAAATTTCAAAATAAATTTATTAAAATGGTCATAGCAGTTGTATTTTTTAGACAGCTTAATTTGGAACAGGCCTAAAACTATCAAAAACGCTATATGCAAAAAAAAAGCTCAAATTTTTTTTCATATGTGTATATTTAGAAGAGTAAAAAATTTTTGGTAAAATTAAACGTACAGTGACACACAGAGCAATCAAGTTATGCGAATAGTTTTTAGCAAGTGAAAAACAAAAACAAACACAAAATCTTTTTTTCACTACAAAATTTCGTTTTAGAGCTATTTCTATGATTTTTTTCAGATATTCATATGATATATGTACTTAAGAAGGAGACAAGCGGAAGAATCTACAAAAACCACTTTATTGGTCTTTGGAAATTTCTTTTTTAAATCCCTGGCACTTTCTTCTAAATTGAGAAAAGAAATTATTTTTTTCTTTATAGTTTGAAATTTAATCTATTGAATCTTATATGGTTGACGCAAGGTGAAGCGTTTGCATCTTTAGTTTGTAATATAATAAGTGGAGAGTCGGAGTTGTAAGTGGATCAACAGTGAAACACAGTATGGTCAAAGCTTGACAATAATCTTAATAATCTTCATTAAATTTTTATGCAACCATGGAGGCAAAACTAAACTAACCCATAAATGTCACCTAGTTTTATTTTATTTTTTACTCATTATTCATACATAGACTACCTTAAAGATTCTTATTATTTTACTCATTCTAATTCAGTTTGGATTTTATTATCATTTAGAGTATCAGTAGACTGGTAGTTGAAATTCTAACATTATACAGTGAGATCAAGCAAGAATATGAATTTCAAATACTTTCTATCATTAGGATTATCTGTGAGACCGCATGTCCTTAATCATAGAAAATCTGCCAACTTTGTCACTATGACACTCGATAATTGCACAAGGAATAATTTAATGATATGGATCATTGAAATAGTGATTTTGACAACTTTTACCAATGGCAATATGAACAAAACTGGCGAAAGAGAATATTTACAAAAAAAAAAACTTGTTCCATTTGATTTGGGCGGAGTCGAATCTTGACTCAAAAAAAAATTTCCTGATTCTATAGATTAAATTTATTTTAATTGGTATATACGGCTACCTAATAAATGGATTTGTAAAAAGCTACTGAACTTTTAGCTTATAAATAATTGGTGTAGTTCTCACACACCTCACAAGACACGACTTCAACAAGTTATATCTCTTATTGTTGAAATATATATCAAATATTCCTATTTTGAAGTTATAATTGTTGGACAGATGTTTGGTAATTTAAAAATCTAAAATGTCCTTCAAAAGTTGAGCATAGGAGGTAAATTATGAGACAACTGAATTTGGTCTTATGTCAAAGCTAGGTGATTATTTACCAAAAATTTGTGTATATAAATGGTTTTGTGACAAACTGAATTAAATTCTCTGGTGCGTCAATTTCACAACTTTGCAGTCTCCATTCTCCAATTGAATTCCAATTAAGTGAAATGGAAATACCTAGTATAATGTTTTTCTTGTCTTTACGTAGGAAGATGTTTAAAAGTTCACTATCGCTATCATGAACATTTTTTTATGACCGTGGATACTTTGGACGTGGGTTGAAGAAATTGTGTTTTAGAACTAACAAACAATAATTACTAAACCCAACACTTCAACTTGTTTCCCTAAGGTATACGGTTATAAATTATGATTGAATATATGTTATATTTTAATATTCAAAAACCGTTGACCTGTATTCAATTTCGAATCTATCAATTTGGTTGGTTAGTTCCTTATGACTAGGTCAATTTTAGTGTATACTGGTAGATTTTAGTTTATACAATTTATAATAAAAGTTTATAAAATATCAAAACGTAAGCTTTGTGTATATGTAGTATCAAAGTTATAATAATTTATACAAA
This sequence comes from Holacanthella duospinosa, assembly GCA_002738285.1. Taxonomy (NCBI): domain Eukaryota; kingdom Metazoa; phylum Arthropoda; class Collembola; order Poduromorpha; family Neanuridae; genus Holacanthella; species Holacanthella duospinosa. The sequence continues at coordinate 109,135 of NIPM01000140.1, read as the reverse complement.
TTTTCTTATAGGAAACCGGAAATATTAAACCGGCCATAATACTTCAAAGTCTTTTTTTTTAAGTTTTTATTTTTCTGCGCATGTCCTGAAATTGTAAGAAATCTTGAGTCTGCAAACTAAGCCACACAATCCCATCAACTTAAGCCTAACAGAGTCCCATTCCTACAAAGTTATTCCGAACCCGGTGGAAGTAAGACAGCGGGTAAAATTGGTTGTAGTGACTCTATGTTGATGTAGACTTTATTCTTATTGGTGGGATTATAAAAGATGAGGAAGTATTTATATAAGCTAAGGATTTTGAATAATCCTTATCAATTGTGTCGTCATTTTATTTTATTATTGTCACTTTCAACAAATCTCATGACTCCACTGTTGAGAGAGTCATCGGTTCGGTGGTCACGTTTTTAACATAGGAAGTTCCTCATTTTAGGATTTAATTTTATTAAATGACCAAATTAAATTGTAAAAATTTCACTTTCCTCTATTATGTTTCTAAGTGAAGTCCCTGAATCTCTCGTGACAGAGTCCTTATATAAATCTTGAGTGTTTAATGTAGAGAAGTAGCATCATTTTATTTCTCTAGTTGGTTAATTTAAGCCTTGGGTAGATAAATATGAGATGTCATTGAAGCTGTCCATGAATAAGATGTTGACAATTATGAAAATTTGTCTTATAACCTTTTCTATTTACTATGGAGAGGGACACTTTTCCCACAATTTCCCTTTTAACCTATACTTTTAGTTCTTAAATTGACAAATTTCTGTACAGTACACTTCAGTTGACAAATCACACATACCATTATACCATGTCGGAAAAATCGCGTCTTACAAGCATGTTATCTTATAACGGATAAAAGACCAGATTGGTTTTATATTAAGTATTTGAAAAGAGACCATGTTTTTTTATCTTGTTCAAAATTTGATAGTGAGATCAAATATATAATTTAATCTTGTGAAATACAGTGTACTGAAACTGGAAAGCTTCGCATTTCCCAATTGCTTTAACTACAAATCAGGGAACTCTAATTAAACAAGGTTGTATCTGAGTGGATTGTCGGGAAACAGCGATTAACCCAAAAATGTTGTCTCTAATGGGGCACGATCCCATGTCTTAGGTTAACCGGTTCTAATGCACTACCAATTGTGTTAGAGCGGTGGTTGAGGAGTATAGGTGAGTGCAGGGTTTTTCTCACCATAAAACATAACTCAATTCATCTAATTAAGATAACTTGCCTTATAACGAGTAAAAAACCTAATTATAAAGACGAAAATTCTAGTCTTTTATCAGTTTTTAGTCTTGCTCAACGCATTTCAAGCATTCATTGGTACAAATCATACCAAAATATTGTGTCTAATAACCCAGTTATTAGTCTTATAACATAACCCAACGTCTATCAACCAAAGTGCACTGTCCTTATGGCAATATAATGAGAGGCGGAATTTTTCATAAATAATAATTATTCATTCTCGTCTACATACAGTAGACGGAGAATTGATTTTGCAATTTTATAATTAAAAAAATAAAACATCAATCTTGCAAGAAGCTCAGAACTCTGTGTAACATTTAATTTTTATTATTGAAAACATTTTAAATCAAAATCAAAAGAATACAGCGAAAAAAAATATAGGAAAAAATGTTTAGTACTAAAATAATAAAATCTAATAATAAATAGATCCACTTCTGTTCTTTTAATATTAATTTTTTTTTATATTTGCATTAGGAAAATAAAAGCAACCTTGTATTTGATAATCTTAAAAAAAATAAAATCTAATACTTCAAACATATCACACGATATTGATTAAAAATGAAAAATTTGTGAAAAATTAAAGTGTATATTGTACTTNAAAATTTGTGAAAAATTAAAGTGTATATTGTACTTTTAATCTAACAAATGTTACAATTTACACAATATTATGCAGCCATTCAATATAAGGTTGTTTTTTAACTAAACGTAGCAGACGGATGGAAAGAAACAAGTATATGTTATAACTCTCTATAGCTCATCTGTTCAAGGTTAATAAGGATGATGAGATGGAAGGGAATTAAAAAATTCAGAATATCATGCAGCCACTCAAATTCAAATTTAAATTCAAATTCAAAAACTAAAATTAGGTTATAAGACTTAATTATTTGAATTTTTCAATTTCCTTGAAGCATACTTATTGAAAGACACTGATCATGCAATATTTTATGTTCAAAGAAGCTTAATGCAACGGGACCTGCTGGTTTTGATAGAGTTAACAGGGTTTTAATCTTTTTTTTTNTATGTTCAAAGAAGCTTAATGCAACGGGACCTGCTGGTTTTGATAGAGTTAACAGGGTTTTAATCTTTTTTTTTCAGTTCAAATCCAAATGAACTTAACGTAATCTTACACATTTTAAGTAACTATTTAACTTCATCATAACAATCAAACACATATCCTGATTTATGTGAACTAAACCCCTACTTCATATTTTAACATCATAATCACAATTTATAATAAAGTAGTCCTTAAAATTTATCTCTTNTTTAACATCATAATCACAATTTATAATAAAGTAGTCCTTAAAATTTATCTCTTTATTATTAGAATCTGCACTAGTTGAAACAGGCTACCCAACTCAGATATGTAAAACTAAAATATTTGTTTTTACTTTCTCTTTGAAGAATATAGGTAAATTAATTAGAATCATTTAACATGTTGATACCCACCTGTCACTCCTCAATCAAGATTTAAGAGTTATTTAACATAATACATCTTTATACGAAGTTAGATACGAAATATGAGTAATGGATTTCGATTTCACCTATTCTCTATATAAATTTAGTCAAACTACTTACAATTTATTAATTTTAATACTTTATAAGAATTTTAATTTTTACCTTTGTTCAAAAGTGAAAGCTTTAATCAGAAAATTTATTTTATTGTTACTAAGCTTTGTTGAAGATTACTATTGTAAAACTTTTGCAAAAGTTCACTTACTTTACAATTTTCCAATATATAGTGAAAGTAATTCATCAAAATAACTACCCTAAATCGTTGCATACAAACTCTAGTTAATATGCCAACTTTTACAATTGCCAGGATCACTATGCAGTTTATACACTTGGACGGTTAATTTAACAAATATATAGTCAAATGTGTATTCCAATGAAATTTACTAATTTTAACAAGAAAAAATTTAAATGTAAAATATTTATTCAGTATCATTAAATTACATCAGACTCATCCCCAAAATCGTGAATATCTTTGTCCTCATCTCTTACTTATTTTTAGTTAATAGGGAGTTAGTGCACTTAGCGTATTACACACGAATTTGGAATAGGGATAATTTTTCGCTGAATTTGACATATTACTGTTTATTCCTGAATTCGATAATTTGTAAAGTTTCGAACATAAAAATGGCTGTGTTTGAGGTTATTCTGTGAATTCGAACTATAAATGTTAAGTTTCAATAAAAAATTTGAAATAAAGTAATAATTTTTTGTGAATTATGAGCTGGCGTAGGTTTCCTAATACTTGATTCATATCTCTGTGCATGAAATACTTTTCATAGTTTCCAGCATCTAAATTAATAAGAAATTTATTTGCACAATTTTCATTCACATAAGATTAAATTCTTGGTTTTTAGAAAACTTTGTTAATTGTCTCTGAGGATATAAATTTCAAGAATCAAAATACAAAGCGTAAAATTCGCCACGCGACATAGGTACATTTAGTAAAGATAGGTACTTCAATGTTCAACCTCTATTCATTCCACACTTGACATTTTCAATGACTTTTTGGCGGATATATCAGAGTTTCAAAACTTTGATAAATTCGTTGGTAGATTTGATGGATTGTAGCAAGTTTTGTAAATTTATGAAGCGCGGATCAAGTTCATATATGGGCAAATGAGCGTCACAGACGAGTAAACATTCGGACTTTGAATTTAAAAATATAATTCCTTAAGTTTCACTCCTGCAATCTCATTTAAAGTCCACATTCACTATTTTAACCGCGGTTTGTACCCAAAGGTGATTTATCTGAAAATTTCCAAGAAATGTATGCGGCTAATGGTTACACTCAATATGCGCCAAAGCAATATGAGCCAAACCTAATATGAGCCAAATAAAAAAAAAAGTGAAACTTAGACTAAAATACTTAAAACAACCTAAAATGAAACGACATAAAATTGAAATGTAGAATAAAGTTAAAAATTAAAACAGTCAACTTTTTCAAAATCAAAAAAACAAAATATTCCTTAAAATCTTTTTGCGCATATTGGGTCGGCCCATATTGGGTTCTAAGACGACTAATACGTAAGAATGGTTTATATACCAGGGCGATTTTCTTGCAAGGGATTAGGGTAATAAGAAATGTTGAGTAGCATCTGTTATAAAAAAAATTAACAAGTTTTTAGAATTATAATTTAATGCAAACTTATCACACACCTATGGTGTATAATAACCTCTGAATGAGTTTATATAAATTAGAATCCGGAACGAGACTAATCAATTCTATTTTTCTTAGCTTTATATTAGAGAAAGTAAGCTTAATAGAAATCTTTAGAAATAATTTAATAAAAACAATTTTGGTGAACAATTTGCTTCAAAGTATAAAAATATTATTATTAGTTTGCCAATCGTAAAATGAACTATTATTATTGTTTTCACTGCTTCTAAAATTTTTAACTTATAACATTGGGTGGGAGAGTGCTCCTTGTACGAAAGCGTGAAATTTTCAAAAATATTTTATTAGCAAATTTTTACCTTTGTTCAAAAGTAGAGTTTTAAGTTTTATTCTTAATAACATGAATTTCATAAATACACACATGAGTGTTGGAAATGATGTCATATATATGTGCTGCTCTTAATGACAGATTTATAAATTCTGCAAAATTTTGTTAAAAATCATAAAGTTGAAAAGAGAGCAAAAAGTTAATTCTTTTGTTTCATTAATGAATCAAGTTTGACTTGACCAGATGCCACTGAAACTTATAATAATAATTATCTCAATAGATATAAAATTAAAATTTTATAACTTTTATAAACTATAGACTTACAATTGATGAACTGCCTAATAACTAATCAATGAATGTCATTCAACCAGAATAACTATCACTGGTCTTTATTTCATGTATATCAGTCATATTGTTATTAAATTATAACTTATTTCATAAGAAAATTGATGAGCAATTGGATATGAAATATTCGTGATATTTCAACTACAACAATGTTACTGTAATTCGGAAGACCCTTCCATTCAGTAAATTACAATAATTGAGTCAAGAGGAATAATTAGGTAGTTACCGTCACAATTGTTGCTGTAGTATTTAAATCTATGTCAGAAAAAAAAATTATTTTTTTTGACTGACGTGTGATTTTCTTTTTAATTGTTGATATTTACTTTGATAATCTTGTTACAATCGCAAGTCACATTTACACAATATACTTTGTGATGTTACTCATTTTCCATTATTGGATATACAAATGTCGATCAGAAGTGATAGCTGATGAACTAAATAATTAAAACAGTCACAAAAAAAAAACGCAATTATTAACTGCGAAAAGCGAAGCTGGTTTATAACATCGTTATATCTGTCCAGCTGTCCGTCTTGATTTCTTACGCATACATGAGGCATTTGGTGCCCGCTACAGTGGACTATGTAATTTCAATAATTTCATATATCAAGCTATATGCATACAGTGGATACAGTTGTCCGACTTTACGACTCATGAATACAATTTATAGAATATGTAAAGAATTATCTAACTTTTATTTCTAGATTACTTGTGAATAAGTAAAAATCTCTAATTCCTAAGTAATCGTCAAGACTAGGTTCCAAAAAGAGACACCAGGAAATCCATCTTGATCTAACCAGAAAAACAGTGCGCGTACGTATGGAAATTTGAAAATTCTTCCTATTACTTCAACTATTTATAGTTAGTTCTCATCATAGGCTAATTTTGAACCTAATTTTGCCGGGTAATGTTATTGCTAGGCGTCTCTATTTGGCTCTACAAACACAGATCTCTTTGCGGCTTGTTCGGATTCTTCCTATTATGTAAAATATATCTAGCTAGCCTTATCATACCCTGAGACGCATAAACATGGGTACAAAGAGAAAGTTTTAACTTAAAAAAGCGTGTAGACAAAATTTTCATGCGACCACCCATCTTATTCTCATTACCACCCTGTACACATGTTTCTGCCTCTTTAGTGTAGAGTAATTTTGCACCTAACTTTGCCTGCTGAATGCTATTTCTAGGTGTCTTTATTTGGTTCCAAAGCTCAAGTATATTTAAGCGTTGTTCGGATTTTTCCTATTATGCCAAATATTTCTAATTAGTTCTCATAATAGACTAATTTTTAACCTAAATTTGTCGCGTAATGCTATAGCTAGGATTTTTCTATTTGGCTCTACAAGTATGAATAAAGTCTATTTTCGCTTCTTTCAGATTTTTCATATTAACTCAAGCATTTCTAGTTAGAGCTAATAAAATGAATACTTTTAAACGTAACTTTGCCATTTCTAGGCGTCTCTACTTGGCTCTACAAACATGTCTGTGTTCATAGCTCAGTGTTCGCGGTTTCTATGGGTTGCTACCAATTTTTAGAAATAGTGGTAACTTTGTTAACATGAAAATGAAAGTTTTGCAACTTTATCTTCATAATCAAGTTATAATAAATATTTAATTTTTATTAGTCAAAACAGGTAAAGATGAGTTAGTTTTTGATAGAATTATAACAATAATTATTATACATACGACTTTTCTTAATTTATGTATCAGAGGCAAATTACCTGTTTACAACATATTCTATATAATCCTTATAATTATGTTTTGCAATTTTAAATTGATTACTACAAGTTCATGTTTGTTTTGTGCAATTTCAATGTTAATGAACGCCTTGAGAGAAAACCCACATGGTTGATGTTGATAAGTTACATTTTTAAATTTCCAATCCCTTGTCGGAAGACATTAATAAATTTTCAAACATGTTAGTTTATTCGTGCAAATTTTAATTGCAAATTAAAAATTTTCGAGATTCAAGATGACATATTTTTCGTTTATACTGTTGATTATGTGTTGGCTTATCGTTGACATATTGGTAAAATTTTTTACAAGTTTTGGTCGTTTATCAGCTCCATTAATTAATAATCTTGTCATTATATTTTTTCGCAAATTCAGCTTTTTCTTTATTTTATATAGGTATGCTTCATTTGTTTGACTTATTGCAAACTCATATTGCAAACTGTGAACTCTTAACCACATTTTAGTTATTAGTTATTAAGGTTTAACCACTATAATTTTTGTTGCTATTGTATACAAAGTAAATAGCCAAATATGCACCAGAGTGATCCGATATTGACCAATTTAGCTCTTTTAGGAAGTGCTTAATTGCTCAATTGCATTTAACACATAGATAGCGTCCTTAGACTACAAAATAAACACTTGTGATTCTAGTGTCTGAAGAAATGAACAATTAAAACGATTTTTAAGGCTATACTGTCTGACCATATATATTTAGTCTGTATTGTTTAAGGTAGAACTCTTACGTAATACTTCAAGTCAAGAGACCATTTCTATACAAAGTGAACGGTTAGGGTTTCGAAAAACGTTACAAGTAACGAGTGTCAGAAAACTGTCATTTTATTTCTATTTTCGTAATAACCTTTTAAGTGTTTGTGTATGAATAATTTTCTGGTTGTTAATAATAGTATGTCCAGTGAGTATTGTTTATGGCCACCTATTATTTGACTTGATTTATCTGCATTGGAACTCAATAACTAGGAAGAAAAAGTTCTAAATTAGGAGTTGCAGGGTCTAACCCACTCATGTACTAGTTATCGTATTTGCTTTTTAGAAATTTAAGAGTTTGTTAAATTCTCAATTAATAAAGAACTTTAATTTTCTCATCTTTTCATACTAGTTCATTCAACGTCAACGAGTATTGATGTCACATTAGTTGTCCACGTTAGATGATTCAAGCCTGTATTTTTCACTTCGACCTGGTCATCAGTTGTGTTAAAAAATTGTTTGAACTTAATCATATATGCTTCAAACCCTATGAGTCTATGATGAACTGTTTGTGAGATCTAAGCTACTCAACTATTTCATTATGACCACGATAAACAGTTTGAGAGATAAAGGCCTTAATGGTGTAACGGACAAATAGACAGACGGACAGCAAGCAGATCCATAATGTATTTTGCAACGCATAATAAAGTTATATGATCTTATTATTTTCTTAACAGCTTTCTATTTCTTTAAAGGAGTAGTTAAAGATGAGTGAATTGTAAAACACTGACTTGAAATTATCAAAGTGGCTCTTCTCACGACGGAATAAAATGTTGTTAAAATTCTTTTAGTTTCTAATCAAGTCAAAGCAACAGTTATGTTTTGTAAAAAAGAGACTCTCTCAGTATTTGTAGTTCACCATGAACTGAGCAAGTTTGCTTATCAGTATACTCGTAACTACTGATAATCCCTCTCAACCTATCATATACCTTTAGCTAATCCCACCGTACCTATCCGAATCTGTAACTAATCCCTAAGAGCCTATCAGTACCCTTACCTTTTCGAAAACATGAGTTGCCGCTCATGCCCGTAAGCATACTCATACTCTAAAATTCGCACATCCACACATGTTCAGGTACGAGTAAGGCTACGGGGTATAGCGAACATTTTCTGTACCCAATGTAAGACGAAACCAAAACGCGTATCTGTGGTTAAGACGTTTCAAATTTAGATACATAAAAAAATAATACGAAAGAAGAGTTTCTTCTTATTTAGCTAGTTTTCTTCGTCAAGAAATTCTAATGTTTTGTTTATCTGTAAAAGATTCGTAACTTTGTGAGACAAAAAAGGATCATCTTGACTATCACGTATAAGAAGTCATAGTTCATGAGTTTATGAAAAGTTTAAATCGCAAACAAAGTTTGTTCTATATTCAAATTCATGATGTTTATAAAAAATGTAGAATTTATAGAGATTACGATTAAGAGTAGTAGACGCAACTTTCAAGCGGACCTTTCAGATATTTGAAAAACTATTCAAAACCAGAAATAATACTTTTCAATGTGATGTTTTGAAAATTTCTCTCTTTCGCAAAGCAATAGCAATAAAATTTACATATTTTTGTAACAACAAAATCGCAAACTGTTCTGGCACTTACATTTCTTAAATTCTATAAACTTTGACTGGTTCTCGTGGTAGTCAATGTGACGTAACTTTTGTTCTATAAAACTCATAACTTTTATAAAATTTTAAAATGTTTATAGACGAAAAGTGTCTATTAATGATCAGTTTAACTATGGTAGCTAGCCGTCAGTTAATTAGTCAAGTAGTTCCAAATTTAAACTATAAATGATTTCGATGACTGCTCGATCTTGCGACTGATAAATTATCCCAATCGTCATGTATTCCTCCGCCAATTAATCAATGATTAAAGTTAATTCCAAGATTTTTCCAAATTACAGTAGTTTTAGCTTAATGTCATCTCCAAGGGAGCCAAAAAATCGGTTGACAGTAGGAGGAGTTGACAATAACCGATATTGTCAACTGACTGATAATTCAAAGATTAGGTGACATAAACCGAAGTTCGTGGTTTTAGAGGCGCATTTTATAATACTATATCTTTTTCGATTTATTTTACAACTTTTAAAGTTATTACCTGAATTTGGAGTACTCTAAAAGCAAATTACTTCTTAAAGTAATCAGCAAGCTTCTTTGCAATATGCCAGAGAAATGGCTTTCAGATATTATCTTCTCAGAAATTCCCAAACTATCGTTACTTCTTTTCTAAGTTCTTCATTTCCAATATTGCTTATCATTAAAACTTTAAAGTTTCTCAAACCTAACCATGTGCCCATCTAAAGTTGGCATACTTGCGGTTGGAATAAACACGCGACTGCGGGTGAGTCTTTAAAAAAATAAACTTTCACGGTCGACGATCGCATAGTAAGAATACAACAAATAGGTTAATGAAACAGTTCCCCCAAGGGTCTGTGACCGCCCACACAATTTAAACAAACAGGAATATATTCTGGGCCTGAGAACCGAAAGTTTCCATTAAAGTGTGGTTATGTGTCATACATTCTCTTCAAATGGGATGGCAATAGGTGGAGGTTGGCTATAAGAGGTGTGACAGTAGGCAGAGTATTTAGTACATGAAACCATGGAGTTTAGCCGGGGGAAAGCCAACAGGTTGACATAAAGCGAAGTGTGACAGTAAGGGGTAGTGACATTAAACTAAAACCACTGTAATATATAATCATAATCAATGATAATATTTTTCCTAACCCACCATGGCATAGATGAACCGTGCATCAGATTATGTGTCTTGTGGGATGTTGGTCCTTGATGGTACAAGGACCACCAAATAAATCCGGGCCTTCTTTCTCCAACTTTCACCAAAATCGGCCTGAGACAGCCGACTAACAATTAGTGAATAATAAACGTGAAGTTAGCTGACAAACTTTTATTTTATTTTTATTTTTATTTTGAATTATAGATATAAGACTTGCATTGAAAGTCCCTTCTCCCTTTGTGACTCCTAAACACCTTGATCTCAATCTAAAAAATGCAACAGGAGAGTTAGATTAAGGTGTAGGGAGTGCGAAAGGGAGATGGTGACTTGATTTAACTTTAAAAAAAATTACAATGTAATTCCCTTCTCTCTTCGTCACTCCCGACACCTTGGACTCAATCTTACACTAAAATAAGAAAGTTAGATTAAGGTGTAGGGAGTGAGGAAGGGAGATGGGGACTTAGATTTAGTGTGGCGCATGGCTCAGCCTTTGGCGTGAGCCAGAGCCACCGGCTCAATGAGCCATGGCTCATGGCTCACTCGAGTGGTGAGCCAGCTCGTGAGCCATGGCTCTGGCTCCGCACTTTTGTTGAGCTGGCTTATGAGCCAGAGCCATGGCTCATGGCTCAACATACAAAACAAATTTTGCCCGTTAATATGCACATTTTGCTAAAATTGAGAATGATCTAGTGAGAATAAGCCAATACAAATCATAATTATGAACTGGCTAAAGGCAAATTGACTTTCAGTGACCACAAATTCCGAAAATTAAAAAAAAAAGTTATGATTTTGTAGAAAAAAAGATGAAAATTAGGGGAAAAGTAAAAAAATTTAGAAGAAAATTGAGCCATTGAGCCATGGCTCACAAGTTTTGTTGAGCTGGCTCATGAGCCATGGCTCTGGCTCAAAATTACTATATGAGCCAGAGCCATGCCCTGGCTCTGACTCAGAAATTTTTGTGAGCCAGCTCGAGCCAGAGCCAGAGCCAGAGCCATTGAGCCAGCTCATGAGCCAGAGCCATGCGGAACACTACTTAGATTATACTTCAAAAAATTAACAATCTAAGTCCCTACCCCCTTGGTCACTCCCGACACCTCCATCTCACTTTTAGAACAAAATAATACATTGAGATTAAGGTGTAGGGAGTGAGGAAAGGATGTGGGGACTTAGACTAGACTTAAAAATAACTTACAACGTAAGTCCCTACTCCCTTCTTCACTCCCAACACGTTGATCTCAATCTGAAAAGAAAACAAGAGAGTGAGATTAAGGTGTCGGTAGTGAGGAAGGGAGATGGGGACTTAGATTAGACTTCAAAAAATTTACAATCTAAGTCCCTACTTCTTTCATNGGTAGTGAGGAAGGGAGATGGGGACTTAGATTAGACTTCAAAAAATTTACAATCTAAGTCCCTACTTCTTTCATCACTCTCCACACCTAGAGCTCATTCTTAGAAACAAATAAGAAAGTGAGATTAAGGTGTAGGGAGTGAGGAAGGGATGTGGGGACTTAGTTTAGACTTAAAAATAACTTACAACGTAAGTCCCTACTCCCTTGGCCACTCCCGACACCTCCATCTCACTTTTAGAACAAAATAATACATTGAGATTAAGGTGTAGGGAGTGAGGAAATGAGGTGGGAACTTAGACTAGACCTAAAAATAACTTACAATGTAAGTCCCTGCTCCCTTCTTCACTCCCGACACGTTGCTCTCAATCTGAAAAGAGAACAAGAGAGTGAGATTAAGGTGTAGGGAGTGAGAAGGGCGATATTGACTTGATTTAACCTTAACAGAACTTACAATGGAAGTCCTTACTCCCCTCGTCTCTCCCGACACCTTGATCTGAATCTGAAAACGAAACAACGTGAGATGAAGGCTTAGGGAGTGAGGAAGGGAGATGGGCACTTCTTTGGATTCGAAACAAATGTAATTTAAGTCCCGTCTCCTCTCGTCACTCCCCACAAAGCAATGTCATAATTAAATTTTAATAATTAATTAAGTCAACTTACATTTTCCCTCTGCTTCTTTTCCAAATTTTGAAACTTAATCTTGTGCTCTGATCACAAGCCAACTTCGCTCCCTCCAATTTTTAAATTTCGCGCTATGCATTTAATTTCTCTAACTTTTTTTGGAGAAAGCAACTTTCTACGGCCCGGATTTATCTGGTGGGCCTTGTATCTGAACCATTGTGCCATATGCACAAAGAGAACTTTCGTATTACAGTTCATTCTGGCAAATTTATTTATAATTTTAATTTAGTGAAATTGTAGCGAAAATATGGCTTTAATTATCATTTCCACTTTCTTTGTTGCTCTATACCAATTTATCTTTAATACCCACGTGAATTGTACATGCAAAAATAGTACACAGAATTTTTGGATATCTGGCAATTCTATGTTTATAGTGCCAATTTAGGCGTCTGTATTATTTTACCATTATTGTCTCATCTATCACATTGACTTTTCCCCTCCCTTAAATAAATACACAGGGTTCAATAAAAACCAAGCATGTACCAACAGTCCTACTTAATTGAATTTACTTATTTTTATAACATGATGTGTAGTATTATAACTCTAAAATATCCCTCGACTATAAAAATGTATACAAAATACCGAGATAGTTGTTTTGCCTCAAACCATGTTGCCAATTTTAAGAATGAAAATCATAAAATAGGGTTTATGCTTATAAAAATCTATAAGTATTATATCTTTTTCTTAAAAAGTAGACCTATTTCTTCCAAGCTTTCAAATGATCAACTGAGATTCACTTTCGAAAGTTTCAAATACAAACATAACAAAAAAGTTCACAGTACTCAAAGGAAAGTTTCCCATACTTATATCTCTTTATAGGGTCCCTCCAAAGGAAATTTAGCAAGTTTTCTGTTCAATGCCAAATCATATCTAGTACTCCTATAACCATAGTTATTCAAGAAATCATATTTTGTTTAACAAACTTGTGAAAACTTGGCTTTCTTATTAATTTTTATAACCGAATTTCACTGTAATTTTATTCAACTATATAACATTGGGTATGATTTTAAAAATATAGGGTTTAACCAGTTCATAAAGTTGTAACAATACAATCATAGAATATAGAGGAAATGAATGAAAATTTCTATCATTAAATTCAAATTCGGATAACTCTTGTATTCATTTTATGATTTCATTGTTAGATTTTTTTTTCATTGTTAGATGAATGACATTGAGAAAACGACCTACAATTGCCACCTAATTTATGAATAAGATAACAACTTCTAAAAAACCTGCCAACATCTTCTGAATCTTTTGAAGACCTACACAGAGAGAAAGTTATTTCTCTTCAATTCAATTGTAGTCCAAATACGATAACATTGCATGGAATTGATTATATGAATGAATTACACGGTTTTTATAGCGTCAGGATAGTTTTGGCAAGTCACGACTCAAGTTCAAGACTAATTATTGGCGGATTTGGGCACTCGAGACTGCACCTGTACTCTCAGTCTCAGTCTCAACTCCTTTCCGCCATTCAGATTCAATCATCAGGAATATGCGCTCAGGAGAGAATATTATTCTTTTGTTATTGAAAACAATACTGTCAATTGAATCCTTAAGCATACCTATCAAACTGTCTTCCTAGTAAGTAGTTTTTCGATGAAAACCAACAACTGGTAGAGATTCGATGAAACTCTTCCTTTGACAGTGATTAAGTATAGAGTGAGCTTAGAATAGTCTCTATGGATCAAATTCCCTCTATTTTATTTTGTTAGTAAAAATTACTCATTAAAAATTTGGCCAAGGAGGCAAAACGTGCAAAAACTGGTTTTCTTAATCTTTGTTAAAATGAATAGAATTTTGGATGTTTCAACAATGGAAAATTATTTTTCGAAACTCTCTTTTGTACTTTCATTACAAAATAGTCTAACTTTCTTCTTAAGAGATCATATTGAAATTTTATATCAGTGAAAACTGTGTCAAAGAAATTTTGAAACGTTTCATCGAATATGAAGATTCGATTATCTTTACTTACTCAAACTTCTTCTGACAAGTCGTGTATCTCACTAATGTCTTAAAGTTTATAACTTTTTCTCTCTTAATTTACAGACAATTTGCAAACTAGTTACTCAACTAATAGGTATTATTATTATATTCATCAGTTTGTGTTGGCAAGTTGATTTATTTGTCAAAACTTAAATGTGACAAAGAAATTTGGACTGAAATTTTTTGAATTAATATTCAGCAAAGAGGTAAAATTAATTGGTATAACTATTCTAAGTCTAAGTTACACTACATGATTAATTACATAACCAAATTGGGTTTGCAAAAATTAGTGATTCCTGTACATTTTTTCTATATGGATTTTTGAGGGTGTTCAAGTATTTTCCGGCTACTTGACGTCATCACAATCAGAGTCTCCATTTGTGGATCATTGAAGTATGTTTAGCATGTTGATATTCATGTGACTTTACTACAAGAGTTTATTGCCAAATTATTTATAAGATATAATTAAATTTGAACTAAATTATTAAATCAATGACGGCTTAACATTTGTAGTAACTTGTAGTTGGCGTGAGACTCGAAGAACACTTGATTTTAGTTGACAGTGACACTTAGGTTATCCCAAATGAACCTACCTTCTGAGTAGACAGATCTAAAATTAAGGTCCACTTTTGTCGATAGAAGAACACAAGATATACCACCATGTAGTTTGATCGTGGATTCCTTTGTGTCAAAAAAATTTTTTTGGACACTTGGATTCAAAATTCGTTCGTTTGGACTTAAAATGAATACAGCACTGCTGGAGAAACATTAGAGCCATATGCTTTAGCTCAATCTCTGTGTCATGTATTCTGTAGTGTTTAACGTTATCAATATAAAATATAAATCGAAGTAAGGTTTAATTTTAATTTAGTTTGAATACCCATCTTTGGAGTCATCATCACTTGTGAGAAGTGTGGGGTTAGTTTTTGTATAACCAGTTAATTGAAAATTGCGGGATTATGATGAATTCAAAACAAGTAATTACTTATGAAGTAGAGTGTACGTAATACTCACCCCAAATCTTTTGTTTCGGATCATGGTCAATAGTTTATAGAGGAAAGGATATAAAAACTAAAAGTTGATTTGATGTTGGATTGTTACGCCACTGCTCTGCCAAAATAATATTTTACTCATTTTTTGACCTAAAAGCAAAGTGAAGCGCTAGATACAACATTGAAATCATTGAAATTTTCTGTTCTTGTACCGTATGAATTTAATTATTAACCATGAACAACTGGAGGAGATTATATAATATCCCTCTTCATCTGTCTGCATATTCCTTCTAATGCTTTTTCTTATGAAAAGTAACAAAAGTTGAGCGGAAATGGCATACACATGGTTTCCCGCGGTCAAATCTCTAAATAATATTCAAAGTTAATTAAAACTTTTCGTTACGTTTCGAGTATTCCGTTGTTCCACAAACAAGGATACATTCCTATTATTGTCTTATTATTACTTGTTACAGTGGGACTCGATTATAAGTGAACTTACAAGAAATCACGAAAATCGCCACACATTATGCGATATTCATTAAGCCGGACTTTTAACATCTACTTCCTATCTCCCAGGCGCAATGAACTTCATTTTTTTTGTTCGCAATACAGGGTTACACAAGGTTTAGTACTCTTTGTATCAAAAGTGACTATACTTGCTAATTGGTTCAAGAAAGAATGAAATGAGAAATCACTTTTGGTTCAAAGGATACTAAACTTTGACTAACCCTGTTCCAGTGAATTCACTTTATCAAAAGTAATTACAGTCGAGTTTGACTGTAGTATAATTTAATTTTTTTTAGGTTAACGTGATTTTACTATCAGGTATTCTTTCATGGTCATTACCCTCCGAAATGTTGTAATTAATTACAAATTTTTATTTCTTTTATTCACAACAGATCAGTGATGCAGAAAATTTAGAAAATTTCAAGAGGAAAGAAGATTTGGAAGAAGATTGGGGGGTTGTGTAGTTCAGAAATCACTTTTTTTTTCGGAAATTAATTATAAATTTTTATCCTTCTTCCATAAAATTTCAATTTCAAGAGTGTCATGAGACTCTTTCACCGACGTCGATCAATGATAGAGTTTGATGACCCACAACTTGTAGGAATTGGAAAAATATCTACCTCTGACAACGCTCGAGGGGATACTTCACTCCGGCAAAACACCAAAGACATATTGTTGTCCCAGAGACAACTTCCGCATCAAGACACTCGGATTCATTCTCATGGAAAAGTTGAGTCTGACCACATCAAGTGTCAAGTGAATCAACAACCAATCATCAATCTCTACTCATTAAATTTACGAGACTCAGAACGAAGTAGTAGTTCAGTTGGTGGTAAGTCACTCTATCATAATATCAACTTATCTTGACGCATGTCCATAGACACCGCCACAGTCACTCATTTCAATTCCAAAATGACAATGAAGAATCATCTCACTGCATCATTGAAAAAATAAAATTACGCTTTAATCACTTCCTTTTTACGAGGTTTTAATACTGTTACACTAACAATCTCAATAAAGCCTTTTCTTCTTCTTCTTCTGATCCGCCTAAGTGTTAACTAATTCCCTTGTCAAGATTTGGCATAAAAACACTCGGTGTCGGTAGATTTATGACTTCCTGTAAAAAATTTTCTTCCGGCAAGTTCCGTTTCATTTAGTTTCTCAACAAGAATTATATTAAACCACAAAAATTGCCTAAGGAATTGATATACTTTTGACAGTTTTTTTCTTTTTTTTTTGGTGGATCCTACAGGTGGAATCTCAACATGGAGTCGAAAAGTGGCGACAAAGACATGGGACACCCTCCGACGTTCTCAGTCTTCAGATAAATTGAACACAAGTCAAAAAAATGGATTTACCAACACGGGGTCCATCAACTTGTCAAAATCAAATGAAAAAAAAACTTTACATTCGTTACAAGAAGCTTTTAAGACTCCACATATTAAGGATGGGTCAGGACAGAAATGTATCAACAACAAGTCATTTGATGAACCGTTGAGTACGAATCGAAATAATAATGTAGGAATTCTACGAAGAAATTTGAGTAGAGTTGAATCTTTACGAAATCTTTTAACAAAATCTCATCGAACTCGGCCTACGAAAACCCGAACGACTCTTGACAAAGGTGTTGACACGCAAGATTTAGACCTTGATGGAGAGCAGGATGACGAAGAGGATATTTTTCATCAAAATTCTTCAAATTTAAAAAATTTAAATTCATTTTCAAAACCACTTTCTAAAACGACAAGTTGTGATAATCTCTGTTTCACTTCTAGAGTATATTTAGAAGAGGATTCGACAATCACGACATCTATTTCTGTATCCAATGAGAAAGTCAATTTAACTAATACGAAGCGTTCATCATTCCCTTATGCGTACATCAGATCAAAACTAACATCCTTACCCGAAGAACCTCAACAATTGATTCTAGACAATAAAGTTAAGGAGAGTCCATCATATTATCATAGTATGGGAAATTTAGTTTTTGGAAATAGACCCTCATCTACTAATACTTCAGAAGGTCCTATTATATCAGAAGATTTAAAATCAGAAAATCATAAATCTTGGGATCCATTGAGTAAACTACGAATTGATCTAATGCACTCACTACCTGAATCTGATGATGAAGCTGATGGTACTATTCATTTTCCACAACGTCGTCGTCGATGTTTCTCAATTGGTGATATTTTGAACTCAAGTGATGAAGCAATGACATCTGGAACTTTGCAACAAAATAGAGAAGAAAGTGGATATGATAGTGACTCAACACGAAATGGACATGAGTCACCAAGAAATTCTGGAAAATTATTACCCAATGATGACTTTGACCATGACATGAGAAACGGTCTGGACTGTTTGACAAATTTCAATGAACGTTCTTTTATCCCTGATGTCCAGCAAGTTAATTCTTTAGCACATGACTTGATTGACTTCCAATGTGTTCTCAATAGAAATGATGAAAATCAAAAACGAATGGAGACTAATTCTAATATTAGTGACATAAATCCAGTAGTATCTTTTCAACTTAATGGAATTATTGATAATAAATCTAGAGAATCGATGATGGGATCCAATCAGGATCAACCACCTCCTTCACTTCGACTTCGGAACAAAGTTCGTGATTCAAATCGTGGAGTACGGAATAAATCACTCTCTTTGTCCCTCTTCACTATTTCATTTTACAAAGGGCCAACAAAAAAGGGACTTGGGTTTAGTGTTGTCGGGGGTAAGGATTCAGCTAAAGGAAGTATAGGGATTTTTGTACGACGGATTTTCCCACGTGGACAAGCTGCAGATGATGGAACTATTGCAGAAGGTATCAATATCATTATATCAATCAATTTAGTCACGTGGGAAGAATTCATACCATATTTTTTTTAATTATTTTTGAAAATTCTTTACAGGTGATGAAATTTTATCAATTAATGGACAAGCGTTGGCAAATGTCACACACACAGAAGCTTTGAATATATTTAAAAGTATCAAATTTGGAGAAGTTCTTCTACAAGTGGCAAGGAGGGAGCCATGTCATACCAAACCTTTGACAAATACCTTGGTGCAAAATAACAAACCAGTCATATTCAATAACAATTCTCGCTTTATGTCACTGGGTCAAAAGACTAGATCTGTTTCCTGTGACTATCTCAATCGATATCCATTTAAGTAAATGAAATTCTATCACACACTCAAACTCTACCCAGTGGTATAATTTCTAATGCTAAACTTAAAAATCAAACATTAAAAATTCGAAAGTATCATTTATTTTTTAAGAATAAAGATTTTAATGTTGAATGAATTTGCGACCATTGTGATATTGTGAAATATGAAGGTTGTTTGACTTCAAAAAAAAACAATAAATCATATAAACTTATCAAGAACCTCTGTTGTCAAGAAACCTTGAGCCCTGCATTGAACAAGGTTCCTTAAAACCGGAATTTAAAAAAAAAATTTTTTTATTGTTGTCAAGGACAACAATGTCCACGACAACAAAATTTGATCAAATTTTGATGACTTCGGTAGATTAGGACTTTTCACTGATGTTTGATTGATTACCAAGACAACAGGGTTCTAACTTGAAATTATTGATAATGAATGAAATCAAATTCAATCAAATCAAATTCAAAAATATTATTCCTGTCGAGAAAATTAATTTTGAATTAGTTTATGTTGTAAATATCAGAATAAGTTCGAACTTTACGACAACATGATCTATATTCCAATTGAGGTTGGTGTAAATTTTAACAAAAAGTAAATATGCAAAAAAAAGATTGATGTAATGGCTAATTTTCATCCATCTATTTTCAGTTACTTCGAAATATCTTCAGTCACCTTCCTCTCAATGATTTAAAATCTGTTCGCTATGTCTCCCGATTGTGGAACTTAGCTAGTTCCCAGGTTCAATTCCCACCAACAAGTGCTGTGACATTCGATGAAAATTATCAACTCACAGAATTCATGACAACAATGGAGATGAGTCCATCTTACCAACCCTGTCCATACCGAACCTTCATCATTGACATTGAACGGACAGAAGATGAAGGGAAAATAATTTTTTTCAAATTTCTTGAAGTCTTTGGACGTTCTGTGACTCATTATAATTTACAAATGAGATCAAGTGATTCTGTTCAGGCTCGAACACGACTCTTATTGGATGCAGCTAAGAAGTCACTCATTGACCTTGAACTTTTGGCCAAACCACCACTCTTCCCAGGACTACATACCATGGAAATTCCATCAAAAATTGATCTTTACTTTCCATATTTGAGATTTCTGTCAATTGAACTCGATGGAGGTTGGGAATGTGATTTATACGAAGAAATCTTAATCAATACGCCATCTCTTCAACGACTTCTTANAGTGATTCTGTTCAGGCTCGAACACGACTCTTATTGGATGCAGCTAAGAAGTCACTCATTGACCTTGAACTTTTAGCCAAACCACCACTCTTCCCAGGACTACATACCATGGAAATTCCATCAAAAATTGATCTTTACTTTCCATATTTGAGATTTCTGTCAATTGAGCTCGATGGAGGTTGGGAATGTGATTTATACGAAGAAATCTTAATCAATACGCCATCTCTTCAACGACTTCTTANACTCGATGGAGGTTGGGAATGTGATTTATACGAAGAAATCTTAATCAATACGCCATCTCTTCAACGACTTCTTATTACAAGAGCCGATGTTTTAGTTAAAGAACCATATCCTCCAAAATATACTCAAGTCTTCAAAGCTTGTAAATCTTTAACAAATGTTAAGATTTTACTCCAATTGAATGATCCCAAGATTCAAATGTTTTGTAAACTTTATGAAATTGGGAACACTTTCAATAGTTTGAGTCTTTTGATTCAAATCCGAATGGTAACAGAGTATTTTCTTAACTTGTACAACTGGATGCACTCACAGTTGGACTGTTTGAAGACACTTAATATTTTATTCACTGATGATTGGTGGTGGATGAATAGTTATGTTAATGCTGCAGTTCAACCAGTACCTGTAATTGAAAATCTTATTCAAATTCCACCATTGGTGAAGCTAGAAGTACTAATTCTAGAACGTCGAGGTGTACTAATGATGTATAGTGAATCACTTCAACCGCTCAAACCAAGTTTCTATCCTAATCTTACTACCATTGAATGTTTCACCGAAGATGAATGTGCTGTACGACTCTTTCGTGATGGACCTTTTACGACTGTCAAGAAATTGGTCCTCAACGACTCATTCCAACATAATGGACCATTTATAGAATTGAAACAATTTCCTAATGTCAAAATTCTCCATATCCTCTATCCACGTGTTCAAACTTTGAGTTCAATTGCAAACGATTTGACTCAATTGGAACAACTCACCTTGGGATTTACTGAAAAACAAGGAAAAATTTTTGAAAAAAATACTAAAAAATTTACAGATGTGATTTTACAAAAGATGATATCCAATCGGATGCTTGGGTGTTAGTTACTGAAATACTTGTGTGAGATTGATTGATTAATTTATCTGAATTTTGAATTTTTTTNGATATCCAATCGGATGCTTGGGTGTTAGTTACTGAAATACTTGTGTGAGATTGATTGATTAATTTATCTGAATTTTGAATTTTTTTTGTTTTGTTTTGAATAGATCGGTTCTTAATGGGTAAATGGGTTCGGACGGGACAAAAGTTCAAGAAATNTTTTTTTGTTTTGTTTTGAATAGATCGGTTCTTAATGGGTAAATGGGTTCGGACGGGACAAAAGTTCAAGAAATCATTCCTGAATACTTTCAAGTCTGTGTTAGTGCAACCACCAGAAGAAACTGAAGTAGAGGACATTGTCAAAAAGATGACGAGTAAGAGAATTATTGAATTTTATCTAACTTGCGCATGCGCAAAGTGTAAATTCCTTGTCTTTTAGACCTTAAGAACCTCACTCTTTACGTCTGTAATGCCTCCATGCTCCGAGGTATTCTCTATATGAGCCTTACTCGCAAACTCCAGTCACTTGATACCTTGAAGCTAGTCACTTCATACTCAACAGAAAATGAACCACATCAATTTCTAGACTTTCTTCAGAAATATCACAAACAAGTTATAATTGTCAAAGGTACGGCAGTCGATATACATCCGAACAATATACCACGCTGGTACCAATACGCTCCCTTCTACTAATCAGCAAATTCGTCAAAACAAACTCTTCTTTGTCGTCAATCAAGAAATAAACAACAGTGTTAAGTGAGGGCTTTACTGTACAGTGAAATACGTTTATAAGATCAACACTATAAGACCAATTCTTACTATGTTAGATCGCTTGTTGTCGAATTCGGGTTGAAACTATGTATTTGGAGTGGGAAAATATTACTCTATAAGACCAAAAGGGGTATTAGAATCGAATTAGCCTTGCTTTAGTACCAAATGACACTTCTATAAGACCAAAGCATTCCCAATCTCGACATTTTATTTTATTATGCTTTCTTTTTGGACATTTTGTTCATGTCTTATAATAATTTCCTTATGTAAACTAATAAGTTTACTAACTATTTGACTTCTAAAATGAAGAGCGTAAAGAAAATTTTTTTTTGTTCATTGTCCGACACAGTCAAATTAGCTTACGTTTTAAAATGCGGAAAGACCATCAAAAAGTTGCAGCTGAAAATTGTACTGAACAGATAGATATTAATCAAATACTTACTTTTTATTTTTATAAAATTTAATTAAACTTTTTATTTTTATAAAATTTAGTTAAAAATTCCAATAGTTCTCTTTCCATCATGCTAGCCCCTATTTTCTGTACAATTTTTAACGATTTCTGGGTTTAACGATGTGAAAATTTTCTATCACCTACCATCAATTAATTCAGAAAGAGGTGCGAAACATACCAAACTTGGAGAAGCGCGGTGCATATGGTTAAAAGCTAAANCATCAATTAATTCAGAAAGAGGTGCGAAACATACCAAACTTGGAGAAGCGCGGTGCATATGGTTAAAAGCTAAACGATCAAAAAAAAATTTACTCGATGAAACATTTTGAAGACAAAGTCCCAATTTCTCATAATGAAAATTACAAGTTATTTGGAACAATAAGCAAAAAACTTACTTAAACATGGCATATTTATTGAACTATTTAATTTGTATCTACTTATCAAATTAAATTAGAACTGCTTATTCTTTTGTTAAATGTAGTATCATTCAAAAACAAAATTGGTCTTACGTCCGTTATAAAAAACTACGATGGCTATATATCCACGATTTTTCATGCAAAATCTAATCTCTTATAAACGTGTTCCACTGTCTTAGTTCCATGTACAGGGTTAACCAAACTATAGCATCACGTGTTTCACCGACTTTCACAAAATAGGCAAACGGTAACCCAAAGTTGTTTGATTTAAAAAAAAATTATTGGCTGGCTGTGGATAAGATTATGTCATACCCTCCTAACAAAATTGTTGTTGTTTAAAGTGTTACTGTTGGCCGATGGTCATCAGTAAGAGCTCCGTTGGCTAGCAACAACGAAATGTAACAATTTGAGTTACTAATCACTAATTAACCGGTTTGCTTGTGGTCGAGTTTGTAGATTAAAAAATATTTGAATAGAAAATATAAGTTTTTTTTAATTGTTAAATTATAACAACCTTATCAAGAGCCTCTGCTGTTAAGCAACCTTGGTGTAGCCAATGTGCAAGACAGCAGTCAATATATGAATTTTTAATTGNAAGAGCCTCTGCTGTTAAGCAACCTTGGTGTAGCCAATGTGCAAGACAGCAGTCAATATATGAATTTTTAATTGATAAACCTAGCGGAGAATTCAGAATTGAATTCTTTTGCTTTTTTTTTAAGAATAATTAAGAATGTTTTATATACCTATCCGTATTTAAAATTTAAGCCCCTCTAGCTAATTACNGGTAAACCTAGCGGAGAATTCAGAATTGAATTCTTTTGCTTTTTTTTAAGAATAATTAAGAATGTTTTATATACCTATCCGTATTTAAAATTTAAGCCCCTCTAGCTAATTACTCTGTGATACTAACGTTTGGCTAACCATGTACATATATTTCTTATTACCTAAGCTACCAGAATGTGATTTAGTCTACGGGTAATTTCACCGTCACTACGGTTTATTTTATCTCACTGTACTTTTGCTTCTCAACGTGTCGTGACAAGTCGTAAAACGAAACGAAGCGACAATAAAAATAATTGCCGTGTCTCAATCTTTAAGGCACGATAAGTTGTGTCATTCCGTGCCTCGGCCATTGTACACGACACGATAACTTTATGACACGACACGGGACACGATAAAATTTTTTTTTCTTACTTGTCTGAGAAATCTAGTAAGTAGAAAAACTATTTTCACCATCAATGAACTCTCTTCCTATTGGTTGTTAGGTTGCGAATGGAACAATTTTTTTTACTAAAACTTTCCTCCGTTTATCTTGTGAAGGCTTTTACAACACTACTCACACTCAAAATTATNATTTTCACCATCAATGAACTCTCTTCCTACTGGTTGTTAGGTTGCGAATGGACCAATTTTTTTTACTAAAACTTTCCTCCGTTTATCTTGTGAAGGCTTTTACAACACTACTCACACTCAAAATTATCACCACCCCTTAGCTGGGCTCATAATAATAACACCAAGCCACTCCAGATTACTAGAGTTACACACAACACAACAAATAAATTTAATAATTTAAACCTTAGCTTTGGTGGGTGGTGAGATTTCAAATATTCATAAAACTTTTGATTCGAATATTTTCGAAACCATCAAAACTATCATCTCAAAATGCGTTTTTGCTCACTCTTGCTAAATTCCAAATCGATCCGAGAAGTTTTGACGAAATGAAAGCTGGTAATTGAATCCTATCTGTTAAACTCGCTTTCGCCAATTTTCAAATAAAATGGCAAAGCGGAAAATTAAAAACTACTAGAAATTGGAGGAAAAACAAAATTTGCAAATACGCTGCGATTTTTCCTGTATAGAAAAAACGGAGGAAGATAAGTACACAAACATAATAAAGTAAACTTGATCAGTTTAAAAAATTTGTTAAAAAAATCTGAAACAAGAGTATTAAAATTCTCAAATTCTGATGGTGGAATGAAGAGTTTTTCTGTAAATGAGAAAGATGCCTTGACCATTGTACGTTACGTTGCGACTGATGTGTAGAGCGGGATGACCAGCTCTGTCCCTAAGAGAATGTAAAGTGTGGAGTGGGCGGGCATACTCTGAGAAGGACAAATCCCGCTGAAAGTCGATTCAAAAATTGGTCCATTCGCAACCTAACAACCAGTAGTAACATTGAGTTAATGTGAAGCTAGAAACAATTTCTGAATGAATTTCATTGAATTTTTGACTGAAGTATAANTAACATTGAGTTAATGTGAAGCTAGAAACAATTTCTGAATGAATTTCATTGAATTTTTGACTGAAGTATAACCAAATTTCTTACAGCGACGTTAATTGTTGTATCGTGAACATAATTGGTACAGAATTTCTAATCAAAGATGAGAGCATCTTTTGAAAGCACGGCACGCACGGCCTTAAGCCAAGATCTCACCTCAAATTTTAAGGCGACCTGAAACGTCGTATGAAATATGAAATGTTTGGTGACANTCTCATGAACCCCATTTTTGATGTAAGGCGACCGATTCAGATCATAAAAACTAGAGGTGAGATAGGGCCTTTACTTAAAGAAAAGCACGCACGCCACGAAACACGAATTTTTTTATTTTAAAAATCATGGCGCGGCACGGCAAAATCTAAATGAAAACACGAAAAAATGGAATTTTTTTGCAATGATTAGAAATTTCTCAGTAATTTATTAAAACTAACCAAAACCGTAGTAAATTGTTTATAAAAATGTAATGATGGTATTTGTAATGACGGAGCGCCGCAATGAATTATTACCGGAAAATCTGCCGAAGTTTGAAGTACTGAATAGGATCATTTCTGCCTTCAATGTCCATTTGGATTCTTTTGCAAAGTTTTCTAATTTGAAACTGTAATTGTGGAGTGACAATTTTTGCACATTCTTGACGTTGTTGTCCC
Organism: Holacanthella duospinosa; assembly: GCA_002738285.1. Taxonomy (NCBI): domain Eukaryota; kingdom Metazoa; phylum Arthropoda; class Collembola; order Poduromorpha; family Neanuridae; genus Holacanthella; species Holacanthella duospinosa. The sequence goes on along the minus strand of NIPM01000140.1, from coordinate 83,329 downwards.
AAACTCCCACATCCAACAGCAATCAATTATTTTCAATATGTATTATATTTCGTTATTTGACTTCTCAAAACAAATCTTAAGATCTCTAGGGAGGGGCAAAAGTCTCTATACATTAAAGAAATGAGTTGGGTGTGAGTTATAATGGAATAAGATAGGGGATTTCCAACCCCCTAATTTTTTGTGCATATCTTTTTCAATTAAACTTTCTCCATGTATAGAGACTTCTGCCCCTCCCTAGAGAAGCTAATAAATGTTTGGCTCAATAGATAGGGAGAGGGTCTAGCAACCTTCTTACTTCAAGCTCAAGTCTATGTTACTTATTAGAGTTGAAAGTTTAGGAGAGTAATAATACGTAATGCTCAAGCGATTCTAGTTGCAAAACTCAATTTAGTTGAAGCTGAGTTTTAGCAACAAAGTAGTACCTACCACTCTACAGTCAAATATTTCGATGACAATAATACCAGAACCATCGAAGCGTCAATCTCACTATGTTCCTCTGTTTCTTAACCAAGATTCGGTTTGAAAAATAATAAAATTCGATAAAAAAAAGTCTTATCGTATCGCTTCATGTCCTAACCATGTTAAGTCGTTTCGTAACCGTGTCCTGTCACACAAGTGTTGTTCAGTGACATGTCGTGTATATGTAAAAGTTGCTCATATCGTTATGTGTCGAAATGATGAGTTACCGTTCCGTTTAGTGTCCAGTGCAGACACGACACATTGAGAAGCCTAAATGCGCTAAAATAAAAGTTAAAATGAATAATAAAAACTGTTAAACTTGTATTTAAATTAAGTCAAGATAACTATCAAATTATTCGTAGTATAGGGTTATTTTAATTGTTTTGCTCCCTTGTCGTAACCCAATGATTTTCAACCAGTAATTTTACGCAGTAAAGAAGATTTGCCAACTATTTCCCTATTAATGAGTTCAAGGATAGTACATTGTTTTCCAAATGGAATCAATATTTCAAGCAATGTCTGAAAATAGGCAAATCACTAGGGGTATATCCCCTTCAATGTAGTAAGTTGGTTAAAAGTTGGTATCTGAGAGAGTTCACCACTTTTTATCGACTTTTACCGGGGCGGGAAAAATCCAGCCAATCAAATGACATTATACCAATTTCAAAATTTTAACAAGTTCAGGGTTTTTTTTTTTTTTTTTTACCAAGTTCGGTGAAACCAAAACTTTATAAACTTTTGATAGACATTCTGAATTTCTCGTAGATTCACTAAAATACCAATTTAAGAACTTAAAAGTGGCATACTTATTTTTGGTAATCAATCTCACAATACCGAAATTCATTTATCGATCCATTCTTTACCAATTTTACCGGATTGAAAGGTATACCCCGTACTACATTAAAATTACGAGGCCACGATGGTGGGTAAAAACCTTTGGGTAACGGTCAACGGTGTACATAATCTTCAGAAATTGAATGAGTATATCAGTACATGAATTATTGTTCTGTGAAGAAACTTTTAGATTTAAATATAAATAAAGTTATTAAACGAAATTTAGAATCTTGAATATAATAGCTGGAACTCCAAGGAACTTTTCATTGAATTTTATTACGACAAAAACCAAAATTTTCTCAAAACATAAATTCTAATTCGCTCGTGTTGTTGTCAAAGGTTCATGTATTGGGACTCCAACAATGGTGTTAGAACTTACCTAGAATTCGGTTACATCGATTTCGGCGCAGCCATGAGTTTGCTATAACCAAGTGTAGAGTATCCAGTTTTCAATTTAAAGTTAGTGGTCAATAGTGACCAAAAAAATAAAAAAAGTTTTGGCAATGGACCTATTTTTAAATCTTACTTAGGATAGTTTTGATTGATTTCGTTTATCCAAAAATAATTTACACTTAGTCCAAAATTCCCCGAGTAAACATAATGTAATGAATTGTATTAATAATTTACTAATTCTAAATAACCCGATGACGGAAATACATTTTGGTCAATTTGAGTTGATATAGGCGTCATGCAGAGTGAGTCTAACGTCTTTGATTTTCACAATCAACAATAGCCTTCAACTCTACAGAGGACAATGATTCCAGAACAATTGAATCAACAATCATCTTCAAAAACCTCGACTGACAAGTCCAGAATCAAGTTATGCACCCAAACAATCCTAATCTTAAAGATTTAAACATACAATAGTTAACCCTCTTGCGTCTGATATATTTCAAACTGTCTCCATCATCTATTCTGAATTTTTAATAACCAATTAGTAAGATTTAGTATTGATTTTTATAAACTTTGCATTATTTTTGCTAAATCCTTTAAGCTATTGGTAGGTGAAGATCGGTGAAGAATGTTTTAGTACAAGGAAATGTAAATGATGGTGGGTCTATGTCCCATGGAAGCGGTCATTATGCAAAATATCATCAACTTGTAACCTGAGGAAACAAAAACCGGATTTAAGATTTTGCTTCAATCATTGCAAAACTTGAAGGAAAGTGAAAACTTTGAACTCTACGGATTTAGTTTTCTATTGAATCTGGTTAATTGAAGTCGAAGGAGAGTCTTTTGTCTTGCCAATTCGAGGGGTAACACTTTAATTAAAAATTTGTTACAATGCAATTTCTACTGGTGAGTTGTTCAACTTTTAACAAAATTTTATTCCTTAAAAATTTTTTAAATATAGTTCCTTCTTATACTTTTCGTGTAAGGTAATTTCTAGGGAAAGATCAATGACCCCTATGGGATTCAATGCTGAATCCCTTAACCAATGATATAAAATTGATTTAGATTTGATACAGTAAGTTAATATTCTTTTATAATTCTAGGGAAGCCTGTTGCTAGCTACAACATTTTACGTTGTTGCCGATAGTCAATATCTATACAATCAATATGAAGACATTAGTGATCCTGCACCAGTGTATCCAAGATCCTATGGTATTCAAAATTATGAGAGTTTTGTAGATTCGGCGTCACCATATGCTGACGACGAATACCAGGTGAGAGCCAAGCCAGTCCAACTATATGTGACATACACAAGGCAAGGGCGGGGGAAGAAGAAAGGTTATGGCAACTATGGATGGGGTAAAGGAGGTTGGTGGTACTATCGGGATCACAAAGGATGTCACTCAGGCACTTTTGGTACGAATAATTTTCTAAATTTAAGCCTAAAGTTACAAATTAAGTAGACAATAAATTATAATAATTATTAATCTGTTGTATAGGCCCTCCTCCCGGACCTGGATTGGAACATGAACATTATGTTAGCGGTGCTTGTGGTACATTAGGAAACCATTTTAAAAGGAACAAAGGGGGTCATGGTCACGGTCACGGGCATGGACATGGACAACATGGGCATGGACATGGACATGGACATGGACATGGCCAAGGACATGGAAATCGGTTTGGTGGAGGTTGGGGACGACCACAAGGATGGGGCCAATCAAATTACGGTGGACGTCATGGCTATGGTCAAGGTAAACCACACTATGGAGGATTTGGAACCCGTGGAGGACATGGAGGTGGAGTATATCGTAAAGGAGTAAGACAAGGATACTCTTACGGATATTAAGAATTCATCTAATATGAACCCAACCAACTGCTTCCAAAATAAATATACGGAGCTGAAATCACTTCTTACCTACGGGGTTAATTTATTTCAAAAGTAAAAAGAAAAATTTTCCCAACTAAAAATTCACCTGAAAAATTTAATAACTACTACACCTGTGTACACGTACTAATAGAAATTCAACAAAAATTTTCCCATTACTCAATGGAAATGAAATATTAGGGACCCGGATGAAGTATTGAAATATCAATTATAAAAACTACTTCCGTCGCCAACAGATGTGATCTCAAAACAACAATCGGATGAGTCATGTAGTCAAACTCGTACACCTGTCCTCGTGTAGTATGAACTTTACAGGCATGGGTGTTAATAGTAGAGTCGTAGTCGGCAATCGGATAAGATCTACTGATTCTATTTCAATTGTTATCACACTTGATGAGAATTTTTGATTAAAAATTCATCAAGTCGTTTAGGTCAATTGTGCAGTGAAATTATAAAATTTTTGAATTAATTCATTATTTCTATTCTTCTATCTACATAGCATATGGTTGAGATTTAGTAGATGAAATTAGCATGTTTCAGTTAGAATTGATACTTTTTCATTAGAGTACTAGAGCTAAAGTCAATATTGACATAACCCATATTATCCTCATTTTAAGACGATAAGAAAAATGGACATCGGTGAGTTCATAAGCCCTGTCAACTTTAAACTCTCTTATCATTCATAGTCAACTTGTGTCCCAAGAGTAAGTTTTTATTCTTCTTACGCAAAAATTTTTATTGTTGTCACCTTGGATCAGAATAGTGTCAGTTGTGTTGGGAGATGTTAGATTCTGAGTCAAAGGTGATAATAAGACAATAGGAATCTTTTCGTTCGTATTACTCATCAGTCATCGTATCATCAAACAAGATTTTCATCTTTTAACTATACAGCCTTCTGACTTCATTCCATCAATTGAAAACCAGTGGAACAGTCAACTAAGATATTTCTTTGTGCTATTAGTTTTGTGCATTTTTTTTTTGAAATTTTCAGCCAATCAGGAATCAGTAAGTGAATTTGGTTCAGCTAAAAACGCCAGTTTGGATGTAATATAATATCTTGATTGGAAGTGAAACTAATAACAATTGAAGGTAATACAAAACATTTATTTAGTTGATTAAATTTTTGACAAACAAAATTTTGAAAACGTAAGTGGCAAATTGGAAATTACATCTTTTTTCCATATCGTTGACTTTCTTGCAGTCTAAGAGAAGTCGAGATTAAATCGGCTCTACCGGTGNATCTTGATTGGAAGTGAAACTAATAACAATTGAAGGTAATACAAAACATTTATTTAGTTGATTAAATTTTTGACGAACAAAATTTTGAAAACGTAAGTGGCAAATTGGAAATTTACATCTTTTTTCCATATCGTTGACTTTCTTGCAGTCTAAGAGAAGTCGAGATTAAATCGGCTCTACCGGTGANTTACATCTTTTTTCCATATCGTTGACTTTCTTGCAGTCTAAGAGAAGTCGAGATTAAATCGGCTCTACCGGTGATAATGCTGGCGAGTCGGATTACCGGTTGAAAAAACCGGCTGTTTTATTGGCCAACCGGGTCAAGTTTTGTCGACCAAAAAAATAGCAAAAGTTTTAAGACAGCATTTCTACTTGCCCGAAAGGCTGGTGCTTGCTTTTTGTAAAGATAATTATTCACATTTAAACATTTTGGCGAAAAAGTCTACCGTTTATTTTATTTCAATTGTAAGTTGCTATTCTAAATTGAATTTTCTGCCACTTTCATTTACACCAGAGTTATAAGCTATTGTAACTATTGAATGAAAAATTCAGTGTAAATTGGTGTGGAAAAACGCTGCACCAGGCGGCATTTCTCCCGATACTTAAGGACTGACGAAATTATTGACTTTACCTCGACTGTCTTATGAAAACAATTTATGTTATTTATGCTAACTTTTTACCACGCAATGATACTTGGATAATGTACAGCTTAACTGCACACAAAAGAAAGGAATTGACGACAAATTAAATTAATGAAAATTAGTAAATGCATATTGTACATCCACTTCATGATAGCATGAATATTCTAATAAAATGTTTACCGAAATCGGCACGGCAGCCAGACGAATAAGACTCTTGAGAATGATTATTGGGATTTGATGTGTTGTTATTACATAATAATTTAGGTTATTGTTTTATAACGTACTATTATCCTTTTGTGATTTTAGAAAGAAACTAGTAAATTTTTTGAGACGGAGCACGCGTAAAATACGCCAATACGTTGTATTAACAACACTATGATTCATGAACTTGTTAAATCCAATCACCATTGTTCTTTCCAAAAAGTTTAGTTGTAATGAAGTGACCCTACAGGTTTCAACCTTATTGATCTGATCCACATTCCGAAAAACAAGTTTTGAATATTTGAATAAATGTACTAAACCATATTTTTGAGACTATTAAGTTTCCTTAATATGATTACAACTTATTAAACCAATTTTTTTGTCATAGGAATCCATTCACATGTTTGATACATTAAAGGTTTTCCTTTCAACTCAATAACACGCACTTTAGAACTTAATATTTGAAAATTGTCAAAAACCAGCCACGCATTTCGTCAAAATCCTCATCCTTATAGAGTATAATTATTGTATTTGTCCCTATATGTATGACATGCAGTCATAATACATAAAAATTTTGTTACCAAAAACGAAATTATGGAGTTTAGTTGTTGTATAGCATGACAAGTGATTCACCCAATCATGAAGCTTTGTAAGTTATATCTACAACCCATTTCAATATTTTAAGGCATAGGGAAGAGACTTTTGGACTCATGCACTTTGTTACAGGAAGTAAAGTGCCTCATAATTTTAGAACAGTNGGGAAGAGACTTTTGGACTCATGCACTTTGTTACAGGAAGTAAAGTGCCTCATAATTTTAGAACAGTAAATCTTGTGAACTAGTTTTATTTTCTGTTACAAGTGTTAACAGTTTGAGAAAGAGCATTCAAAAGTAGGATACTAGATACAAAAAATGAAGTATCTACGAACACTAGAACAGGAGTTATTTCACATTCATTTGAGACGGTATGTACTTTTAGAGACAAGAGTTTTGAAAGAACATTCAAAAAATTTAAATTTTCAAAAAGTCATAACTTTTGTTTTAGTAATCTTAGAGNTAAATCTTGTGAACTAGTTTTATTTTCTGTTACAAGTGTTAACAGTTTGAGAAAGAGCATTCAAAAGTAGGATATTAGATACAAAAAATGAAGTATCTACGAACACTAGAACAGGAGTTATTTCACATTCATTTGAGACGGTATGTACTTTTAGAGAAGAGTTTTGAAAGAACATTCAAAAAATTTAAATTTTCAAAAAGTCATAACTTTTGTTTTAGTAATCTTAGAGANAAGAGTTTTGAAAGAACATTCAAAAAATTTAAATTTTCAAAAAGTCATAACTTTTGTTTTAGTAATCTTAGAGACTTGATATTTTGTGTCTTGTATCCTACGTTTGAAAACTATTTCTGAAAATATCAACACTTGGCATAAATTTTTTTTCTTCTGAGATATAACTTATACTTATAAAAGTTATAAAGCACTTGCTTTTTTCAATATTGAGAACTAGACGAAAAGTTTCTTCCCCATGCGTGATAATCTCGCACCAAGCTGTATTTCCTATACTTACACTATCCAATCAAATTTCAATAATTATATTTTATTCATTATTAACCGCGAACAATATAGCTGTAGGGGTTTATTCGATTTTCCTGTTTGTATGTCCCTATGCTCCATTTTTTAAATCCTGTTTACTGTTATTTAGTTCCTATATAACATGTTCAGAAAATTTCATAAAATACGTAATTTTTATTAAAACTGTTCACATTTTCGAGATTTGTTCGCTGTTATTGATTTGATTGTAACTGTATACCAACTTGTAACTACCGCTTGCTTATCTTAAAATTCATATCATCCCCTTATCTTGTACCTTTTAGATGACGATTTTATATCCATGAGTCTTAAATTACTGTTATATAATCAACGTGTTAATTAGGATTTGAAAAAAAAATGATGCAGATCTGCACTTATAGCCGCGAAAGTTGTTACAATATCAAGGAAAACACGCTATGTAATTTGATGAATTTAAATGAATTTTGTATATCATGAATCTATCTTATTTCATATAATAATACATTCGTATTAACATTATTATGTCCTATTCATACGTAATTGTAAATTTTTCTCTCTCTTATTTTCTTACATCAATTTCAAGTAAATATAAAAATTCTCCAACGCAGCTAACCTTTTAGTCATGCAAATTCAAAACATGTTTCAATTCTCAACATACACCAACACCACTATACCCTTAAAGTTCATTTGTTTGACAATTTTAATCCTTATACCAAAGTATACTTATACTACTTTACTAAAACCTTAACAAACCTGAACCTAAATGAAAGTGTAAAACCTTGTAACTTTGAAGCAAGTATGTTAATTTTATCAATGCCAAATTCTCAAACGGTTTCATAAATAACCCTGACATCATCTAAATTCTGGAACATTTTCATAAAAAAAACACGTAAAAAAATATGCAAAAAAAATATACTTTTCTCTTACTTACAGGGCATACATAGNATTTTCATAAAAAAAACACGTAAAAAAATATGCAAAAAAAATATACTTTTCTCTTACTTACAGGGCATACATAGCAACTGATAATAATTATAATAATAATAACTTTAATAGTTATGTAAAAATCCGCTTAAAACCTTAAAGTTGCTAATGTGGTCTATTCATTGTTGTTGAAATGGAGGTGGTTGTCAGAATAACAAATTTGCCTTTGGTCATTGTCATTTCATTACCGAATAGGGTAACAGATGCTATTATTGTTAATCAAGGAATCAATTCATCTCATTCAATTTTGCCTCGAGTTAGTACATTTCTAATTTAAGATACTCTGACTCAACCAACCACGCTACCTTATTTTTTACCATCCTCATACCTGTTGTACTCATACTTTGCAAAATTTAAAACCCATAAAAAAAAGTTTAAGGTTGAAATTTTTTATTCCATAAGTTTTGGAAAGACTATATAATCCCTAAGATGCTATGAGGGTTAGAAAAAAAACCCTAGTAAGTATGAATTTCCAATAACTTTACCAAACTATAGACTGTGAGCTAGTTTTCATAATTAGAATCAAGTATTAATGCGCAAATTATACCCGGTGGTGTCTTTTCTCAAAAAAAAAGTATAACTATTTTCTACCTGATTGTTGAGGGTATAGAAGATAGTTGGGATTTTCATATTAATTGAGTAAGTTGAAGAGTAAGAAGTACAAAAAGTACATTTTGTTTAGTGAGAGTGAATCTATAGAGAGATCATTTTCAAAAATTAGCATATTAGGTAAACCTCGAGTGAGGACGTTATTTTGCACCTTCTCACCTCAGCCACCATTGTTACAACAACAATCACTCCTCACAGTCAACTCATCTTCCTATAATTTCTTAACAGACCAGGAAGGGATATATGGACCACTCCCAAAAAAAAAATACAACTAACTTCATCGTCTTCACATATCCCTCTTCTTTAATTGGACATGCCAAAACTCATCTTCTCATCACTCAAATTTTTGCAAATTTCTATGAATATATAGACGTATATAGACGAATGTATAGACACATCTCTCTTTTTCTTCCTCATTTTTATCATTTCTATGGATTTATCTCTCCTATTGTCTCCTGTATTGTAAAAAAAAAAAGTTTCAAACCCTCATCAAATCTCTCCATTGTCATTATTCCCATGTGAATTGTCAGTTTTTGCACATCGATAGCAGTGTATTTTACTCTGATAATGTCTCAGTTTACTCAAGTCAGTAGTAGCTAGTGGTGCAAATCTACCGTGTTGTGGTGATGGTAGTAGTAGTAGCTATCAAGATAATAACCAAATCAAAAACCGTTCTTATTTCTCAATTTATTTCATCATAATTCTGGTGTCTAGTATAGACAATTTCTTATTATTTTTTTTTGTAAAATGTTGAGAAATATACCGAGGAGTCCCCGAAGTAGACGTCGAGGTAATAATAATATTATTACATAATTGTTATTATAATTTATCTATTTAACTCAAAGTGTATAATTTAGTTAGATTTGTGCATAAAATCACTTGGAATTATAATCCGAACAGGAATTTATAAAAAAAAATTAACTGGGTTTATGACACTCATCTCCTTTCTAATTGTTTTGTATTCCAAACAAACTAATGTAATGTCATTGTCATTTATTTAGAATAATTTGCCAAGAATGTTGAAATTGGCTCAAATGGTTTTGCATAGGTACGAGGTTCTTTTGGAAACACTTTTTTTAAGCATTTTATTTCTTAATCAAGTTAATATTAATAAGTTATAATTACTCTTTCATAAGTGATAATATTTTTTTTTTACTCAAGAAGTGGTTTGTTTATACTGTCTATATAGTTTAATCAAAAAGATTCAATTTATCAATCAAAATGTAGTTGACCTTTGTAGAGTCTGTCATTCTGGCGCCGCTCTAGACATTCATCAAACATTTGATGAGTCTGGAGTATATATTTTTAAGTAAAAAATTATGGAATTTTTTGACGTAGTTGTGTATGAATTGTAGAGGTTGAATCCTATTGGCTAAAGTAGTTTATCATGAATTAGTCATGTAATGCATAATGGAATCATAAATTTTTAATGGTTTAGCACTCAGGTGGGTAAATAAAATGAGAGAAAATGCAAACGGCGCATGCTCAGTCCTATAATAATTTATGAGTCAGACATAACCATAGTGCTAAATTAGTAAAGGAATAACTGACAGGATCACTTATATTTACACCATGCAGAAAATTTATGTCCCGTGTTTTGGCAAACCATACCACTTTAGTTAGTTTGGGATGCATGAAGGTTCTCATTCATTCTGTAGTGGTTGCACTAATAAAAATAAGAATTTTTTAAAGATTAGATTACATAAGCATTTATAACAGTTTATAAGTAGAATTTTAAATTGACTTACTCGGCATCATTGGATTGGTTCATGAGAGATGAGCGCCTTCACCGTACATTGAACTTTTGTTATATACAAAAGTAAAAAGTAAAAAAATTAAATGTGGTATAAATTAATACAAAACGTTATATTCACAACTCTTACCTAATTCCTAATTAATTTTTTCATCCAGGTGTGAAATTGAATTAAGNGATTACATAAGCATTTATAACAGTTTATAAGTAGAATTTTAAATTGACTTACTCGGCATCATTGGATTGGTTCACGAGAGATGAGCGCCTTCACCGTACATTGAACTTTTGTATATACAAAAGTAAAAAGTAAAAAAATTAAATGTGGTATAAATTAACACAAAACGTTATATTCACAACTCTTACCTAATTCCTAATTAATTTTTTCATCCAGGTGTGAAATTGAATTAAGNTACAAAACGTTATATTCACAACTCTTACCTAATTCCTAATTAATTTTTTCATCCAGGTGTGAAATTGAATTAAGAAATGCTAAGCTTTAATCCTCAAAAAGGAATAACTATAAACCAGTCTTATGTTTATTAATTACATAGTTCTTATACAACAATTCAATAATTATTGTTGAAATGGCACAATGGATGAAATGAGTTAGTAGGGAAATTATCAAGTCATTTAGGTATGACTATACTAATGAAAAATTCAGTTAGTGAATAAAATAATCAAATGATGAGAGACAGAAGTAGACAATGGATTGAAGAAGATTAGTAAATTTATTATTATTATTATAAATTGCAAATTTAAGTAAATAACTTTCACAGAATTTGCACANATACAACAATTCAATAATTATTGTTGAAATGGCACAATGGATGAAATGAGTTAGTAGGGAAATTATCAAGTCATTTAGGTATGACTATACTAATGAAAAATCCAGTTAGTGAATAAAATAATCAAATGATGAGAGACAGAAGTAGACAATGGATTGAAGAAGATTAGTAAATTTATTATTATTATTATAAATTGCAAATTTAAGTAAATAACTTTCACAGAATTTGCACATAGAGTCTTGCTAATAGTGTGATATGATATTATTATTCTTTTTTTTTGCCCAGTATGGAAATTGTCTCTTAGGCAAGATATCTTGCGATTTTTGACTTTATGTTTATTTCGNAAGAAGATTAGTAAATTTATTATTATTATTATAAATTGCAAATTTAAGTAAATAACTTTCACAGAATTTGCACAGAGTGTTGCTAATAGTGTGATATGATATTATTATTCTTTTTTTTTTGCCCAGTATGGAAATTGTCTCTTAGGCAAGATATCTTGCGATTTTTGACTTTATGTTTATTTCGTGAATCCATTGTCGCACGTGGTGTCTTTTGTCTTCCTTTGGGAATTACCGACATGAATAGAAATTTGTAATTTTTTCGTAATTGACTTCCTAGTTTACATTTTCAAAAAAAAATTTTTATTTTTTATTTTTTATTTTTTACTATATTATATTCATCAATAAAGAAAAGGAAAGTGGGGGATTATGGTCTGTATAGGTGAACCTCCGCCACCCATGTCAGGTTTATTAGTCACAAGAAATCTTGATTTCTCTGTATAGTTTCAAAGAACGGATGGTATTATCCTTAGGGATGAGAATATAGTAATTATATTTTTAAGCTTTCTTTATTAAATATCATAAATACATACATAAATAAATAAAATATCTTTGAATCGAATTTTCCAAACTAATAGCATTATAATGAAAGTTATAGGTGATGAATGGAAAATAAAACTATTATTGCAGTAAAATCTCGATATAAGACAACAGTCCGGACGCAAGCAATGTAGGTCATATCTAGGAGGTCTTTAACCCAACCTTGGTTATAAGACCCGGTCGGGTCTTAAATCCAATTTTTTTTAGACTTTGAGGGTCTAAAATCACATTTTTATGGAACCATACCTACTGTTCTTTTAATCCCAATGCCACAGAAAGGAAAAATGTTTTAACTAACTTAACAATTTTCTTCTTAAATGTTGATTTACTATTTAAGTCTTCGGAATCGGAGTGAAGTAAACCGTCATCTTTGACTCCACACGCCTGGCTACGCTATTAGCCAGTGCAATCTTCTCAATTATTGAAACGTGGAAGTACAATTCTTCGGAGTTTGGATTAGTTTGAATCCAATTGCGAATAAGTTTAAGGTGTGAAAATACGTCAATGCTACATATTTCTGCTACATCGTCAGTAGCCTCTGCTTCATTCTCCGAGCTGAAACCCAGTACCATAAGAGTTGAGGGTAAAACCACCGCTTCTGCTAAAATTGTAGCGTCCGATGGTAACACGTTTGTCTGAATCTAAAATTTGCCTTCGGCTTGCACTTGTCAAATTCTCTGATGAGGTACATCTTTTCCTTCAACGTGTATGCACGACGAGATGACTTTGTTTTACCCATGGCTAATTTTGTTACAAGAAAATTTTAGAGACATCACCACAGGTGGAACAAGTTATTTTCAAAAATACTGAAATTCAAACTTACGCGCATAAACTCAAAAGGGTCTTGTAATATGTTATAATTCAGTTAGACGACTGGGAAATTTGCAGTCTTATAACCAAGCGGGTCTAATATCCGTGGTCTTATATTCGTCAGCTTAGCATACAATAGTCCCATAAGACGAACCAAGTGTCTAAAAATCCGGTCTTATAGACAAGCGGGTCTTACATCCAAGGGTCTTGTATCAAGACTTTACTGTATTAGTTATACATAGAAAGTAGTGTAGCTTGACCAGGTCCATGTTTTCTAAGAGTAACATAGTCGGTCTGCAAAATAGTTCTTAAATTCAAATGCTTGTTAGACANACCAGGTCCATGTTTTCTAAGAGTAACATAGTCGGTCTGCAAAATAGTTCTTAAATTCAAATGCTTGTTAGACATAAGAGTATATGTTGTATCCTGATTGGCAGACATTTTATACAGTGCATTTAATTAAAAAGGCGAAAATTTTTTGAAATGATTTGTCAAAAATCAAAAATTGATTGTATGTCATACAATTTTACACATTTTGAGCTGCTCAAGTTACGGAAAATTATTGGAACTAAAATTTAGGTGAACTTTTCTTAGTCCAAAAATTGACGCATGAGTCTAATTTGTGAGAGTTTTTAAAATTTTATAACCGGATTTTCGCATTCTTATCCGAACACATTACAGATGGATAGACGGACGGATATAAAAATATTATAAACTTCTTCAGCTTTACTGTTCATGGTTAGTTAGGTTGCTAGATTAATGTCTACTTTTTGATAACTTGAAAACCTTATATTTGGTATAAGGTACATTTGATAGTGATGTTGATATGACATGTGGGTCTAAAAGTTTATCTAATAAATATGTAGGTTGAGCAGGAATATATGCAAGCTTACTCAGTTAAAGTCAGTCAATGTCAGTCGTTTGNTCTAATAAATATGTAGGTTGAGCAGGAATATATGCAAGCTTACTCAGTTAAAGTCAGTCAATGTCAGTCGTTTGTTAAACTCAATACTCCTTACTTGGATTTTTGTAGTTTTAGAGAATTTTTTTATTTGGAATGATTTTTTAACCATAACCACTTTTAATTTAATAGAAAATAAGTCAAGATTTGCAGAAGATCATAAACCCTTTGACACTCGTCAAGTGGGTAATGTTTAAAAGANTAAACCCTTTGACACTCGTCAAGTGGGTAATGTTTAAAAGGTTTGGGCGTGTGTTTGAACCTTGGTTTGTCAGTCCATTACTCTTTCACTTTCTGTCTTATTAAGAGTGACATGCTGTAATGTGTGATGTCATATTATGTTAGCTCATGGAGACATGTCATCCTTACATACCTCCTCACTTCTGATTGGTTACTTGGAATTCTTGCACATATGGTGAGGTTGTAATATACGGATGACTTCCTACTGTCTCGTGCTCTCGTGTTTGTATAACAAGTGCTTGCTTTTCATGTCAATTACTTAGGATTTAGGATACCAATGAAAAGTTCTCTCTTCCTGTCAGCTTACTCACAGAGCTGGTCAAAAAATTTTCATTAGATAAAAACAAAACCGGAAGTGATGAGATCCAACTGTTATGTTTTGAAACACGGGCGGTCTATTTCTTCTTATCACATCTGGCGTCATTCCTTCTACTAATTTAAAATAGCAAGAAGATATTATTGTTATTGACATTTGGAAGTACTAATAAAGTTATCCTATACCACTTAAGCAGAAGCTTTAGGATAATGCTCATTTGAGCCAACCTTGGCATTCATTGTTGCACCACAACATTTTTATTTTAGTACAATGAAAATAACAAAAATGATATTCAGTTGAATCGTGAACAATTCACTATATTCTGACGAAATTTGCTTCATCACATATTATTAGGCAAGTTACGTTGGGAATTATTTCTGTAGTTTATAAAAATGAGAGAATTTATAGGGAAAAGGATATTAAGGAACTTTGATTGTGACATGTGACAAGTCAAATTATATAATTGAAATGACAATTTTAGTTGATTTTTATAAAATTTAATAATCGATTTTATTATATTTAATTTTTAAATTGGTAGACTCAATCAACATGGTGATTTGATGAGGTTTTTTTTAACTAATGTTTCTAGAAATTATGAAGATTGTGACATCACTTGAAGTAATGAAGCAGTAATTTCAGAAATGTTATGGAACGTACTAACGTTTTCATAAACAGGGGAAAAACAAGGGGTTTTAAAATTTCTCATTTATTCAAAAAAAAGATATTGAATTTAATAAATTCAGTTGTCAAAATATATTTTTAGAAGTGACTGTGAGATACTCTTGACACATTGCATTCTGCTGACGAAAGTAATCGTTTGGAAAAATTTTAGGCTAGATTACTCTGAAAACGATTTTTTTTAAATCCAAAAATAATATTCTTTTGAAACATATTTTGCAATTAGCAAATAGTGACAGAGTAGTCGACGGTTATAAGACCATCGATTTTGCAAAAGGAAATCAAAGTTTTATATGCGAGGGTGGTCATGCAACGGATAATAAGATCCATTGGGTCTTATAAAAAACATACGGAAGTAACAATTTTTTTTAGCTTGGCCAAATTTTGAGAAATGAACCTTGGTAAACAATAAACATCAAAATCCATTTTTCACTTTGCTTAAAGTGGAAATTTTTTCCCAATTATGAGCTGATTTCTAATGTTTTTAAAATCTTGACTTAACTCTATAGTTTATTATGTAAATACTGCAGAATCTTTTTAGTGAATCTTTTTTAGAGAATCCTATGAGATATCAGATATCATTGTGGAAAAATTACAGTTTTAGAAATGAATGAATTCTGAATTTAATACATAATTTTATGAACTATCTACTATTAAGAGAATCGCCAATTTTCGTTTTTTTTTGTCTGGCTTTAACATTTTGGGTTGAATTGTTCTGGTTGATCTCATTTCGGTACAATTCATTCACTCAACCAATTCACAGTTCTTTTCAACTGTAATACCTATAATTCCATACTAATTAACTCAATTTTTAACACTTTTTGTTATTTGACCGTAAAACCAAAAATAGATTACAAATTTCATAAGTTATTGTACAATTTGTTGTAATATCTATACCGCAAAGAAACTGTATAGTTCAAAAAATTTAGGATTCTTATATTTTACAGCTTTTTGAAATTAATCATGATTTTCATGAGAATTTTATACTTTTGTATTGCTCTGTGATTGAGACAAAAAAAATTTTTTTTTTTCTTTATGAAAATTATACTTTTTTTCTTCAAGTTATCTTTCTTAAAGTTGGGATTAATAAATGAACAGACTTTGGTTATTTAGTAGGGAGGGTAAGGACTGACATTGCCGAAGGGTTTACCAGAACTTCCGGTTTTCAAACTTTCTGAACCTGATGACAAGTTTTATGGAAAGCATGTAACCATCTGAATATCGTGGTTATTAGTGCTAGTCCATTGTTTTAATCAAAGGTAAATTATGACTCATACTTTTTAGTAATCTGTGAGGCTAGTAATTATGAAAAGCGTGACAATAGGAAAAGTAAAGTACCAAATCGTGAGAAACTTATTGGTTTTTAATAGATATACGACAGAAGACTCATAGGACACTTTACCAACAATCAATCTCATGACTTTATTTTATAAACGTATGTTCTCATTAGCATAAACCGCAGAAATTTTACTCAAATTTTTAAACTCATTTTTATATTCTTATTTATTATTATGAATATGATTATACTAAATTTTTTATTTTACGCCTCTAATGCAATTTTTTTTTGTACAGGAATGACTCAATATTTTTGATTTGAAAAAAAATTTAACTCTTCTGAAACATCAATAGTAAAGGAACCAATTCTTATTTAATTAGTTAGAATTAGTTTTTGACGTATTTTCAATACTTTTTTTTGTCAAAATGGTGAAATAACCCTGTGAAATTAATAGACTGACACCAAATGGAAAAAATCGTAACAACAATATAACCACCCGTAGACTAAATCATAGCATGAAGCCATAGGCAATTGATGCTTCTGGTTCCGTGTTTAAACGTGTACTATATTGGTATACAAACGAAGATTAAATCGAAGTAAATTTGAAGTTGTAGTTCATTCAAAATTTCAAAACATTAAAAAAAAATCGTTTTGAGAAGCATCTTGACCTGAGTGTACAGTGGAGTTGAAAAAGGTTGACAAATTTCAGTGGATAAGGATGATTTTTAGGTTCATTTTCTGCGTCAAAATCAGATCCTTCACTTGGTTATGTCTAGTTGAAAGTTTACAACAATAAGTTAAAGTTTTTTATTGCCAACCTATTNATGACCGGCATACGCCGTTGATATTCATGCCGGGACAGTAGGGCTAGTTAGATGAAATGAACAATGTAAATTCAAAGGCAGTTTTTGTGTTTTCAACTCCCATTAGCCAATTTTGGATTTTGGTGTGGCAAAGCGTCAAAATAAACGTTCTCAGTAAGGAATTTATAGTAAACAGACCAATTTTGTATCATGTTAACAAGCTGCTGGATATGGAAAGTTACAAGTTCGTCAAGTAAGTTTAAAATGACACCCAGATTCTGTGGGTCCCAGACAGACAGACAGAAGAAAGTGAATACCCTCCAACTCTTAAAGTGATCTGGGGATAATAAAAAGGAAGTGACCGAAAGACACATCTTGTCTCTAGAGAAATGAAAGATGGTCGTAAATCCCAATTGTTGGAAATAAATCAAGGGATTGATGACAAGAGAATTGGATTGGATTTTCTCCTACCACCACTACCACTACCACTCCTTCCGTTTGATATATCTCCCTACTGATCTCACCAATCGTTTCTCAGATGACTTATAGATTTCGGCATTATGTTTACAAACAAAAGCTGAAGAGATAGGGTTCTGACAGAATGAATTAATGATCTCAAGATATCTTACACTTCCTTAAGACTGGATTTGCCAATAGGCAATTTGTGGGAACTAAAACTGTTGCAACTTTTCACTTACTTTGGTTAGGAATTAAGTTCATTAATAATTTTGACAAGGGTTATCAAGTATGTAGTCTGACTCAAAGAGTGACTTAATTGAGCAAGAGTCATGTGACTCTGTGCTTGGCTCAATAAAGCGAATAGTTTTCAGAATCCCATTGTTGTTGTTTTTGAGACTATATCAGTGCAAAATTTGTAGCTAAATTAATGCACTGTTGAGGTATGATTTCTATTCGTCTGACGTATTTTGCTCATAGTCCAATCCCAAAAACAAGTCATATACATACAGCATCATCCAACAAAAAGTACCGGTCCTTTCTTTCGCTTTCACCAAATTCAGAAAAGGCATCCAACGCACTATTGTGAAAGTAGGAGTGAAGTTAGCCGACTAAAATTATTCTAGACTGCAATTTTAAAATTAATAAAAAATTCTTCATATTCTCAACTTTTTATTACAAAGATCTCAGATTCAAAGGTAAGATAAAAAGCTATGTTGTGGCTAGCCGTCGGATCGCCTGTTGGTACCATTACGAAGCTAAGGTAAACAAGTAACTAATATTTATTAGTTTAAATAACAATGATTACCGATTTTGTTGGAGAAGGTGACTGGAAATGCCACTCTGCTTTAATAAGTACTGAGACTTTTTGTTTCCAAGTAGGGTGCTGCTGCCCAGGTCCTCTCTTTAATTGACATGGTCGGCACTTTACAAAAATCTATTTAGTTTACTCAGTGAACCTAGTCCTGGTTTACACACACTACCATTTATATTTATGTAACTGAACATCATTTATGTTAATTTGGTTTTCAAAAAAATTCTATTTTCATTGGTAAAGTATTCAGCTTTGACTCACCAGTTCCTCAGTTTATGTCGCTTTAGGTGATATTTCGTATAATTCAAAACTATAAGTTAATTTTAATTAAATTAAACCAGTTCTTCAATTAATCAATTACAAATTATCAATAGATAATACAAATTAACCAATTAGAATTTTTTGTTGCTTTGCAGTTTTCACTTTTGAATTTGGAGAATAAGACAAACTCCCTCCCTTTAAATTTCTCGCGCGGTCATTATCAACATACCATTGTTCTTTTCAGTGAAAGTAAGAGAAAGGATTGGTACTTTTTGTTGGATGGTGCATCATCCAACAAAAACCACAACGTAGCTATTTGTCTTATTTTTGAACCTGAGATCATTCTAATAAAATGTTGAAAATATGCAGACTTTTTCATTAATTTTAAAATTGAAGTCTAAAATAATTTTAGTCGGCTAACTTCACCCCTACTTTCACAATAGTGTGTTGGCTGCTTTTTTCTGAATTTGGTAAAAGCGAAAGAAAGGACCGGTACTTTTTGTTGGATGATGTTGTATGACTATTTGCAGTTTCTGGACAGAAGGAGTCTCCAACATTACATACATTTTTTTTTGCTTAAATTGAGTCAATAATATTGTTCAACCGGAGAATTATTTGAATATCAAAGTGTAAACTATCAAATTCCTAGAGTAACTGTCAGTGCAATCAAAATTGAATATTTTAGTAACTATATGACTTTTTATAATTAAAAGTTTGATATTTTCCTAAACAAAGATTTCATTGCTTAACTAAAGTTAACTAAAGTTAAATTGCTTAAATAAAGAAAAATAAAAAATGTAGAATTTACAGCTAGAACATTTCAAAAATTTAAGGATCTATACCGTTACGGGAAACGAAATTTCAAAATTTGATAAATTTGATTGGTTGATGTTTGACACGTTTTGGTAATCATCTAATCATGTTGAAAAGAAATCTGATGTAAATGAAATTCATCAACCTACACATGTGACTACTCGTGACATAATATTTCCATCATATTCTTGTAACCCCCTGTAATCAAATTTTATTCGAATCAATAAAGAATCCATAAATGGCTTCAAATGAAGGAAATTAACCCATTTGCTTTGTCTTGTGCTCCATCTTTTTTTTAAATTTCTACTTTGTATACCCTTGACTTGGACATATAATTTGGGATGAGTTGGAGCAAACGCCTTAATTTACCTTAATTATCAACACATATTACCTATACCCATTGAGAATTTTAAATTTCATTGAAGTAAAAGGATTCTTTGTGATGATGACCGACCTTTGAGTAAAAGTTATCCGTTATAATACCCAATTCGCCCAATAATTAAACTAAATCCAAATTGACAGATGCTAATAAGAATATTTCTCAACACCTTCAACTTTTTCTTTATGGGTAGTATATGGGTTGGAAGATTTGTTTTTATAAATTGCGCTTTGCGCTTGTGGACTTGTAAACTATTAAATTGTTTAAACATAAAATAAATTACCGTCTTATAAGCCAGTTTCTTCTTCATTTAGTATTTGTGAAGTAGTAGCTATTTTGCATAATATTAAGAACAAATAATTAAAAGTTAAAAAGATGTTTACAATGTTAATAACTACTAGTAAGTAGCGGAAATTTAAAACTAAACCCCCCGTTCTCATCGTTGGTAATATATGTATCAACCGTTTGTTACTGAGGTAACCAATGCGGTATGTTCCAAAAGTTTTCTGAGCCTAAACTTAAGCCTAGATAAAAGTATGTTACTTAACGAATTCACGAAACGTGGAATATCCAATAATAAATTAACAGATATTGAATTAAGGTGGAGCCCCAAATATGAACATCAAGTAGCAGTTTTCTGGCTTTTGGATACTTTGGCGGCCCCACGAATACATCAAGCAGCAAGCACCACGCGGTTTTTTTTNGCAGTTTTCTGGCTTTTGGATACTTTGGCGGCCCCACGAATACATCAAGCAGCAAGCACCACGCGGTTTTTTTTAAACTGTGAGCAATTCAAGGTTTTGTCTCTAGGCAAATACTTTGTTGCCTTATGTACTTTTGTTCAAGTTAGAGTTTAGGTTCAGTGAACTTTAATTTTGAACATACTGTATTTGTTATATGATGTATCAACTCTAGGTAGCTGCAATGTATCAAATTCAAACAACAATTATAGCTAGAATCACAATACTTTATGCGGTGAATACAGACACATTATGATGTCTGTAACCAGCACCGAATTCCATGAATAGCAAGATAATTGGTGGAAAACTAACGGATGGATATACAGACATACTTGACAATCACAATACCCTACTACTCCTAAAGTAAATCTATGGATAACAAGTCACTAACCTATGATGTATTGATTGAAGATTTACTTTAATAATTTGGTCAAATTCAAAATTGAATATTATTCAATGACGCATAAGAAACCAGATAATAATTGCTAGAATCATAAAGGGATTATAATATTTTGAACATTTGAAAATAACTATTATCCTCATGTACATTGGCTTATAATCAGTCGACTTACGTCTCGATTAGTGGTTAAATATTTTCATTGTTCGTCAATACAAACATTATTAAAGAAAATTGATCTACAATATAAGAAAATACATAGATTTGTAATTGAGGTACTGAATGAGTATATAGTTTTGGTTGTATATTGCAGGTTGGGTTGGGTTGGGTTATAAATTTTATTTCTATCCGTCATATTTTGAAATGTTAATATAACTTATTCCTTCCATGAGTTAATGTGATAGCATCATTTGAAAATTAATCAAATTGATTAAATTTTTGCCTGTCAAATATGCAATTTAAAATCTTTTAACTCGAATCTTTCTTCTCTATACTCGTTCAAAAAATTCTCGGTATTTGTACCGTTCGTACAAAAAAAAAATTTTTTTTTATTCGTAATTTGGTTCACTCTCGACTGATGATGCTTGGTGAAATAATTGTAAACTGAGCCTGCACGTTCTTTTATGACATTGATAATTTTTTTTATATAGAACACCAGACTAGTAATTGCCACATTATGGTTAAGAACAATAATTTTCAAAACAAAAGATTGTTGTTTAAGCCACATTGATTTATTACTGTTTCGAATCATTCATAAACTCTGATAAATTATCAATCCTCACTATCACTCTACCGCTGGCTTAATTTCTATTGTTCTCTTAACTTTTCAAACTTTTTATACTCTTTTTATTTAAATTATATTCTTTTTTTTTTGTTTGCTTCCTACATAATTTTTTTGTGGAGTACTGTACTTTTCTCAAGAGACGCTATTTTCACCATCCAGTCTAATTTGAACAACTTTTTACTAAAAATATAACAAGTTGAGCTAAAATGTACCCATCACAATTCCATTTCATTAGTCTAATACAGATAGTTAACCCTCATAATTCCAACTTTATTGATGAAATTTCTACACAAGTATGTTAATGTTACTATAAAGAATTGTGCAAATATTTTAGCTCTGTTCTCTCTACACGAAGGTCGTTTGCAAAAGTATAATTTATTTTTTGCCCTTAATGACTTTTTCACATTGACTGAGTAGAAACAACCTTTCGGCGAACATAAATTCATGTCCAACTACAGTGTTTTCTTCAACATGAAGACTTCTACTAGGAATACTAATACTTTGACACTAGAAGGTAAAAAAATATAGCAAATGCCTTGATGTCATGGGATGTGAACAGAAAATCTTTATTCTTTAGTTATATTAAATTTTGAATTATTGAGGTATGAGTGATTATGTGAACGAGTCAAGGGTACCTTTTATCATCCTATGCTTATAACTTTTTCAATCCACAGGGCGACTCAGAACCTGGGAATCCGAACAGGTAAAAATGATCAAGGTTTTTTGCTTCAATTTTCTACATTATACATTGAATTTGAAGACGTAAACCTAAAAGTATCCTTTTTACTATACAGTCATACCTTCTCTTATCCAATTAGTCAAGAAACCTTCTTGTCAAGAAACCAAAAATCTATTTTTCAGAAGTCAAATTTTATAAAAAAGTTCACACATTGGTTGAGCTAGTTTATAAGTTTGGCTATATTGGTTACATAAGTTAAGTACTAAAATGAGATTATTTGATATATTATTATAAAAATTAAACTTGCTCTATTTTGACACAAGACGCCATCATCGTATTTTCTCTGGTCAGATAACCGTAGTCCTAAAATTAGGGAAGGAGTCTTCTTTCCAAGCCCAAGAATAGACAACAGGTGCAACAATTGATTTTTTTGTCTTCTAAACCAGGTAGGATCTTAAGAAAAGGTTTTTTTTTCTTCTAAGATTCGTTGATTGTTGAAGACGATGAAGGAACGAGACTGACAACTGTAGGGATGTACGTAAAAGCGTCTTTAGGTAAAAGTACATAGTACCGATGGTTTTGGTCCTATATACCTGGTAATAGTGCATAAGGGTATTGTTGTAAATTGCATTGTTGTATTGTTGTCTGTTGGGTAGATTGAAATTTTTTGGTCCCACACTATCATCCTTCCTTCACTCTTCATCAGGCTCAGGTGAGACACGGAACAACAGGGCTAGTGTTATTGGCCACATGGCCATAGACCTATCAAATACTTGTTCAAGTTATTGACACAAAAGTAGTCAAGGGACAAGTTTTTTTTTACTCTCGGGTTAATAGCTTCTATTACTTTCTTAGTAATTCTGAATGTCTCTCTTATTGTTGTGACGAAATCAGGTGGAGGAAGTGTTCATCGGTCATTTGGGGTCAACAATGGTCAACAATATACAACTATAGGACTTCATCCTCATAGTTCAAATAGACTCCATCGTGTTCCACGTGTTAGTCCTGGAACAGTGGATGTGATGAAGTGGTTCGGTGGGAAAGGGAATATAGACTCCGGTGGTCCTCAGCTCTTGAGTCTATCTCCACTCCGATTGGATGATGAGTTTGAAGGGCATGGATCCGATCAAACATTTTTCCCAGGTCCCAGTAATTCTGTATCTGCTCCTACGACGCCGAAGCGAAGGACACGCGGAAGAAGTGAGTAAAAAAATTATTACTTTTTCAAATTTTTAATTGAGCTTTGAGTAAAATTGAGTAAAATTACTTAATAATTTTTAGTAAAGTTGAGTGACTGAGGTAAATGGGAAACTTAATGGAAGAACCATTTTTACTTAATTAACGCTTATCGACAGGTAGAATCACCAACCTCTTCATTCATAATTACCCTCCTCTGAATTCTCTAAGATATGACATTGTCTTTGCAAAAATTGATGGGTATTTTTTATGTGAAATTTTTTGACTACCTCATCTACCCATTGGCTCCCTACCATTTTGTCTTGTTGCTTAATATAAAAGTAGAAATATTAAGAATGAGATATGTTTTCTTTAAAGAAATCAAAGCTTGTTATCTAAACAATTGTATTTTCTAAAAATAAATTAAAGCTTAAATTTTCAACAAGTAATTGAAAGCTTAGCGTCTAGAAACTCTGGCATGATGGTGGGATAATCTTCAATATATAAAATTGAAAGAACAATATAAGTTTCACTAGTAGAAACTGGTAAAATTAATAAATAAAAATACTAAGAAAATGTTTTTGTTGAAACTTAAGATTAGTTAAGAAATTCGTTCCTCTCTTTTTCATTTCCATGCAGTCTTTAAGCTTTAACACTCACGACAAAATTTTTACAAAATATCCTTAGGTAATAATGTACATGTAGCAGGTTATATGACTATTAGGCAGTTTTCCTTCATAATCAATTTCAAAGTTTAAAAAACAATTACAGAATTTGTTTAACAAAATTTACTATTTTCAATATCACTTGAGATAAATAAAAGCTTAGAAAACTTATAATAAAACATAAAAAGTACTTGTTTATTTTATAAAGTCTATAATTTTTATAAAAGTAATATAATAAGAATGTACGCTATTGTAAAAGTACACATGACGTCTGTTTCAATTCTCACGCGGTCAACTAATAATTTTCAAAAGTTTATACGAATTATAAAAAAAAATTTTATAAAAAAGCTGAATTTCAAAATTTTATATATACTTATATATAATTTTTTGAAAACTTTCCAAATTTACACGTATGATTTATAATTTTGTTTTGTCACAAAAAGTTAAAACTTTCTGATTATCATTAAAAAAAAGTTTAAAAATTAGTATAAATTTTTAAGCTAACATTAAGTGATAACCTAGAAAAGCAAAGTGCATGTGAATAATTTTTCTTTTTCTTATTCTATCTTATCTAAACTTATTATTTCTTAATAATATTTCAATTTATCAATATACTAATATGAATAATACATAAGTCTTCATAATAAGACCACAGTGGAACTAAAAAATTCAAGAATTTGTAATTTATCCTAACGACTCTAATTACGATTACGACTATTTTAAATTCGGAAATAGTCCACACGGTTTCTGATTTAAAATCACATTAAGGAGTCATACCTTTTAAATGGTACAGTTAGTGGCGAAAATTGTTGTTTTGTATTTTTTGCATAAACTTTGAATCAACTGTGAAAACTCACACTGGTTTAGTACTCTTCCTTAAATATTTGCATAGAAATTCCATTAGTTTCATTACCTAAAACTAAAACTAAAAGCGGCAGTAAGTATAATTGAAATTGAAAGAAGAAAAAAAAACTACTTTTTGAAAAGTACAATATAATTAACATAGTTGACTCTTGGGATAGTTGTGGTTGGTTTCGTAAATAATAAGACTGAGTTTGAGTAAGTGGATAGTGACATGGGGCAAGTAAATACCCTTGCTTGGTCCAAGTGTCACTCACCTGTCAACCACTAAAATTTTCTATTTGCATATAGTGGTAAAACGTGGTTGTCAGTACATAGAGACGAGTTGGTCAGATAGGATAGATTTATTGAATCTCTTCGGAGATTTCCTATAAGATAGCAAAACTTTCATTCATAAGTCATATAGTAAGAAAATAGCACCAGAGTCTTTAGTTTTTTCACTTTTCTATTACTAATCTCAACAAATTCTTACATGACAGTCAAAATTTTATTCCTTATAACATCAACTTTTCCAACAACAGACTCAAAATTTTAATGTTGAAGCAAAGATAATGAATTGTTGATAAAAGAAACTGGTAGCTTTAATAATCTGACTGAATGGTTAGCTACATTATCCTTACTATCTTCTTCGTCATTGTTGGTTTCATTTGCTGGATAAGTCCAAGAAACATAGAATTCAATTACACGTTTCTTATTAGAGCATCCTATATAAGAACATAAGAGCAGAGTTTTGCGAGTTTGGGTTGCTCTAATGCATTTAGCATGGGACATTAACGCGTTATAAGAGCAAAGCGGTTATAAGGACTACATTTTGCTGGGTAATTTTTGAAGCGGGAGTTGGATATAAGAGCAAAATTCAAATCTCAAACAAAAACATTCTTTTTATATCTTCAATTTTTAAAAGTAACGCTTGAAATCATTTCAGTTGAAAAGTCGTTCTTGTAAAATCTTTACAAAACTTTAAGAATTAGGCAATTGCAATGAATACTTCCAAAGGAATCGTTCGAAAATCCTACACATTGTCTGAAACTGATCGGTTAGTAAAAAATAAATTAAAAAAAAATTTTTTTTTTCTTTACCGTACACTTTGTATAAGATCATCTTGCTCTTGTAAGCGTTGTAAGAACAAACGGTTATAAGATTAGGATTTTGAAGCGACGGAAGGGAGTTCTTATAACCGTCGTGCACTGTATTACGCTTCACTTCTCTTCTCACACTTAGGTACACAACAGCTTAATAAAATATTAAACTTAAAAGAATGAAAATCAAAAGATTTCAAAATTTTGAAAATTACTTGTACATATTTATATGTACATATTGGGATGATTATATTCAATTTTTTGTGAGATACCAATAGTAGCAAGTTTTGATGAAACACAACCTGTCTAATAAGAACTTTCGAAAAAAAAAAGGTTTTAAGATCCAAATATCATTTCCTACGGCTTTGACTTAATCCCAATAGCATAGAGTTGATAATTGAAATTTGATAAAAAAAATTTTTTTTTTTTAATTTCTTATTTACAAAACCCCAATTTGTAGTGGCAATTGGTTACGGTCGGCAAAAAATATAACAACACTAACAACAGATACAATTAGTAGGAAAGTCAATGCACGGTAATCCATTTTCATTAAATTTGACAGAAGTAGGGAGTGAATGAAGAAATGAAGGTTTATAATTTCTTGGTAAATAGTGTATACCAACAAATGGACAATGGGCCTTAAATTTTTAATTAGCATTCTGGTGGTAGACATTGGGGATTTTGCCATTGGCAAAAAAAAATACTAATTTTTTATTGGCATTATTATTCATTTTAAGGATAAGTTCAGACCATTGGTTTAACCAACCTAACTGAGCAGACTGATATTTATTTCAATGTCTCCTGATTTACTTAAGAAAATATTTTTTTTTGTCTAATAAATAACATTAAGGAGTATATGATGAATTAGGACATGAATTTATCCTAATTTGGTTTTGCCGCCATATAGTTGATTAGTGTATTTTTTCATGTCTTATGGAAATACGAAATCAAAAATTACAAGATTCTAATGATAGGCACACGAGAGAGTCGGAAAATGTCAAGTCACAAAGTCCCTTCCTATTGTTATAAATTTGCATGCTTACTTTGTATTAATTTTACGGTTGGCCTCTTGTTACGATTATATTTCATATAAGCTATATACTTATATGAGTAAATTCACGATATTATTATGCTAACCAAATTAGTAGTTCTCTACAATTACGATCTAATTTACCGTATTTCGGCATCATTTTCATATTTTTAGGCTAAATTATACAAAAAAGAATGTAAAGTTTTGGTTGTCTATGGACATGTTACGAAATCATTGCTACTGAAAACTACTGAAAACTGACTAACCATGTGAACTATTGAGTCACTCTGACCTATTGTCACTCTCCATAGGTCAAAGGAGTTGACGAATCATAGCTAAGTGCATGTAACTATTGCTCCAAGTGTCAAAAATTTATCTCCCTACTAAATCTTTTTAAAATCGGATAGCTTTCTTTTGACAATGTTAAATTATGTCATATCCTTTTAGGATTGGCTAAAATTTTTTTTTTTTTTGATAGATAAAGACTTTTTTGTAGGCGGTGAAATTGGAATAATGTTATGTTCTGTTAAGTAAAATATTTCTAGATCAAGCTTGGAGATATGTGAAAGGTAGTGAATGTTATATTAATTTCTTCCCACCTACTTTCCCCTGAAAGTCTTAAATTTTAATTATGCTCCATGGACTGCTGTAAGTCCTACTTTGCAAGGAAGCAAAAGAGGGTGTAGTTGACATTAATCTTTGTGTAATTCTTTAGATATAAGTTTTATTTAATTTTCTGGTGGTGACAGACATGAAAGTGTTTCTCTCACCGTCGTCATATCGGTTCTACGCTCCAAAAGTTTCTTAAAAGATATCTACTGAGGAGATTGAAGTTTAGAGAAGCCATTTATTATTATTATTTTTTTGTCCGTGAGAGACCAAGTGTTGGGGTTGGGTGACTCTATTTCCTGTCAACCAATCAAAAATGCACGATTCATTCCTCGCGGTACTACTCGCGGTCACAGTGAAACCATTCTTCTAATTCATACACCTAATGACTCACATTTTTTCCACTGTTATTGAACCTTTCATTTCGAAATTTGACAAAATGTTATCTATAACACTATTTTCTAGGAATTGAAAATTCAATAATGAAAGGGCGTAAAGGGAAATGGGAAATTTTTGCAACAATTGATAAAAACATTGATAAAAAAAATGGTTGAAAAGTAGTTAATTATCAAGAAAAAAACCAACATAGTTCTATAAATTTCATCCGGACAGACTAAAAGAGTAATTATCTAAACCTCTTCGGATAGATTGTTCGCGGTTAATAATCAATACTGTATTGGTGACGTAATAAACTTTTTGTAATTTCCCGCTATTTCATGTGAATTGTTTCTTACACAACAGAGACTATAAAACTTTGATGACATGACCTCTTTAGTTTATTAATGTAATTAAATTTAGTAACTAATTATTTTTTTATGTATTTTTATTAATTAAGATAGTCATATTATAATCATTTCTTCAAAGGAAAAATGATAAATTGAAGCCGAAGAGCTTTCTTTTTGAGAGAAACAATTGATTGATAAAGTAAATTAATGGTAATGAATATGTCCTTGTTCGAAAGAAGTTATCAGAGACACTAAAAATACACACTTGAGTTACTAAGTACAATGAGCAACAGTTTTTAGACTAATTTTTAAAGAAAATTATGTCCCATTAAACTCATTGACATTGTCTAACAACCGTGGATTATAGAAACTTTTGGCCCAAATCTTATTTCCAATGTTGCTGAAACTCATATTATTGATATAGGCGTAGACGTGAGACCGCTGTCACTGTGTAGCTTATCCGTTCTTATAATATTTTATTTTGATTCTCACTAGGTATTTCGCCATGGTTGAGAAGAAAACAGCGCCAAGATTCAATTGATGAAGAAGAGGATCATTCTCGTGGGAGAGACGTGGAGCGTGAGGATTGTTGTAGCGCATCCTTGTCATCAGGATACAATCATCAATTCACAGTTCCAGCCAATCACAAGTATCGTCATGCTCAAGGTCACATGTCCTATGCAGGACGAATCCATTGTTGGTCTCCACCAAGAGTTTCAGAATCCCAGTCATCATACTCTGAAGTTCCTACTATACCAATTCCACCAATTACAAATGGCGGCTACACCTATGCCTCTTATGGTCAGTCACCGAAACGAACTCCTCTCCCTCAAGTCAATGGACAGGCCAATGAGAAAAATGAAAGTAATTCAACTGTACGTCAGAATCGATTTCGTAATGAACGAGCTTTGTCCATGCCCTCTGACCCTTACGATATGAATGGATCCGAAGAAGAGAGGAAATCCTACAGTCGCCCTGTGAATCCTAATTCAATGATGATGAGCTTGAGTTGGAGTAACAAAGGACTTAATGAATTTGAACCAACAGCCAAAGGGTATAAGAAAACAACGAGTGTTAATTTCACAATGTCAGCAGCCGATGATCATCGAGGGAAGGGTATTTTGACCAATCGGACTGAAGAACCACAATCCACGACTCAGTCAACCACTACCCTTAGTAGTCCATGTATGAAAAGAATCCGACGTCCAAATGTCCTGACACTAGATGGACATGGACAACCTCAACGGAAAGTTCTTGGCCTTCCACCCTTACCCTTAAAATCAACATGTAAAGAGGCTCAAGGATCTTCCTATGAGCAAATAAAATTAAAGCTTAAGGAAGTCTCAGACAAGTGTTTTTCCAATAGTAATAGTAACAAATCCAACAATACTCCCAATAAATCATCAAAATTGAAACTTTTTTCAAGATTTTATAAGAGTGAAAGTGGTAAGGATGAACGAAGTAATTCAACTAGTGATGAACTGAATGGGATTGATAAAGATAATCGGAAGAGTCGGAGTTACTCCTTTGGTGGTGGACAGTCATCGGAAGAAATCATTGGAGATCATGACGATGATGATGTAGATTCAGTAACAAATTTTGAACTCCGAGTGAATCCATTAATTTTTGGTGAAGGACCTACAAGTACAAGTACCCCAGTTGAGTTGGGAATGAGTTTTGATGATTTCAAGGCTTACCATCATCATCAAGCCAGTGGTGGGAGTGGGTCAGGTTCAACAAGTAATAATTCAGATGGTGACAGTGGAATTGTGAATGAGACCTTGGACAGTGGGTCATTGTTTCTTGACTCTGAGCAGTCACATGGGACAGGAGAACATCGGTGGGAGTCAAGTTCTTGGCGTGGATCGGCTAGACCGAATACACCAGTGAGAAATAAAAATTTCCCTAGTAGTCTCTCCACTGTTGCCAACCTGAGTCTCCAGGGAGAGTACAAATTAGTTCGAATTCGAAAGTTCCCACCATTCCAACATCCATTTCTTAAATCAAAATTACTTTTTAGTAATTCAAGTGAGGGTATTTCATCATCATCAACATTAGATCTGGGAGTGACATTGGATAAGAATCTAGATGAGGCTTCTGCTTGTGGGTATCTTATCAAGACAATCCATCCGGATTCTCCAATAGCTAGGTGAGTGAGTCATGATTGGTCTTTAGACAAGTAAATAATTATAAATCTCGATTTTATTAATATAAATACTAACAACATGAGTTTGAATTCGAACATAAGTGGTGGGATTAGTAAACTATTATTCAAACCGGCAGGAACATGGATTGCTGGTTCCTCATCTAAATTCTTCTGCCGATGTTATCGACTCTTAGAAACATGGATTTTAAAATAGAAATGAAATCGGTTGCATGCATCAAGAAAAGATTTGAGGTTAGACTAGAAGTATAACAAGATTTCATGAAGGAATGTAACCGAACAACCGTAGACTTGTCCTCGTTTCTGTTCTGTACAACTGGTTGGACTTAAGGGATGTAAAAATAAAAACACATTGACTATAGGATCAGAAGGATTGGTCCTTGTTTATAGAGAAGGGTACCTGCTGCACTTGACTCAACCATAATTTAACCTCAATCACAAAATGCACTGCAAACAAACAAAAACTCACTTCCTTTGTCATTATCACAACTAAAAAGATTGGATTTTTATACAAATTTTTTCAATTTTTTAAATTTATTTATTTATTTTTTTTTTAATTTAAACTTATTTATTGCTTCTCGTATGTTTGTATTAAATCTCAAAAAATGAAAATTTACATCCTATTTTCAACCCTGTTTGGTGTACAGAATGTTTTAAGTTTTTCTATATTCACTTTCATCAAGGATTGTTTGACAACTTGAAGCCATGACATCTTACAGCACGACAAGTCACTGTTATAGCTTGCCAAAACTCCTTGCTAGTCAATGTTAGTTAGTAAATTAATTTGACAACAAATTTTTTTTTTTCTAACTGATATTAGTTACGAAAACTCAATCGATTAACTTACCAGTCTAAAATTATAAGCTAGTTTTCTATTCCAAAAATATTTACCAAGAAAATCTAACAAACCAATTCAAAATGAGGTTGTTAATTTTGTAAAGAATAATTGCTAGGAAAACCTTACAACTTCATTTGATAAATTAGTTTATTTCCAAATAACCCATTTGCTTAGAAAAGCTAACATTCTAGTTCTATAAAATAAATTACTTTTTTTTTATATAAATTTTGTTTTGACGCAAATTTACAAAAGTGGCGAGTTTTCCGCGAGGATTTGTCGAAGGATGGGTTGTCATAAAAAAAAATCAAACGAAGCCACAAATAAATATCCACAAAAAACTTTTGGAAATTTGTAAAGACTATTACAATAGTAAATAACAATGAAAGTTTTAACAGTTTGAGTGGATAGAGTTGTAAAAATTTGAAGATAAAATTGAGGACGACTTTCATCAGTAATGAAAAACTCATGACACCCTGTACATCTTGATTACCAAAAAAAAACTTTTTAAAATTGAGTTTTCTCTATTGTAACTTTGAATTGAACAAGAAATGAAGAGTAAAACTAAAACTTATAGTTTTACTATTTAAAATCCATCTAATAAATTAATTTCTAGATGGAAGTGTGTCAATGAATGATTCCTAGATTAATTGTTACCACCTTACATTTTAATTTACCTCACAAGGTTTTCCACTCTACCAAAATTGAACCAAAGAAATACAAAAAAAAGTCATCAGTCACTCTCATTAGTCATTCAAGCTTTTGATGAATGATTGTAATCAAGTAAACTAAAGTTAGAAAAGTTTTTTTTTTGTATTTTTCTGAAAGCAATACCTGAGCGTAATTGATTGAAAGAGGTCTTAGGAAAGGGTTGTGAAGATTTATAAGTTTGAGATGAAGTTCTGTATTAAAAGTTACAAAAAAGTCTATCAAACTTTGATTCACTTCCGACAATAGGAAAAGAGTTGAAGAATGCTTGGAGCAAAAGTTATTAGTTGTTAGAAATGTTTATAACTTAATTTCTTAAAAAAAAAGATGAACTGGATTGGATAAAGTTATCTGCTGCACTGCCTTTTTATAAAAAAATTAACTCAGAAACTTTTTTTTTATATTATATTCTTAGCCTTTTTTTTACCCCTTTTCAAAAAGTTTACTTCCGTTTTTAAGAGGATAATCTCTTCTTTTATAAAAAATCCTAACTCCCATCTAACAAACTTTTACTTTTAAGCCAAAGAAAGTTGAGGTTTTGAGCGAGAGGGCTATTCATCCAATACTTTATCTTCTAGAACCTTTTCTCAAAATTTGTAACAATTTAATATTAAAAAAAAAAGAAGTAGTAATTTAAATCTTCCCTCCGTCTTTCTCAACTAATCCAGAGCGTTTTTATAAGTTATGACAATGGAATGTCATGAAAATAGACATAAGGAGTTACTTATAGTTTTAACAGAATGAAGTCCGTAAATCCGGTAGATGTCTCGATAGACATAAAAAATTCTAAAAGAGTCTAGAAATTTCCCACAATTCAAATAAAGCCAACACCTACAGTAATAACTCTTGATTTCATCTTCATTTTCACTTTAGAGTCATAGAGACAACGCCCAATTACTCTTTCTTTGACACTATGACATAAATCCATGGCCTAAATATAAAAATGAGGTCATTTGGGAAGGAATTATTGATCAAATTATCGAAATTTTGAAATAAAGTACTATTCCTGTGATACGAGGTTCTAATAGGTGTAATAAAATAAGAAAGGTAAATTTTAAAATGGCTGAAGACACATCTCCATCATCCTTTCACATGAGAGTTTATTTATCATTTGTTATTGTCCATTGTGTAATTATTATGTATTATAAATCTTTTCATTGAAAACCTTCACTAAAAAATTACCTTTCTTATGTCACTCAATGCGTGTCAAGTCTGTCTGGTACAGAAAAAAAGAAGAAAAAAAGAATTTTTTTTTCCATGTATAGCAATTCAAAATAGTAGGTGACAAGTTATAATTTTGACTAATTTAGAGTAATTTTATTTTTATTTTTTTCTTCTGTTACAGCCAAGGTCAACTGCAAGTTGGAGATGAAATAATTAGTATCAACGGTAAATTCGTCCGTGGTCTCAATCCGGTGGAAGTATCATATCAATTAAAAACTGTGTTCAAACGGGACATGGATTTAGTTGTACTTCGTCCACCGTCAGTGGTCATTAGTTCGGGATCTGGTTCAATCAGATCCTCATCCTCAGCCTCATCCTCATCATCCATAGTCCATGATGCCCAGAACAAAACTATTATTAAAATATCCTACAGTGACGAAGATGGAGAACGATTGAGTGGAGGTACTCATGAGGACTTGACACTTCAGCAAAAGAATCGACCTAGAAAAAAAATTGCATTTGCTAAAATATCTGCAGATGACTTGAGAAGTAATGAGATTGGTGAGCACTCCTTCCTACCTAGTCAGAGTAGAGGTTTACCGGAAATCAATTCAGCAAGACAGAAATTTGTATCGAGTCTGATGGAGTCGTCATCGACGACAGCTTTCCTGGCTCTTGATTCTCCGGCAACAGAAACAACCAATAGGGAGAAAGATGACTCTCCGTCCTTTTGTACTTTACCTCGAAGACCTAAATCTACACTCTTGACGTCCTTAACCATTGTCTTCGAGAAGGGCCCGGGGAAAAAACCATTGGGTTTTACAGTCGTTGGTGGAAAGGACTCTCCCAAAGGAGATATGGGGATCTTTGTCAAAAGCATTATGCCTAATGGTCAAGCTTTAGATGATGGACGACTCCAGGAAGGTGAGAAAAACATTACAACGGTTTTTTTTTACCATTTTTGGGGGACTTTTTTTTCTTCTTTCTTAATAATCCTGACTCAAACTATGTATTTTCATTTTGATCGAATCTACCAAGAGGACTTGGTTTTAATGGTTTAGATGGTTTATTTTTAAAATTGAATTTACTAAATCTGTAACCTAAAGCATACTATTTATTTTCAACAAACGTTGTTTGAATGATAACATAAGACTATGCGCAAAGTGCTTTTATAGTTTTTACGAACCAATCATTTTAATTCAAAATTAGATAAAGTTTTTTTGTTTTAAATGGGTAGTATAGGAAAATAACAACTTGTGAAAAACCTTGTACACGGCGAGTGTAAAGCGCAAGCGTTGGGTATGAACAGGCACTAAATACGGAGTTGATTTACATCATGGAACAATATATTTCACTGTTTATATTTTTACACCAATGAGAAAACCCCATTTTTAATTTTTTTTTTTCAAATTTTACTAGCGAAATTTTTCCATAACTAGTGTAATCTGTATAATAGTAGGTCATGGGATATTATAAAGACGAAGTCCTTGTTAAGTATGAGTTACAATATTTATCACCCTCTTTGGCTAAGAGCCAATAAGAAGACAACAAGAGTTCTAGATAACTAAAAACCAATAGGAACAGTTCTAATGGAGCAATAACGAATAGAAACCGTTCAAAAGCAAATCAAATGGAGTTTAATCATGCTGAAACATTTTGAAACTTCTGTTCAGCTCTACTGCTTAATAACTGTCGTCAAATGACTTAAACTAAAGTCCTGTTTGGTTCAGATTTTAATGGTATTTCATTACTTTACAAATAATATTTTATATCGAAAATATACATTCCGCTAAAGAAAAAAAAACGATAATATAAGGCTGAATTTTGATTTCAAATTAGTGTGTGTAGTTATTCTTAAAATTCAGTTTCTTTTGAGTAATTATGAGTAGATGATCCTAATTATGATTAGGCATATAAATATATCAAATTCACACCAACTTTATGAATTTATGATTGGGTAGATAGAACTAGACGGATGCCAAACATAGGGCATAGTTTCGTCGCACAACACATCAGATTAACTCTCCGCGTGCTAATATGTTAATAAAACTTTGATGATACAGAAGAAGAAGTTTAAAAAACTTTTGCAACTAAGAATAGCAAGACTAACATTGTTAGAAACCATGCCATTGACATTGTACTCTCTGATGTAAAGTATATAAATTGCCTAAACTAGCCATATTGTAGGGAAAACGTGGTAAGTAGAAACCATAAATAATAGTTGTTTGAAAGTTGTGTTGTTTCCGTAGATAATCAATATTTGGTGACTATTAGAGAGTGAGGGAGTATTTTTAGGGGAGATAGTCATAGTATTAATATACTCTCAGTGGAAGGAAGAATAGAAAAGGACAGAAGTTGCGGTATGAGAGGGAAAGAATAGAATAGAAATAATTGAGATTACTTTTCTGAGATAAAAGATGAAAAAGAAAATTGGGCTTCTTCCCCTTCTCTGACTTTAAGAAATCTTATAAATTTTATTTTTCTTCCAGGAGACGAAGTTCTAGCAATCAACGCTCTTTCTGTCGACGGTCTCACACATTTGGAAGCTCTCACTCTATTTAAGAAAGTCAAAAATGGTCCTGTTGTTCTCACTGTGAGTCGTCGAATGAAGAAAACAAAAGATAGAACATTCAAGTCTCAGTCCTGTGACAATCTCATTGATGCTTAAAATTAATTTTATCACTCCAAAACCTTTCATTTTCAATTGGTTTACCAAAAATAATGAAAAAAATATACTTAAAAAATGTAAAGGATATAAAGGAATTGAGAAAGACAGCATCAGTGAAGACTTACCTATGTGGATTATAATTAGATTATAACATTTATAAGCCGTATATTCAAAACTACTAGACGATATAACGGGAGTGAGATTGAAAAATCGCAAAAAGTGATGTGGGCCGGATATGACCCGGCAACATCGTCAACAATCCATGAGAACCGCATATCTGAACCATCCCGTTCAATTTTGCAATAAAAAAACATCGAAATTTCTGAAACTTTTATTATTTTTAAGAGACAAGTTAAAAAAATAAATTGTGTTCTTAATCGTAATCACATGATTATAAATTTATCTCTTTTTAAAACTATAGACTTAAACCGTGGCAAAAAAAATTCCTGTATTTACATCGAATGTTTATTTTAGAGAATTTACCTATTCCTAATTAATAATAATTTTTAAGAAACAAAATAAGATTTTTTTTTTTAAATTGTGACAAGCTATTATATATGTCTATCTATGTAACTGACGATTGAACATTTCATAAAATTATTAAGTTTTTAGCTTATATATCGCTTTAGTCTCCAATCCTTTTCGTATAAGGAAATATGACTCGTACGTCAAATTCGTCATCAATTTTTTTTAGAAATTAATAAGAGAGTTAAGTATGAATTTTATAGTTAAGAATGTGAAAATAATTGAAATAAAATTGAGAAATTCAAACGCATTATTTAGACTGTTTTCTTTTCTTTTTATCGTCTTACTGGTTTCAAAAGATGAGTGTATTTTAGTTCGAATTATTCATTAAGTTTTTGGTGGAAATAATTAGAGTGTAACTAATTAAGCTACTGCTTCTTGTAGCTTGACTTCCAGTGTCCTTGAATTCGGACATTGCCAAGTCATTTTTTCTAACGAAACAATCAACCGGTTGGCTCTGTCTGGTTAATAGCTTCAAAAGATCTTCAGTTTTTCTTTGAATATATGCAATAGTACCTGTAAAAACAACAAAACTAAAAACTCCCTCTGGCAGTTCATCTTTTTTTCATAGAGACTATCATATTTCTATTATGAGCAAAGTCTAGCTACATTTGACAGCATTAGTACCAAAGTAGAAATTTTTTCTATTCGGCTCTAGAAGAGTTAACAATAATTAAATTATCTTGGAAGTGAAGCGTACAATAATTTAACAACGTAAGACCAATTCTTATGTAATTATTATATTGAACAAAATTGATAACAAATTTTTAACCGATTTTGTTTTTTGTTTGTTTTTAGAAGCATTAGAAATTACATAATGAATTGTAATTCATTGTTAGTGGGAGTAACAATTATAGTATATTTTTGTAACTTTTTCGTTTCGTCAGTGGATCCAACTTATAAAGTAAAAGAAAGTAATACACCTCCTTCTTATGCACTTTCTTACGTCTATGTTCGACATTTGGCAAAAATTGAAGAAACTCTGTACAAGTTACTACATAACTATGAGCTAGTTCTTAAAGCAAGACTGAATATTGTTTCAAAGTAAATCACAATATTTTTTAAATTACTACTTCAATTT
Organism: Holacanthella duospinosa; assembly: GCA_002738285.1. NCBI lineage: Eukaryota > Metazoa > Arthropoda > Collembola > Poduromorpha > Neanuridae > Holacanthella > Holacanthella duospinosa. The sequence goes on along the minus strand of NIPM01000140.1, from coordinate 45,402 downwards.
CTGTCTAAATTTTATTAAAATTTTATTTTTAGTTATGTTAAAGATTACGAAGATAGTAGTATCCGAGGGACAAAAGATATAGAAAATAAGGATGTGCACTCATTGGAAAAAGCAACTGTCATAGCATCACATCCACTCATGTCATATCGTCTTATTAAACGATTTTCAAGTGAAATTGAGGCTTTAGGAAAAGATTTGAGTCTTGACGTTGAAACTCGTAAGTCATTTGGTCAAATTTGGTTAAAAAAATTCATCATTTCATTTGATTTTGTAGATTTGAAGGAACAAGTTGTTGAAATGATGGATGGAAGACCATGGCCAACAAAATCTGATCATGAATCGGCAATGGACGCTCTCTTACGACTCCAATATGTCTATAATTTGGATCTTAAGGATGTAAGCTTACTTCATGTAGTCTAGTGGAAAATTTAAAATTGGAATATTTTTTGTTTGCTTCTCTAAGCTCACCTCAGGTAAAATTGGTGATATTCAAACAGATGTAGGTCTTACAGCAAAACAGAGTTTTCATATTGCAAAATTTGGTTCCTATGCAAATTTTCATACCTTGGCTCTTGAATGGCTTGGAGTTACAAGTTGGAAAGTTGTCAATACAACAGAAGCAACCAATGATATTGGCTTAAATACAATTGCTTTAGCCTATCGTCATAGCGTAGAAAAGGTATGGCACGTAGATTTTGAAAATTTTTAAATGTGCTAAAATATTAATATTATTTTTAGCATAATACAGAAATAGCGAAAACTAATAACATTGGTAATTTATATACCTTTGTTAGTAAAATCACAGGGAATCAATTACCTCCAAAACAACGAGATGTTATACTCAAACTCCAAGCTGAGAATCCATTGGATGAGGAGGATTTATACGAACTCCCTGAACATGAGCAAGCGCAAATTGCTCATTACGATTATATTTCTCTTTGTAATGGGATTAATACGAAGGTGATAGAAAAAATTATATTTCAATGAACAATGAAGAAATTTTGTAATTTATTTTTATTGTTGTTTATTCAGGCTGAGACAGATAGATCTGACTTATATTGTTTCTATGAAACTAAGAAAAATCCATACTGGTATATTAACCCATTGAAAACTGAAGTACTAAACATTGAACCTCGACTTATACAAATATACGAATTTATTGGGGACAAATGGATAAATTATTTAATAGAAATGGCAACACCGATTTCAAGAGCCCCGCCCACTCCAGAGGGCCCTGCAACACCCAGAACGGCTGCATATGCTTGGCTCAATGATTCAGAAATTCCTCAAACACCACTGTCTAGAAGAATTGAGTTTATAACAGGTCTGAATGTAAGAGGTGAGGAAGCATCCACTGCTCTTCAAATTGCTTCATATATTTTTGGTGGCCATGTTGCCAATCATGTGGACTCACTTGGTGATGATTCAGACGAAAGAGGAGATAGAGCTACCACTTTCCTCATTTATGTAAGAATTTACGAAATAAAGGGTATACTTCTGATTTTTTTTAATTTTGGTATTTGTTTTTCATCCAGTTGAACAATGTAGTGGCTGGGGGTTACACGGCCTTTCCAATTCTTGGTACATTTGTGAAACCAGTGAAGGGATCGGCAATTTTATGGTACGACTCTTTAAAAAATGGTGACATAGACCATAGGATGCTCCATGGTGCTTGTCCTCCGATATTTGGACACAAATGGATTGCTACAAAATGGACACATATGAACGAAAATATGTTCACAAGGCCTTGTACTTTGGATCCAGATTTATAATAATCTCATGAATTTGGTGTATTTCACATGGAAAACTTGTATTTTCTCCTCTGGCTACCATCGACGCACCAGATTTTAAAATAAACGAATGGAACACTAATTGACTAAATAAGTAAAATAGCTTGTGTATATAGTGTTTGGTTTAGCTTGTAGGTTTCTGCAGAGTGATTTTAGATCGTATGTTGTCGCTTCGCTTTATAAAGTAGGGACATTCCCATTTCTACAACATTACGCAAACATAACGTTACGGGATCTTTTCTGTACCTGGAGTTTGTTTACAATCAAAACCCAAACAATTTTTTGGGGGAATGACCTTCAATTTACTCATTATTTGTAATTCAAAGGTTTAACTAATTTACTATTTATTTGTAATTCAAAAGTTTAATTCATTTACTACTACAGTAAAGTTCGGTTATAGTGACACCGTAGGAACCGGCAGGATTTATTCAGTATAGCCGGAGTTCATTATATCCGTATAGTGAACGAACCTTACATTTCAATAATTGTTCATTATATCCAAATATTATACTATAAATTCAGCTACGTCGATGTAGAGAAGTACTAGGTGAGGAAAATTTGCTTAACCTTGACAGCTCCGCACCCTTCAAAAGTATGGACCGGACCATCCGTGTGTAATTAATTGCACACCGTGTGCAAAATATTGCACACCAAAAAGGGTGTGCAATAAATTGCACACCCAATGCTTCGTTGTCACGTTCAAAATTAAAAAAAAAATTATAATAAAAATTGTTAGCTGTGCAGCAATATGTTTAATTTATTAATTTAATAACTCGCGTTATTAAATTAATTTATTTAATTTATTTAATTTATTTATTAAATAACTCCTGCCTGTACGGAACTTTATCCAACGCCCTCTTTTGGCTCACCAGGATCCTACCTGTACGGATAAAAATCCAACCAGACGAGAGCTGTTGCATTGCTACAATTTGTAATATACTCATACGATGGTCGCGTGGCATTCAGATGATCCTCATTTGATACTCATGCTGTGCGAATATACTACACATGAGATCGTCATTGGTTACTCCTACGATGTTCATATGCTACTTCCACACAGACCATAAGCTACTCCAGCAATGCGCATAACCTTCATTTCCAATGCCCATATGTTTGTCATCAGGTATACTTGTTTCTCAAAAAGTGCCTATATGCTACTCCTACAATGCCCATATGCTACATTTACAGTGCCCATATGGTTCTCAACAGGTACCCATGTTTCTCGAAAAGTGCCCAAATACTATCCCTACAATGCCCATATGCTACATTTACGGTGCCCATCTGCTTATCAACAGGTACCTATGTTGGTTTAAAAGTGCCCTTATGCTACTCCTACAAAGCCCATATGCTACATTTACGGTGCCCATATGTCTCTCAACAGGTACCTATGCATCTCAAAAAGTGCCCATATGCTAATTTTAGGCTGCCCATATGCTACACCTATAGTGCCCATATGCTACATTTACGGTGTCCATATGTATTTCAACAAGTACATGTTTCTAAAAAGTGCCCATTTGCTACTTCTACGTTGAACAAAAGCAATCTACACATTTCCCCTTTTGCCAAGCTTCCCCAGTCCTCTTCCAATCTTCCCCCCACTTTTGCTCAGTTTCATCCACTCCCCTCCATCTTATCCAATCACTCCATACATTTCCCCCACTTTTGTCCAGGTTCACCCACCCTCCCCTACCTAATCCAAACCCTCCAGAAATTTCTTCCACTTATGCCCACTTTCGCCCACCATTCTCATACATTATTAAATGTTTGCAGATAATTTCTTCCCATTTGCCCAATTTCGCCCAACCTTCAATACCTTCTCCAATCCTTTCATTCATTTCACCAATTTTTGCCCAGTTCTATTTACCCTTCCCAACCATATCCAATCCCTCCCAGCATTTTCCCTCCTTTTGCTAATTTTCATTCACACTCCCTTACCTTCTCCAAACATTCCAGAAATATCCCCCACTTTTGCCCAGTTTCGCCCACCCGTCCCTCCCCCTCCACTCCTTTCAGACATTTTTTTTTCATTTTTATCCACCCCCGCCGACTTTCTTCATCTTCTACAGCCATTTCCCCACTTTTGCCCAGTTTCGCACACTAACCCTGATCTTCTGCACATTTATTTTTTATTTTTGACCAGTTTAAGCCACTCTCCAGTCATATCACCACTTTTTTCCAGTTTCGCCCACTTTCCCCCGACGCTATCCAATCATTCCAGACATTTTTTCCACTTTTGCCCAGTTTCGCCCACCATTTCCTAACATCCTTTGACATGGACTTTAATATTACCAATTTCGCCTACTCTTCTCCGACTATCTCTACACTCTACAGTCATTTTCCACTTTTGACCAGTTTCACCCACTCTCCAAAGACAGTCTCTACTATTTCCAGCCATTTCTGCACTTTAGCCCAGTTATTCCACTATATCCCGACGTTATCCAATCGTTCTAGACATTTTTTGCACTATCTCCCAGTTTTTTCCACAATATCATGCGCTTCTACCCTTTCTACAGAAATAGCCCCCCTCCCCCACTTTTGCCCTTAATCTCCCAAATTTCTCCAATCACTCCACACATTTCCCCCAATTTTGCCTAGCTTCGCCCATCCTCCCTCGGTGTCGTCATACTTTTGTCGAAGGTAAAATTTATTGTCATTATTTCGTTCATTTCGAAAATTGTTGAGTTACTCCCGCTGTAAACTGCAGTATTATTTCTAAATTTACTACTTATTTCAACAATGTTTCTATAAGAAATTAGTTTGTTAGAACAAAATTTACATACAGAGCGTTCAACAAATACTCGGCCAAAGAAAGTAAAAAGTTAGTAGCAATAGGGGCAAAGAGTTTTAGTAATAGTGGCAAAAAAGTAGTAGCAGTAGTGAAGAAGCATCTTTTTTGGCTGGGTTTTACTGAAAGCTGTGTACCATACCATGCAGAATATGTGAACGCTTTTTATCTTTTTATTACCCTGAGAGGCATAAACATGGGTACAAGGATAAAATTTCAACTCAAAAATTTGTTTAGAAATTTTTTTGAATGTTTTATCATATCTCATTCTTTTTACCACCATGTTTCTGCCTTTTAGTATATGCAATATTTGTGTAAAAAAAAGCGCTTACATATTCTACATCTTATGGTATACAGTAGACCACGGATATAAGATCTTGGATTTCGCAACAACAACTGCCCTTATGACCATTTGGATAATCTCACCAAAATGATTTCGAAGATTGGAAATTGTATTTATTAGGGTAATGGATTGAGGCTGAGTCACTCTTGAGTGTGACGTAAAAGTGCCCCATGATTGATAATTTAAGACTGAGCTCAGTGAAAGACAGGCAGATGTATTTATAGGAATTTGTTCCACAAGGCATCAGTGATACATATCACATGTAGACACCGCAAGACTGTCTCACATCACCATTATGAATTACATCAACACCACCATCACCACGATACACTTTGACTATCGTCAACACCACCACCACCACCACTATGAATATCGTCAATACNCAATTATGAATTACATCAAAACCACCATCACCACGATACACTTTGACTGTCGTCAACACCACCACCACCACCACTATGAATATCGTCAATACCACCAGCACCACCACTACCACCATCAACACATTGAATATAGTCACCACCACATTTAATATCGTCCACACCACCAAAATAATAAAAACAATGATAAAAAGGTATAAACATTTGATAGGTTTGTGAAATGTGACAACATTGCTTACCTAAGTTGTTGACTGGTGGAGAAGCTTAGGCTCATAAGTTGTGACAGGTTTTGGACAAGTATGTGGGTTAGGTCCGAAGACTCTGGAGAATTAAAATACTTAGGGTCTTCTATTCAAGGTATGATACAAAAGTTAGGGTTTTCATCGGTAAAAATAAATTCTGGGGTCTTCAAGTTTGGCTGTGTGGCCGAGTTCAACTGTGAGAATGAGAATACTTAGGTACTTCGGTTCTTAGGTGACTGTGCTGCAGGAAGTACTTACATATTATAACATAAACATA
>NIPM01000140.1:0-37952 GCA_002738285.1 Holacanthella duospinosa | reverse complement strand
ATGTAAATTTTACAAAGTACACGTAAGCGCTCCTCGTCAAAATTTTGAGATTTGAAACTCCGCTCCAGGTAATTCGATATTGGCATAGCGGTAATAATTTAAAGGAAACTTGTTTGATTGATGGTTGCTATATACCATTGCATTTGCATCATCACAATAGCAAATTTTTGAGGTTTGTAATTCTACTTCCGGTAAATCGATATTGGGATAGCGGTAATAAATTGTAATGAATTTGGTTATGCCTGATGTCATTTATGTAACAATGCATTAATATCATTAGAATATCAAATGTTTGCGGTTCGTAACTCTGCTCCAAGTAAATCGATATTCGCGTAGCGGTAATAATTTAAAAAAAATTGTTGTTTGTTGGCAGGTATATACCAATGCATTCATAACATTAAACTAGAAAATTTTGATGTTTATAATTCCGTTCCCTGTATTTCGATATTTGCATAGCGGCAATAATTTCAAAAGAATATGTTAATGCTTGATGGCAACTATGTAGCAATGAATTAATATCATTAGAATACCTATATTTGAGGTTTGTAATTCCGCTCCCGGTATATCGATATTAATAATTCGGTAATAAATTCAAAGAAATATGTTAATGCTTGATGGCAGCTATGTAGCAATGAATTCATATCATAAGAATACCAAATATTTGAGGTTTGTATACCCGCTCCCGGTAATTCCATATTTGTATAGCGGTAACAATTTCAAAGAAACATATTTATGATGCTTGATGGATGTTATGTACCATTGCATTCATGTTATTAAAATAGAAAGTTTTGAAATCTTGCAATTCCGCTTCCGGTAATTCGATATTCGTGTAGCGGTATTCATTTTTGTAATCACCATGGTGCTAAAGAAAATCATCTACAATTTAATTAATTACTACAAAGGAGTCAAGGTGATCAAATTACTCCAGATCTACAAAAACCTTGAGAGTCAGTCTATGCGAGTCAATCATGAGAGTCAGAGTCATGAGAGTCAAAGTCATGATAGTCAGAGTCATGGAGCTCAAAGAACACTGGCTCAAAGTAAAGCGAAATTCCTTTTGTATTTTTTTTAGTTTATTCATTTCTCGTAAGTGAGGTACCTCCGGAGGTCTAGCCAAGTATCCGTAGCACTTACTAAGTGTGAGTTCACATTTATTTACATTTTGAATTGTGGAGAAGAGTGGAGTAGTAGAGGGGTGGGATTCAACTTTTGTTCGGCATCTTTATAAATAAAATGCCCATGCCCGAAACAGAAAAAAAGAAAAGTTCACAAGGAATTGTCCTATAGATAACTAAATGAGTTAACGCAGAATAGAAAAGAATGACCAGTGATGGATTTATTTGTAGTAGCGTGGGTCAATTACTTCATTCTGACCTTTCCCCCGAGTCACACCGTTCACCGAAATATTCCATCTTAGAAAATATCAGTTCCGATGGTATACAGGGTTAGGCTGAATTTAGCAGACAATACAAAGGGGATTTCCCTCCCGCTCATACACCAAAAATTGATCCGCGCCAGAAATATTAGAGTTGTGCACCACCAACACATTAAAAGGGTAATTTACATATGAAATCTGAAAACTAGGAGCAAAAAGAGGAAAAGCTTAAAATCACGTAATTATATAATGTTTCAGCAACCTGTATCAGTTCATTCATGATAAACAAGTGATGAACTGAAAAGAAATTATAAAATTATCTATCGACATAAATTGAATCGGGAAATTATAAAATCTACATATCTTAAAAATTTAATTTACCTATCACAATAATCACATATCGTATCCGATAAATTTAATTGGAGTATCTCAATAATCATATATCAGCATCTAAAATTTTTATTACAATATTTTGAAAATGAAATTGGCATCTGAAAAATTTAATTGGTTATCATAAAAATTACTTATTTGTATCTGAAAAATGTAATTAAGTTAATATAAAAATTACATATCGGCATCTGAAAAATTTAATTAGGCTGTCAAACAAATCTCACATTGCTATCTTAAAAATTTAATTGGGTTATCAAAAAATGACATATCGGCATCCGACAATTTTAATTGGGCTATCGCAAAAACCACATCGGTGTCCGAAAATTTTAATTGAGTTATCGCAAAATTCACACCTCGGCATCCGAAAAATTTAATTGGGCTATATCAAAAATCACATCAGCATCCGTTCTTAAATATTTTGCTGGATTCAAGGAAATCAATAAAAAGTTTTTACTTGCCGCTGTTTGATTTGTATTGCTGAGGTATGGAATAGGAGAGAATATTTCTAGGATTTTATTGCTGGTCAATTATCAAAATTTATTTACCTTTCAAAACTTACGAGTAAAAACTAGAAACTGTAAGGTTTTTGAGTTGCTATACCCTGCCGACATGTGCAGCAGTTTTATTTTTAAGTTCAAATCCACTAGACAACCATTCAAAAAAAATAATGAATTCCGAAATGGCTTTTTCTTCGTTGAATTATTATTAGTTTAAGTAATGTAATCGAAAATAGTGTAATTTATTTTTGGTTAATTAACTTACCTTAACTTTAGTAGTCGTATTCAATATCCCGAGTCTAACCGCTGATATTGCGTTCAATTGATTTGTTCAAGTGAAGTAAAATTACACGGAATTATCAAATCATTCTTAAAATAATAATTAAAAATTAAACTATCAAAGTGAGAAGTGTTAGCAATCAATCGAATAAAAATTCTTTGAATCGATGAGTTTCTGTTAAAGTAGAAAAAGTTTTGCCGCGCAATAGTCTGGCGAGAATCTAAGCTGGCATGAGTGGGATTGGGGATGAGAATAGAGGATTTTTTTAGCATGTGGTTTTTTAGCAATACTTTCTTCATCCTCTGCTAAATTCAGCCTAACCCTGTATAGAGTATTATTTTGAGAACCTATGATAACCCGCGATAGACACGGCGGACAAATGGATGAACGGACAACAAAACAATTCTAAAATGTGTACATTTTCTATCTGTAGTTTATTATAAATATTGGGCCAATTCCCGTAATTGTATAGAGCGCCTGATAGTATTAAGGCTCATAGTACTTTGAGATTATAGAAAATGATAGAAAAGTTGTGATAGAATTAACAGCTGTCAAATCCTAACCGAAATGTGTAAGGAAGATTATCAAGGGGACAACTAGCCTGTGTTCATAAAGTCACTACACAATTGAAAATCTGTTCCCATCCCCACAATTCTTCTTAAACAGAATTTGTTTCTCTTGAGTTTGAGTGGAGAGGATTGCATTGAGGTACTATGACATTTATACATGCCTCTGAGTAGATTAGAACTAGCGGGAGCCTCATAGTTTTTTCAACCAATCAGAGACCTCCAAAATGAGTCACGTTTCATAGTTGTATTAATCTCATAGTTTCATAGTCTTACAGTACTATGAAGCGTTCTATACAATTGCGGGAATTGGGCCATTATTTTCATTTGTAAAATAGTAAGTCATATCTGGAAGTTCATAATCCGTGTTAGGGTATCTTAAGTTGAACACCAGGTTTGATTTTAACTTTGAAAAAATTATAAGCGAAGTAATTCTAGCATATCCCTGGATGTTTCTTAAATTTGAGTATATGATTGTGGAGGAAGTAGATACTGAGCAATTCAAGTTAACAAAAAATTTTTGTCATTCTTTTTTCTCATTTACTTTGACGGGATATGACTACCCCGCCAAGGCTTGAAACAGCGATTAACCCAAAAATATGGTCTCTGGTGGGGTATGATCTCAAGTCTTGGGTATTCCGGACCCAACGCACTACCAATTGTGCTACAGAGCCTATTGGGAAAATGATGTTTCAAACCTTGACTATATGGTGATGATCCACCAGTTTTACCAGCAAAGTCTTTTTCGCTGGTGGGCGATCCATCATCTGTGCTTCTCCTCATCTCTTGGCAGAGACGGGGAAGACTAATCGGGTATAGGAGTCTATGCTCACTATCCCGTGGGTATAGGAGTTATGCTTCACTATCCCACAACTTTGCATGTATGAAGCAAACGAGAAAACATTTCTGTTAACTTAATCTGAATCGCTAGGTATAAGTTTCGAACATTGTTGATAACATTTATTATTTTAGAGGCCAGCTATGACATGAGTGCATATCAACTAGAGCTGGTTTAGGAGATGAAATAGAATGAGTAGACCACGACACGATAATTCCAAGTTTTCTCGAAATAATTTTAACAAATAATGCTTAGTTTCGATAGTTTTTTTGAGTTACGCGATGTGATGCATTGCTAATTTCAACGCTCGGCCTCGCCGTTAAACTGGCATGTATATTTCCATAGCTTTTTGCGATGCAATGGGCATTTACATCGATAATTTTCAATTCAGGTTCAAAATAAGCAAATGAGTTTGTAGGAAAAAGTAGATAGTATCCCTTTAGAACAGAAAAAAACAGCAATGACAGTCTAATACACTAGAAGTAGCAGCCCGCTGCTTGATCTAGGGCTGCTAGATTTAGCAGCTCAGCCTCTAGATGTAGGGGCTGAGCTGCCAGATCTAGCAGCACTAAATTTATTTTCAAAAGCTCGAACATATATCTTCTTGACGAGTTTAACTACTATTTTTAATCGATAGTAAATCAAATTTAGCAACTTTTCACCGCGCCGAAAAAAATTTCATCGTGGCAGACACGGTTGAACATTTCCCGTTAATTTTTTTTGAATTAAATAGATTATCCTACAATATTTCGACTGATATGAAGCTCGGTCGAGAATTAATTGATACCCGATTTCAGAAAAATAATTGAAAAGTAAAGCTGCTAAATTTAGAGCCTCTGCTGCTAAATCTAGCGGCTCTGGTATAAATCTAGGAGCTTGAACTCCTAGATGTAGGAGCAGCTCCTATATTTAAGGGCTGCTGCTAGATCTAGTGACCTTGGCGCTGGCAACATCTCATTTATTGAAATTAGCCGTATTAACCTTAAAGAAATCATTTCCCATGTATTGTGACAAAAAAAATTTTTTTTTTCGAATAACAAAAAAAATGAATTAAGTAATTATTTACGTTATTATTATTATAAATTAGTAGTGAAAAAATTGTCGTGATCAAGGTTGATTGACAAGATGAAAGGGGCTATACGAATATCGTGTCATAACAACATTTTCTGAGGCTCCAGCTATGGGTTATCTCGGAGGGGCTAGGCTTGTTAAAAAGCCAGTTAGTTCTAGCTTTGCTATCGGAAATGCAGTGTAACGCCTGTTATTTGCTTTGCTTTCACTGTGTTGAGCGGAAAGTACCGCTGAATGAAAAATGAATTGATGGTGTACCTGAGGGTATAGGTGATGGCAGGGATGCCGACTGGTGGCTCCTTCCTAGCCCGGTGTGGCAAACAATACACTATCACTATCGAATCCGCCACTCCTTTTCAAGATGTATCTAAATCTACCCCCCCNCCCGCCCTCTACCGGCTTTTCTAAATCCACCACACCCACGACCTTTCTTACCATCACCACCGCCTGTTGGACATTCTCTACTGAAATGACCTTCTCCACACTTGAAACAACCAGATTCACTCGAGTCACGACCACCTCTTCGACCACTACTACCAGTTTCTCCATTGGGGCATTCGCGAGGAAAATGACCTGTTCGTTGGCATTTATAACATGGAAACCCAAAAGTTCTGGTAGAACCACTTCCACCAGAATCACGACCACCACGGAATCCTCCACGGTCTTCAACTCGGCCTCATCTTCCACGCAAACCTCCAGAGTAATCGCCCTAGTTGAAGCTACTAGTCCCAAACGGTTTCGGTGTTAATGAAGTTGGATCTGCTTCTTCGTTGTCCTCATTTGCCTCCATAATTTGCGAAAGCCTTTTAGGAAGAGGTCTTTTCCTCTTCATTTTCCTTTTTTTAGCTGCAACAGGCTTAACCGGAGCTTTCGCAGCTGGTTTAGCCAGAGCGTTATTCTCTTCAGAATCGTCTTCAAAGAACGACTGTGTCTTGGCTGCTGTTGTCACAGGTGCGACTTTCTTTGCTGGTTCTTCTTTCGATGATTCGGCCTTTGTCGTAACACGTGTCTTTCAGCAGTCTTTGGTACAGCAGCTTCTACTTTTGCTTTAAGGTTCGTCTCATCCTCTGACGACGACTCTTTTTTGGCGTGGGATTTTTAGAGACACTACTTCTAGCAGTAGAGCTGCTAGATATAGCGTCCACTACATCTAGCAGCAGAAACGCTACTTCTAGTGTATCAGATATTACTGAATGAGTTTTGAATAAAAAAGAACAATCATGTCCATGTGGAAATTTGAGCATAGACTCAATCCCCTCTAATGTACTCATAAATGAGACAGTAGACTCCTTACCTCGGAATGAATGACCAGAAAGGAGGAGATGGCCTGTGCTAATGGAAAGCAAAGCTGAGCTTCGGGGTTGTATTGACTTTGAAGACAGGATTCCACAACTGGACTCTGGAGCACAATTGGTGGTGTGTTGGGTCCAGAAAACCCAAGACGTGGGATCATACCTCATCAGAGACCAAATTTTCGTGACAATTCCTGTCTCAATCTCAATGTGACGGTTCAGCCCCGCCACAACCACGCGGAGAGACATAAAATAGTTCTAGAGAAAAATAGAGCAGAGAATAATTTTAAAACTCGGAAAGATTTTCTTTCAAAGNTCTAGAGAAAAATAGAGCAGAGAATAATTTTAAAACTCGGAAAGATTTTCTTTCAAAGGTTCCACTCTGCCCTTCTCCAACGCGAAAGCAAAATTTCAAATATTTGGTCTGCCAGATCGGAGAAATATCTTCACTTTTCCTCTCGCTTCTCATCGTAAAGCTATGAAAGTCCTATTGAAATGCAAAAGCAATGGATTTTTGTGTAAAAATCAATAANAAAAATAGAGCAGAGAATAATTTTAAAACTCGGAAAGATTTTCTTTCAAAGGTTCCACTCTGCCCTTCTCCAACGCGAAAGCAAAATTTCAAATATTTGGTCTGCCAGATCGGAGAAATATCTTTACTTTTCCTCTCGCTTCTCATCGTAAAGCTATGAAAGTCCTATTGAAATGCAAAAGCAATGGATTTTTGTGTAAAAATCAATAAAATCTCGTCTCAACCCATCACAGAAATGCTATTGAAATCTAGCATTGAGGTTCAAACAAAGTAGAGAACAGAATTGTCCAAAAGTTATAGTCGTATTTGTGGTTTGCAGTCAACCTAAAAATGGAGTAAAAAGCCGAAGGGAATGAGTTTAGCAAACTGTCGAGAGTTCATGGAATCGATATAACCAAATTAGTGATATGGATGTACTTTAGTAAATAGAAATATTTACATAAATATCGAACAACATAGGTTTACTTTTAGCACATGGAAAAGTTTGCAATTCTTAAAAAATTTAAGAGCTAAAAGCAATTTTTGGGTGTACATTCCTGTATTTAAAATTGTCTACCAAAGTGTTTTTATACCTATTGAACTAGTTGGAAAGATGCTAGTTGTTGAAACCATCAAGTCTTGGAGTCATGGCTGTAAAACTGTGGGCTAGCAGGTCTTACACCACGGGTAAATATATTGTAACGTTTGGATATTGGGTGGGTGCTCTCCCTGTTAAATGGAATACAGAACACCATACTATGGAACCATTGACCTCATATTTCGACCTAGGTCGTTGGATTTTCACCATAATTTACAACACCATCTGGCAAATCGCAATGGCACTCAGTTTAGGATTGAAATTTGTGGCAACAGAGGACAAGACAAAATTTTTGTTAGAAAATAAAATAACAATTTCTGTAGTTGGACTTAGTATTTCCCTTATACTTGTGCATATCCATACAGCATGGAAGTATAAGGAGTTTGCAAGTTTTATAACTCGTGCAGCCAAATTCTATGAACATTTTCAAAGTAATAAATTCACTAATCATTAGTTTTACTTCATCAACTGAAAACTTGATGTTTGATTTTATACAGATAAGTTTGCAAAAGAAGAAGAACGCCTTGGGTATACAATAGAAGATACAATCAGTGGAATTATAAAAATTTCGTTTCTTGTTGCAATTATTGGTCTTTCATCATTGGCGCTTCTCGGGTATCTTTTCCGCTGTCGCCTTCATGTTTTGCTCTATTTGCTTCCAATTTGCAAATCAAATTATCCCCTGGGTATCAACATTCTTATTAAAATTTTACTTTCTATTTTTCAATTACACTACTTTACCATTCAAATTGTGGGATTGGTACTATATGTCGACCTATTTGCGGCAGTTGTATTGATGGGGGTTTACATTGCTGAGCAAATGAAGTTAGCTATCACATATTTAATTATTCTAAATAAATAATAGTAATTATTAGGTTGTTAAGATCAATAATATTATTTTGCAGAGAGATGGGAGAAAGTCGGCGCAGAACAACGTTACTCGTCCTGGAACCAATGGAATGGTTCCTTTGCTACCGTTGTTTAGACCTGATTGTTAAAGAATTAAATGGCTGCATTGGAGAAGTCTTCATGCCATTTCATATGCTTTTCGCTGCAAGTGTGCCTGCAATATTTATTATGATTCTCGTCCGCTATGACGTAGAGCCAGCGACGATTGGAGCTTTCATCATAATATTCATTATGGTTATACTTTACTACCGCTTCCTCATTGGACGAGGCTCAAACTTTAGTCAAATATCTGAGTCTGCTTTGAAGTCGATGGGATGGAAGATGAATAGCAAATATCTTATTCGTAGACATAGGTCATGTCAAGTTCTAAAACCAAACGTCGGAGGACTATTTCCACTCAAACGAGAGACAGTAGCGACAATGTATCAAAGTTCTGTAGACCTAACAGCAAATTTGCTACTTTTACAGTAAAAGTTATACACAAGATCATAGTCATCTTTGTAACCCTGAAAACAGGGAGGTTTATCTTAATGCATCTAAGTAACTTAACCTTAAGCATTGTTTCTTTTCATTAAGACAGAAACTAACTTTTTACTAACTTCACAAAAAATTACTAAAAATCAAAATCAAAATTTATATTGTTTCATCATCGTATACATAATCAAAATAAGTGTCAATTTTGTACACCAATTACATCATGAGACTTTTTGCGCAAAATTTGATAGAATTTTTTTTGGGTGAATGTAAGTGAGTGCGTAGTTTTAGCGGAGTCGAATTTTCTTTTAAAATTTCGGTTTCTATAACGCACCCGTTTTGGCATTAGTTAGCATTGCATTATGTATTATCATATCATTAAGAAGATAATTAAAAATGCACCTAC
This sequence comes from Holacanthella duospinosa, assembly GCA_002738285.1. Lineage (NCBI taxonomy): Eukaryota > Metazoa > Arthropoda > Collembola > Poduromorpha > Neanuridae > Holacanthella > Holacanthella duospinosa. The sequence continues at coordinate 28,745 of NIPM01000140.1, read as the reverse complement.
GCCGAAATAGAAGCATATTGTGCAAGATGAGTGAAATGACATCTAATTGTAACTTCTATCAAGGATAATGAAGTTTTTCAACAAAACTCACCCGAATAAGGGACATACTCATTCCTTTTACCCAAAAATTTAACGTGGTAACCGAAATCGACGTATCATAAGTTTACTTTTTATATTTGATACCTAAATTGACATAAGATGACAATTTGGATTTGATTAAGTATACTTTATCAAGCACTCAGATTAAATAGTTTATCCTAGTTTCGGTTCTTACTAAAGAGACACAAAATGTTGTTGACATTACAGCTGTGCTTAGCTAAACTTGGCGATGGAGACCTAAGACATGCAGTTAAAATTAAGAGTTTCTGTTAAAATTCAACTGTTTTGTTTTTTTCCATCGAATAATAAATTTTTAGACTTACTCCAAGTTATTATTTATCATAGTAACTCAGATAGATTAATTGTACTGCTCAACAATTACACATCTTGTGGTTCTACATTCAATACGAATTCAGGAAGACCGAAACACAATGTATTCATTTTAGTGCAAATGAATTAGGTAATCAGGAATGTTTTGATGATAATATTGTAATTTTATTTTTATCCAATCAACAACGTTCTTTCATGTACGTTGTAAAAATGTAGGAACATTATGAGGCATTGGCAAAATGAAAGTTCCATTTTCCATTGCTGAGTTTCTAAGAGTGTTTAGACAAGTTGTAATGGGAAATGTAGAGAACAAACATATTTTCTTTGCCAATATTTATGAATAGATTTGTATATTATTCAACGATATGAAGACATTAAAATTTATTACGAGGTGATCAACTCGGGTTTCCATAAGAATCCAGAACCAAGTGAAATACAATAACCTGAAGGGAGGAAAAAAAAATTTGGAAAATGGAAATTTGTCTCTAAAGTTGATTGAAAAAATATGATCCCTCTATATTAAATTAACGAAAATTATTTACTCTAGGCTTTATCAATAACTTGTTTGAATAAATCTCCCTAACAGAACAAGTAAAAGAAATTTATTTGGTACGTTTCATGTGCATCATCTGAATTAATGGATTAATTTGTTGAACGGCTTAGAAATTAGGGATTAATATCTAATATTTGATAACTTTCATATTACAGGCTGTAATTTACAGCTTCAGTGCAGAAGAGGTAAAAATTAGTGAAAGCAGAATGGGAGAAGTTCGAAACTTCTAAGCTGGAAACATTTGTACAGTGAATGAAAAATGGTGAACCGAAGAATTCAAAATAAAAGTGTACAAATTAATTATTAACTTTCTCATTACATAGCCATTTGAAGTTTAGCTCGCTTTATTTCTAATAAAATATTTCTTACCCTTAACTATCTAAAATAATTTCTACCAGAAAAAATAAAAAAATTTTCTCTCCACTCTTAATCGAATAACCAGCTACCTTGGAACAAGAAGACTTGATAAAACGTTCTTTAAACGGTTAGAGAAGAGTTTGAAATAGATTTTTGGTTGCTTGTTGGGTTACTTTTAAAAATAAATTGAAATTTCTGATTGCACTTAAATCCTTTCTTACAAACAAATCGTATATTGACAAATCCGGTATATGGATTATCATATCTTTGAAATATCTAAGTTTAGGTTTCAACGTTAATTGTACCACAAAGTAAGGTCGGAAAATTTTTCGACGGGTGCTGGGCTTTAAGAGCATATGATTTTACGTGGGGATTCCCCTTCACTTTTATGATTATGAAGAGTTTTTATTTCCATGTGAGGACAAGGTGGAAATTCCCGGACCGACTGCTAGAAATCCAGGTGTAGGAACCATAGCTCATACACTTGCAGCCTAGCAGGGAAACGGGAACCAAGTTTCTAGTAGTTATGAAATCGCATGTGAGATTCAATAATAATAAATTCTCATTAAAAAAAAAGGGTTACTAAACGGAAGCGAATATTGAGAAGCAAGTTTATTGGTAGAAAATCGAAGTTAACATCAAGGGTAGGAAGTATGATAAGTGAGGTTAGAAAATAAGAGAAGAGTAAAAGATTAACCAAAAGGATTAAGAAGTACAGGGTGATTAATCCTTTTTTGCACCCACTTTCTTCAGTTTTACCGTAGCTCTTTCCAACCTATCCTGTTGCTGGCATAGAGTGTGAAAAAAAAAACATCTTTCTAGGATACAAAANTTTGCACCCACTTTCTTCAGTTTTACCGTAGCTCTTTCCAACCTATCCTGTTGCTGGCATAGAGTGTGAAAAAAAGACATCTTTCTAGGATACAAACAACGTTAATCACCCTGTAGAAAAACTGGTTCTTTGGCAAACTTAAGTATAAGTGAGAATTAGGAGAATTCTAAGAATTTCGTCTGTCTCCTTAACTCTGTTTCAATTGTTACCATAAGAGAATTCTATCCTTAGCTTAAGTTTTGACTGGAATAGAAGGATCATAATGGAATTAATAAACGTTACGCAAATAGGCCTGCGCTAGCATGAATGAATTGCTTAGAGACTCCATATTGACATTTAGGTTTGGCCGAAATGAGAGGATCCTAACGTAATTAATAAGCTACACAAATATGCTAGCGTTGGCATGATTGAATCGCTTACAAACTTCTACAGACCGTTCCCATATTCAAATGCATGTGGAAGATACTTTTGTGTCATGCTCTTTACTAGAGAAATCAAGCGTCTTAAAATATTGGAACGATAAGAGCATAGAAATATTTTTTGTTAAGCGTTTACAGTTTCAGAAGGAGAATTGAGAAGTTGGGTACCTAGTGATAAAATTCAAGTCTATACAATCACTAGAACAAGTTATGATTTTTTGAGAACTTAAATTTTTGGATTTTGTTTTGAAACTGTCTCTAGGTCTTATAGTCCATCGTCTCAAAATAACATCCAAAATGTTAACTTTCAAAAAAAGGATAACATTTAAAAAAATTCTAGTCATCATGCAGACTTGAATTTTTTAACGGCTACCCTACTTTTCAGTCTTCAATCATAAACTCTTAACACTGAATAGAAAAAAATTATCCTATTGTTCCAATATTTTAAGGCATTTACTTTCTCCAGCAAAGAGCATGGACCAAAAGCCCCTTCCGCTTGCCTTGGAATATTCGAAAACAGACTCTAACAACATGAAGTTATCCACTCAAAATTTGAGTTGACTTATAAAAATATATCAGTGAAAGTACATTTACAGCCACCAGACAGTGACATAATTCGTGTGTCAATTGTCCATGACTAGATACGTTTCCAGAAAATACTTCCAATCTAATTCTCTTTGAAGTAACCTCAAAGTTACCATCGTTTGCAAAAATATTGAAGGAATAGTTTCCTGGGTTAATTGTAGGCTCAACAAAGAGAAAAATATGGTACAAATAGGGTGGGGCAATTCCTTTAGATTTTTCCGTTATTATCCGAACTATTGGAGCGGAAGCATTGAGCCAAATTTTTCCATTCTCAGGTGAATAATCTCTATCTTCAACTGTTATAAGGGTAAGGCCATTAATCGGAACATTTGATTTCAAATTTGTCTTGGTAACATTTATATAAGGATTCGGTATGAAAAATTGTGGGGAGAAATTATTGACGTCTTGAATTTGAAGTTTGAGTTTTAATATGGCTGTATCGGTGGTGCCTTCACAAGAAGCACGAAGTTCCACATCCGTTACATTTTTGTAAGTTCCTTGAAGATGAGATGCTAGTGAGGAATCACTTCTTAGTTCCACTCTTGTATTTTTGTATCCCAAGTCATTTTGACTAAATTTTGACTTAAATTTGATTTCGTCAGCAGAAATTACTTCTAAAGTGTTTATCTTCCCTCTTAACTTAGCCGTACTATGGACAAATTAAGACAAGGAAAACTTATTTAATTCATCAGTTACTGATATTTCACTAAAAATGCGAAAAATTCTTCCATTGATAGTGTATTTTGGTAACGTATTTTGTAAANCAGTTACTGATATTTCACTAAAAATGCGAAAAATTCTTCCATTGATAGTGTATTTTGGTAACGTATTTTGTAAAAAGAAAAAATAGAAAATTAGTTCACTTACAGAATCAATGTTCCTTTTGGAATATCCTCTGCAACTGTCAATACAGTCAATACTTGATTCTCGAAACTACATTGAGGTGTAGGTATAATTCGAATTGTCCNTTCTGCAACTGTCAATACAGTCAATACTTGATTCTCGAAACTACATTGAGGTGTAGGTATAATTCGAATTGTCCAATTGGCTTGAGCCTTTTTGTCAGTATTTTTACAAGTGACCTCTACTACCACTGTTGTAGTTTCCACCTGGATTTGATTCAGGTAGGTTGCAAATTCATCATTTGATATCAACTTGATAAATGGAGTTGTTGTGTCTTTTCCAATTATGTTGGTTGTAATTCTCTTACTTATTTCAGGGTCAGAAATGGTGACTTGGGATATGTATCCATAAAAATCAGATGTTCTGAAACATATTTAAATATTTGAATTTTGTGTAAAGCATTATTATAAGTAAATGAAAATTTTATATTTATGAGTGTATTATTAGCTTTTTTATAGCGCCATCTACCGAGATACAATATATCACTCCATTACTTGTTGTTTGTGTTGTGTTACAACATTAACAAAAATATTCCTAACTACCAAACATAAGATAAGACTTTATAAATATTTAAATGAAAGACTCTTTAATTACAATTATTTTTAAATAATAAAAAATAGTACCTCGAGTTGACTTACCGCAATTCAGTACCATTTTTTGTAATTTCTGCAATAACTGTCGAAGGTAGTTGAGTAACTGGAAACCTACATTCAGCAATTGGATGTTGCTGATTCTCAAGAGAAATATTTTTGGAGTCATTTATTGACAAATTGATAATAGTCCAGTTGGCTTGAACTTTTTCGATCATGTTTCCACAAGTTACTGTAACAACTAAAGTTGTTCTCTGCTCTTGAGTCGTGACCCAGTATTTAGAAAATTCTGAATTTGTGGTAAATTTTATAAAGGTTGTTGTCTCATTGATAGGAATTATGTGTATATCAACTCCATTTNGAGTCGTGACCCAGTATTTAGAAAATTCTGAATTTGTGGTAAATTTTATAAAGGTTGTTGTCTCATTGATAGGAATTATGTGTATATCAACTCCATTTCCAATACTTGATTCAGAAATGGAAACATTGGACACATCTCCGTGAAATTCAAAAATTCTAAAAATTGAAATTAAACAAGAGTTTAAAAAAATGTCTTAAGTGAATTTAGTTGTATAACTTTTTACTGTACCGTAATTCTGTCCCATTTGATATATTTTNAAAAAAATGTCTTAAGTGAATTTAGTTGTATAACTTTTTACTGTACCGTAATTCTGTCCCATTTGATATATTTTCTGTAGTGTCAAGAACCGTAGTTGGTAACTTTGTTTGTGGAAACGTACAAACTGGATTAAAGTTACCAATAAGGGCAGTCGTTTCCTTAACTTTCGTTAGGGCAGTTATGAAGGAAAAACAAAAAATTGTTGCTAAATACATGTCTATTGTTCATGAAATTCTTGGTGGTTAACTCTATAAGTAAAATAGCTCAATTGAGTTCTATACGAGAAACTTTTGTTTTATAAAGTCTCAATAAAAGTAGATAGTGCAAAAGTTGATTTATCCCGTATAACCTATATTGATTTGATTAGAAAAGAATTAGCGCCAATCAACAAACTTATCGTTGTACATATTATTTTCTTTATCTTCATTCGAAATTTAGCACAGTAAACAAAAGAATTATTAGAATAAAAGAGGTCAATAGGTCAGTTAAATATTGAGTAAGAATTTATGTATGACATACTGACAAGACCAATGAAAACGCTANAGAGGTCAATAGGTCAGTTAAATATTGAGTAAGAATTTATGTATGACATACTGACAAGACCAATGAAAACGCTACTTCTAAAATTTTAAGAACAAGAAACTAAAAATACTGTTAATTTGGAACTAAGAAATTTCAGTAATTTTCTAAAACTTTACCGTAATTATTCTTTAATTAAATTTTCAGAACTTGTTCCATGTCATTCCAGGCAGTATCCTAGTCTATTATTAGAGCGCACGCATCCAATTTTCTGTGGTATCGTATTCGCAAATCTTCACCATAAGTCTNAGAGGTCAATAGGTCAGTTAAATATTGAGTAAGAATTTATGTATGACATACTGACAAGACCAATGAAAACGCTAACTTCTAAAATTTTAAGAACAAGAAACTAAAAATACTGTTAATTTGGAACTAAGAAATTTCAGTAATTTTCTAAAACTTTACCATAATTATTCTTTAATTAAATTTTCAGAATTTGTTCCATGTCATTCCAGGCAGTTTCCTAGTCTATTATTAGAGCGCACGCATCCAATTTTCTGTGGTATCGTATTCGCAAATCTTCACCATAAGTCTGAAATGAAAGCTTGGGAAAGTTATAGTACATAGTTTTCAAAGTCGTTGAGTATTTGTTTCAGACTTTACAAAACAAGAATTACATTTGAAATTTAAAAGATCTAATGCACTTTCCTAATTACGTCTTTATGCTAATTTAATTTAAATTTTATTTCAACTTGCTTACATTAATGGGTCATCCCAATTTTTCTCGATCCAATACTTCCAGGGTTATCACACGAGAAAATATAACTTTGCGTAAATATTATTATATGTTACAAACACATAATGTTTTGCCCGTTCGTCAGTCCGTGACTACGTCCGTCGGTCTGCCTGTACTCGGCATAACTCCAGAACGACTGGGCACATTGAAATATGTTTTTTACTAGTCGATAGCTCATCCATCATGAACGAAAGATTTCGTAAATGAGTTATATCCGTCAATGTTGGCCTAAGCTGTTCAGCACTTTTCCCAAAACTTGAATCTTGCCTTATGGGAGTTTACATGTTAATTGATAAGGCGAATATTCCGAGAAGTAATGGATGGATCGGAATTGGGTTTTCTTGACCCAGTAGTCCATGCATCAAGCTCTTATACCTTGACAGTGCGCAGTGGCGTTTACATGCGCAGTAAGCATTGTGCTTTAGCGGAAAACGATTATATGATAATACATATTGGACGTTTTTGTGCGCAGTACATATTGTGCGTGCGTACTATATGTGCACATTGGAAGTTTGCATGAGCAGTAAGCATTAGATTCACAGTTTACGTTTACATGCCGAGTGGACGTTTTTATGCGAAGTACACACTGCATGTCGTTATTGTACGAGTGTATTGTACAACGTGAGCCAAATTAATCCGGGCCTTCTTTCTCCACCTTTCACCAAAAATGACTTGAGGCAGGCGGTACACATTTAGTAAATATTGGAAGTGAAGTGAATTTTTTTTATTCAATATAAAACAAGTTATGGTCAGACATGTTAATGCAAAGCAATGAAGAAAAGAACAGAGGCAGAGAGAGGGATCGGCAAGTTCTTTGTGAGGTGGAATAGATATCAAGGGGTCGTACCCCATTACTCTAGTTGGTCACTTTTTCTCAATTACCCACATTTCAGCATTACAGAAAGGGATTTGTTGACAAATCAAAATTTCAAAATCTATTTTGATTGGAAATCAATTAATGAAACCAGACACAGAGAGAGGGGTCGACAGGCTCCCTGTCGAGTGGTATTGCACCATACCCCCCCACTCCTCGATTGAGTTTATTCTTTCAACTCTTTGCTGCTGTTTTAAATTACTCTATTCCCTCGCCGATTACTCGCCCTCGTGTGTAACACGCCGTAACCCATTAGCCAAGTTTTCGATAACAAACAATTTAAATGCAAGTAATTGCTGCAGATTGAACTGCTTCAAAAAGCAATTTTACAAATTCTATCAACATCTAGCTCGAGTCCAGTGTGAATTGTTTAGAAAAGAGAACAGTTCATTGTGGAAAATTGAAGTGAAAACCGTCTTATAACGCGCGGGTATTAGGCGAGAGAATAGGGTTATTTTGCTAAAGTATGTTCTCTCGAACACACGCTAACTTCATTCCCTCCAACTTTTGGATTTCGAGCTGTTTATTTGCTGTCTCAATTTTTTTTTTGTAAAAGCGACTTTCTACGGCCCGGATTAATTTGGCGGGGGGTGTAGTAGGTATCGAGTTTCCTACCTAAACACATGTTAATCTCCGTTTAGTGTATGCGATTTTCACAATATTAAAAAAAAAAGTTTATTCACGCTCCAAACACTAGTGCATTATTATTTCAAAGATGGTGACGCTTGTTGAAAATATCAAATATCGATAATTTGACTCCAGGTTTACCGGGGAAAAGGAGTGGGTGGAAACGGATAGGTAGGAGCCAAATACCTAGTATAATTACCATCAGAATTATAGTTACAGGTAAGTTCTTTTAATTATGTAATTATACTACGCTACTTGTCTGCCACCTAACCACATGCTAGACGTCCAAAAATTCTCAATGTGTAAACACAAACCTGTTTATCTGATTGAAATTTTGGAATAAGAATTAAAGGTTGACACAAACCAGGTTTGTTAGTTTTGAGTAGATCAGGGATTCAAATCGTAATCCTATCACTCGCTTTTCCGATGTTGTCAATTTGAATATCGCATAGCGTCTGGATTGTTTGTCCTGCCGCTAAACCCAATAACATTGCTCCTCTTAGAGATAGTCTTCAAGGTTTAGAGTGTCCACTTTAGCAACTCGAGCGTTCTAATATAATTCAAAGCTTGTATTGGATTATTCCAAGTTTCTTGATATTTTGGCTTTGGGCTTATTTTTCGACTAAGCGTCGTAACTTCTTATGACCTCGATACGCCATTCTGTAATGCTGATTAGTTGGTGAATTAAAAGAAAAAGGGAAGTCGAGAATGGAATATGACCACAGATGTAACTTTTTGGTGCGCCGCCCATTTAAAATGCGCTGAATGTGCGGGTGCGGCGCACATCGCACGCGAACGTGCAAGAGCGCTACGTGTGCGCTAACTATTTTTTTCCCAATGTGCGCGTGCGAGTAAAGTGGGCATTTTTTCAATTCTGTAGAGTACGGATGCGGGTGCGGGTTTTTGATATTGGGAAGGTGCGCGAGCGAGTGTGTGCGCCATTAAAGTATTTTTAATGTGAGGGTGCGGGTGCGCGTGCGGTTGAGCACTATTTATGGCGCACCCCGTACATTAATTAGCAACAATACTTCCACTCATGAAAGTTCTACACATCGTCATCTACCACGGAAACAAAGTAAGAATACTTCAGAAATAATCATCTCTTTGTATTAGATCATGTTAGAGTTNCGGAAACAAAGTAAGAATACTTCAGAAATAATCATCTCTTTGTATTAGATCATGTTAGAGTTAGATCAATCTTAGTATTCATATGTTTTGTTTTCCAAGTACCCCTTTTCTCCATCAATTTAAGGTTGTTTTCCAACTTTAGATTTTCTTTGGCTTTCAAGGTTGTATTTTTTAAAGATTTTTTTTCCGGTTTTGATAAACTTTTAATTTAGGTTTTCATTTACGTTATCTATCAGGTTTCTTGTTTTCTTTTAGGCTTTATTTAATTTATCTGATAGGTTTTCTTTTAAGTTTTCGATGGATTTCATTTAGGCTTCTATAAGGTGTTCTACGAATTTTATTTAGATTTCTTTTTGGATTTCTTTACGTTTTTTATTAGGTTTTCTTTTAGGTTTCTATTAGGTTTGCTTTAGGTTTTCTATTAGGTTTTCTTTAGTTTATTAGTTTTATTTCATGTTTTGTTTAGGTTCTATGGATTTTATTTAGGTTTCGTTTCGGTTTTCTATTAGGTTTCTTTTAGGTTTTTTCTTAAGTTTCTTTTAAAAGTTTCAATGGTTCCACAACATTTGATTTGAAAACAAACATTCCGTATCAGAATCACAGTATACACATTACTGGTCAATTTATGTATCACTTGGCTAATCCGCTAGCCGTATCTTGCTGTAACTTCTACAAGGTTGACAAAAGAATAAACAAAAAAAAATTTCTTTTTTACAAATTTACATATTTTTTGTAAATTTTGAGTTGACCGCCAATGATGGAAGTCATATCCGTAATCTACATGAAATTTCTAATCGATTGACGAGTCACTTGTTGAAATCTGCACCAGTGCCTTTGTGTAAATCATACTAAAAAAAAATTTTTTTTTTGGCAAAAATTTGTAAATTTTTTGTAAATTTTTTGTAAAATTTGACTTGACCGCCAACAATGAATGTCATTCGTAATCTACATGAAATTTCTGATACATTGAGGCATCACTTATCCCATTCCACGAGGAGTGTGTTTCCTTTAATTGTTTCTGTCGGATCCGCAATCACCATACTTACGAGAAAATTTCATTTCGAGAAAAAATTTCTAAATTTTTTGAAAACCATTGTGCGAGTGCGGGTGCGAGTGCGGGTGCGCGTGCGGGTGCGGGTACATCATTGTCATTTGCCTAAAGGTACGCGTGCGGGTGCGCGTGCGAGCTTTTCGGCTTCTGAAGGTGCGCGTGCGTGTGCGAGTGCGCCAATGAAATATTGTAAGGTGCACGTGCAGATTCGCGTGCGCCATTTCAGTACTAAGAATGTGCGCCCTTCCGCCTGTGCAATATGTGCGCGTGCGGGAGCGGGTGCGCTAAGCATGAGTTACATCTGTGAATATGACCACTGGAATATATTCCACCCAGAGTAGGTTTGATTAAAGAAAAAATGTATTCAGATTACTGATTACATGATTACAGTCAAAAATAAGTAATCGATTACTAATCATGATTATGATTACATTTTGGAGTAATCATAATCATAGATTAGTAATCTGTAATCAGTAATCATAATCTGCGCAAATATGATAACAATTTTTGATTACTTTGGAATTTTATTTTATACATAGAATCAAATTCTAATATTGAGTTTTTTCCAACAATTATTTTGTTGTTGGTTCCAAAAACTAATACTGCAATTTCAAATTATAAAACAAAGTGCTAAAGTTACTACAATCCGACATCATGCAACTTCTTGTACAAGAATTGAATGGATGTTTGGGTAGACACGATAATGTGTCCAATATTTAAAGGGTGTCCGGGAAGTAGAGGCACAACTTTGATAATGGTATGAGAATCTCGTCTGAAATGAAATCTGTCTTCCAAAAATAAGAAATAGAATCAGAATCGCATTTTGTACATGAAACTGAAGTCTTGTTTGTGGTGACTTGGATTAACAAAAATGTTCAGAAAAATGGTGAGATATTTTCTGCGGGAGATTTCACTACTATAAAAATTTTGCAATCCATGACAAGAAAATCGCCATCCAAAATTTTGTTGCAGAGCGTATGAGCAAATTTATATTTTATGACATTTTTAAGATGTATTAGACTTTTGTTTAGATTAATTTTGACCTGACCGTCGTCCCGAGAAATTATCACCAGAGGAATTGAAGAAAGTGAAGAAAGTCTTTCATCGTCACTCCAACACACCTGTCCGCACTAAAGCTAAACGAGTCAATTTTACGAGGTCTACCAAGTCGGATATCAAAGTATACAAGCTGGGGGTTAAGGCTAAGACCATGAAAGTCTCTGAAATATGTTAAGGATAAGGANCGGATATCAAAGTATACAAGCTGGGGGTTAAGGCTAAGACCATGAAAGTCTCTGAAATATGTTAAGGATAAGGAGCAGCGAGCGATGACCGGCCTTAGAAAAAGTTTCAAAATTGCGCGAAAGAAATTCCTCGTCACGGATGACAAAAATTACGTTACATTTGNCGGCCTTAGAAAAAGTTTCAAAATTGCGCGAAAGAAATTCCTCGTCACGGATGACAAAAATTACGTTACATTTGACCATTTCCATTTGCCAAGCACAAAATATGTGAATGCCTTGGATCATTCTGCGTTGGATTATGAAAACAAATTTACCTAAATCACCAAATTCAGCAGGAAATACTTTGTTTGCAGTAGATTGACGAAATTGAGAATGTTTCTGAGTAATTTGATTCGGAAGGGGCCATGAACTAAAAAATCTACTTTCGAGAGTGTCTGAAGCAACGGTTACTTCCTTTTATACACAAGCATCACGAATTAGAACACGTTTTATTTTTTCCTGATCAGGCACGTTCACAATTCGCCACTACTGATGTAGACATTCTAAGTCAGAAAATTGTCTATTTTGTACCAAAATCTCTAAGCCCCTTAAACAAGANCTAAGTCAGAAAATTGTCTAATTTTGAACCAAAATCTCTAAGCCCCTTAAACAAGAAACAGGCAAGAGGAATTGAACAATTTGGTCTATTTGCAAAAACTAGTACTGTCAGATACCTAAACAACCAAAAACCATCCAAGGTTTGAAGCTAATTTGAAACAAAATTTCCAAAGAAGCNTACTGTCAGATACCTAAACAACCAAAAACCATCCAAGGTTTGAAGCTAATTTGAAACAAAATTTCCAAAGAAGCACTGAAAGAAGTAGGAAAAGAGGTAATGGGACATGCCTACTAGAACCTTTTATGAATCGAATTCAAAAAAGTCAGCAGTGCGATGTGTGAGCTTTGAAACAATGGTATTATGTTAGTTAATATTTGAGACAAATTTTCATNAAAAGTCAGCAGTGCGATGTGTGAGCTTTGAAACAATGGTATTATGTTAGTTAATATTTGAGACAAATTTTCATTCCAGTATACTTATAGGTTGATTTGCAATCTCAGTTCAAAATTTGTACCTCTACTTCCCGGACACCCTATATATGAGTGTCTGTATAAAAATTTCATAATCCTTGTTCATCTTTTCCAAGATACTTCCATCCGAACATGGTTNAAAAGTCAGCAGTGCGATGTGTGAGCTTTGAAACAATGGTATTATGTTAGTTAATATTTGAGACAAATTTTCATAGCAGTATACTTATAGGTTGATTTGCAATCTCAGTTCAAAATTTGTGCCTCTACTTCCCGGACACCCTTNGGACACCCTATATATGAGTGTCTGTATAAAAATTTCATAATCCTTGTTCATCTTTTCCAAGATACTTCCATCCGAACATGGTTGCATTTTGAATTATCATGTTAATGCTAATGTACAGGTGCTAATGTCAAAGTTATATCTAGAAACTAGTATTTTGAGAGAAATTTTGGTTGAGATAAAACTGTACTCAATTATGTTCACCAAAAATTTCATTAAATCTTGCGCAATAAGTTTCATGATGTGATTGGAGCACAAAAGAAGATGTAGTTGCTCAAATGTTTCATCTTCCAGCGACTGTCGCTTATGTTAACTTTGCCCCAACCTTATTTCCAATTATCGAAACAACTTGAAAATACTTGCCATCTAATATTTTATACAATTTTCCAAATTCTAAACTAACACTGTCAGTGTGCAGCATACGAAACGATTTGTATTTCAAGTGTGGAATCAATAATTTAAAAAGTATCACGGTACTCCACTGCTCTAAAAATCTAAAGTCAAGAGAAGTAGGTCAAGGATAGAAAAGTTTTGGGTTAATATAAAATGATTTAGAATGACTTGTTTCAACAATCATGACGTGATTGTTTTCGGTTGTTCATCATGACAATATTATCTAATCATGTAATCATAAAATAATTTAGGGTTTTGATTATTTGATTATGATTACAAGCCCGCAAATCCGTAATCAGACTGTTGATTATAGATTAGATAAAGGAGTTTGATTATAGATTACAGATTAGTAATCTGTAATCATGTCTGTAATCATTAATCATGTAATCAAACCTGCTCTGATTTCACCGCACTCAACAGAACCTGCCGACCCCTCTCTCTGCGTCTTTTCTTTGCTCCATGTTTTGCATTAGCCTGACTAATCAAAACAGATATTTTTATTCATAAAATTAACTTCACTTCCATTATTTGCTAAATGTATACCGTCTGCCCCAAGCCGTTTTTAGTGAAAGGCTGAGAAAGAAGCCTCGGATTAACTTGACGGGGGCTGTACTTCACTTACAGAAAAGTTTGTATTTAATAAATAATTCCGAGGAAATGGAACAAACACTTCCTAAGCCAAAATGCTTTTAAATGATGTGAGAGTCGGAGGTAGAGTTGTCTCCCCTAAGCAATTCTTACAGCTCTCCAGCAGGACCCAAAAACTCTTCTAACACTTCGACCTCTTCCGGTCCCTCCGGAGACAGGACGAACTCGTCCGTCAACACGCCCTCCTCCTTGAAAGAATTCAAGTGAATCAAGTCCATATCTATTGCCAGCTCTGATTCCATTTTTCTGAAAATTTAAAAATTTAGCAGATGGAAAAATTAACGGAANACGCCCTCCTCCTTGAAAGAATTCAAGTGAATCAAGTCCATATCTATTGCCAGCTCTGATTCCATTTTTCTGAAATTTAAAAATTTAGGAGATAGAAAAATTAACGGGAAAAGTTCTAGAAAAATCAATAGTCCTCCGAATCTGACGATCTGTAGGAAATAATTGTAGGTTCTTGTCGTTTTTGTAATCGATTTTTCCAGAAATTTAAGACAGAATTGAAATAATTTCCGGAAACTCGAACTCGGACAGGTGCAGTTTACAGGAGAACTGTGCTAACCAAATCTATGTTTTGATTATGATGTGAAACGGAACGTGGAATGGGGTGTTCAGAAAAATTATCGTTGGATAACTTTGGCATATTGTCAGGGGAAGATTGAACCGGTGGGAGACTAGAAAGTGTCGCTAAATCGGAATCAAGTTCTAAATTCGTGAACTTATCAATCTCTGATACGGGATCTCCATCGGTGTCATCAGGAAAATTATTTAATTTAACATTTTGATTAGAAACCATTTTGGATTTTGCCTTCACGGCGTCAGGCATCGTCTGAATACAAATGTTTGTAGGACATGTATGACAAACTACTTCGAAAGGACCTTTTGAACGAGGCATTAACTTACTAGAATGACCCAGTGAACACGTAAATTTTCGAACTAGAACCAGTTGACCTTTTCGTATTTAATTAGCTGATGCTTGGAATTAAAAAATTGATGTGAGCTCTGTTGATTGGAAATTGTATTGTGTCGAGCTTCGGCTATAGAATGCTGAACACGAGGTGCAGAAACACGCTGTTTCTCGGCTTCTATCCATTCACTTAAAGTTGGTAATAAATTATCGCACGGTAAGGTCGANGCGGCTTCTATCCATTCACTTAAAGTTGGTAATAAATTATCGCACGGCAAGGTCGGTAATTTACCATAAACCAGAAAATAAGGGGAATGTCCTGTAATTTTGTGAACGGTAGAATTTGTAGCAAAAGCTGCTCTTGGAAGATGTAAATCCCAATCTTTCTGGTTAGCCTAAACAAACTTAGCGAGGATACGTTTAGTCGTGCCGTTAGACCGTTCGTTAACGTCATTAGCCTGTGAATGATAGGTTGAAGTGCGGAGTAATTTGATACCATTCGCTTGTGTGAAATGACAAATTCCCATTAGGAAAAAATGAGTTCCTTGAGCTGTAATACTTTTTACTTGACAACCATGCCGGGAAATAAAATCGCGTNGTAATTTACCATAAACCAGAAAATAAGGGGAATGTCCTGTAATTTTGTGAACGGTAGAATTTGTAGCAAAAGCTGCTCTTGGAAGATGTAAATCCCAATCTTTCTGGTTAGCCTAAACAAACTTAGCGAGGATACGTTTAGTCGTGCCGTTAGACCGTTCGTTAACGTCATTAGCCTGTGAATGATAGGTTGAAGTGCGGAGTAATTTGATACCATTCGCTTGTGTGAAATGACAAATTCCCATTAGGAAAAACTGAGTTCCTTGAGCTGTAATACTTTTTACTTGACAACCATGCTGGGAAATAAAATCGCGTTTTTAATATTCGAATCACAGGTTGGAATCCGCGGAATGAACGGGGGATACTTCGATNTGGGAAATAAAATCGCGTTTTTAATATTCGAATCACAGGTTGGAATCCGCGGAATGAACGGGGGATACTTCGATATATCTTGTCAACAAACAAGTAACGTAAGTGCATACTGGCTGCACCTTGGAGTGGTTGGAAATGGATCAATATAATCAATTCCAACAACCTCGAATGGAGCTGATGGAGGTTGCATTGGACTACTCTGTCCTTTGACGGGAGCGAGGTTGTGAAGCTCATACGTAGCACAACTGCGAACGAAATTACGTACATGGCTGTACATCTTTGGTCAGAAATAACGAGATTTAATCGCATGTCATGTTTTAAAAAAAACCCAAGTAGCCACACGACGTAACGTGAATTTTGGTAATTNACGAGATTTAATCGCATGTCATGTTTTAAAAAAAACCCAAGTAGCCACACGACGTAACGTGAATTTTGGTAATTAAATCTTTCCTAATTTTTAGCGGAATAACTAAACGCCACAATCGCCCTTATTTTTCAGGATTACTGCGTTAAAGAATACCATTTTGAAGTGTGAAGTCTTCAACATTCCATGGTTTCTTGAGTTTTGGAGTAGTGGAATCAGGGTGATTTAAGAAATCGATAGTATTACGGAAAATCGGTTCGTTATACTCTAACGGGGACAAATCGACGTCTGCAACATTTAACCTTAGGAGTTAAACCTCATAAGGATTCCTCAAACTGTTTGCTGGATCAACAGGAAATCGAGAATGTACGTCAGAATCAGTGCTTTTTATCCAGAGCGATGGATAATCGTAAAATCATACGGTTGTAAACATCGAGCCAGTTGAGCATTTGGATCTTTCAAGTTAATCAAATGACATAACGAATGATGATCGGTAATAACGTCAAAATGTCGGCCATACAGATTAAATGTGAGGAGACTAGTACTCTCACAGTAGCCAAGCGAGGCTCTAATCCCTAGCGTCAATAAGTATGAGTTATAAACTCTCTTGTGAAATAAGGAGACCCATGATCCAGTGTAAAGATTCACTGACTACTCTACTGTTTGATTCATTGCCTACATCCAAGTTTTCCGAATTGTGCGAGGTGAATGGTGTTAGAATATGGAAACAATGTGTCCATTCATCTAAAATATGAGCTGCACTCTTAGGGCCGGATTTGGGTACACCAATTGAGTGAGTATTTGGGTTGACTCGACTTGAGTAATTCTCTGAGAGGAGAGTTGGTATTCTAGAACGAGTTTTGTCCATTGATGTGACATGGGAGTTTGGAGTTGAGATTCGAGGCTGTTCTCACCACACTCTAGTTTAGACTCCAAATCACTCACAAATCTGTCACTTGAGTTTGCGTGGCTTACTTTAATTTGGCCCTTAGTTTCCAAATATCGAGTTGCTAGAAACGTCCTCTGATGAAGTGTATAGCGATGTATAGCACAATTTATCAAAGCCAAGCAGTAGTGATAAAACTATTGAATAAAAAAAAAAGCAGAAACAAGATATTAGATTTACAAAATAATTACTTCCGCACTCTCAGTCTTAATTTCGTCTCACAGCTACAACCTAGAAAAAGAGACAGCATCGTCTCTCCCCTTGCTATAGGGAACGTAAAGTTGAGCCAGGGTGTACTTTCAAAAGAAACGTTCGAAAATCCTACACATTACCTGAGAAAGTCAAAGTGTTCATGTTGAACTAGCGAATTTTACACAAATTGCACTGGTAATCTTTTCCCAAAATGTCACTTCCATAATCAATTTANAGTAGTGATAAAACTATTGAATAAAAAAAGAAGCAGAAACAAGATATTAGATTTACAAAATAATTACTTCCGCACTCTCAGTCTTAATTTCGTCTCACAGCTACAACCTAGAAAAAGAGACAGCATCGTCTCTCCCCTTGCTATAGGGAACGTAAAGTTGAGCCAGGGTGTACTTTCAAAAGAAACGTTCGAAAATCCTACACATTACCTGAGAAAGTCAAAGTGTTCATGTTGAACTAGCGAATCTTACACAAATTGCTCTGGTAATCTTTTCCCAAAATGTCACTTCCATAATCAATTTATACTTTTTACAAGATCTTACTTTTATAAACGTTGTAAGCAAATATAAGATCAAGATCAAGGGAAAAAATTTTGGCTGTCCGAATTTACAGAACAAAAACTTAATTTAATCAAAATTCGAATTTTCAAGGATAGGAGTTTTCAAAGACGTTCACTGTATATGTAACAGCTCGGGGCATCACTTCGTTGACCTTTTATTGATTTCTAAAATACCAATTTCTGAAACTCAACAAACACAGGCATGTGGGATATAAATCGGGAGCTGTTGATGGCGTTGATTCAAAAATATTAAAAGATGACCTCATTGCTACGATCCATGAGTCATCAGATGTCAACTATTGGATTTTTGCCAACAAAGGCACCTGTAATAGTGAAAAATAGCTACTATACTAATCTCAAATAGTCCGCTAATATATTTCATGAACTATCGAACTATTTGAGCTTAGTATGACTTAATTTTTATCATAACACTTATAAAAATCCTTATATATAATTGGTAATAATTCACATTTGATGACCCTTTGGCTGCAACAGTAGAGTCATACAGAGATCATCCATGAATTTTTTTGTTGAATCAATGTCATCAACAATTTTCGATTGATAGCCCACAAGCCTGTTTGTTGGGATTTAATCATTGTGGAACAGCCGGATTAAATTGACCGGACGATCTGGACAACAAAATTTTCATTAAATAATTGAGTATGGCTTCAATAAATTAGAGTAACATAAGTTTATTTTCATAGCACAATGTTCCATTTCACTGCGGTCGAATTACAAAGGCGGCAATGTGATTGAGCTTAAAATGTTTGAAATTGGTGTTCGTGTCTATCGGCCTAACGGATTTCAAAAACTATAACAAAAAATTATTTAGTATTCCGTTTAGTAAATTATTATGTACGGTTCTCATTAATTCAACTATATAAAGGATTACGAAAATCTACAATAACTTTGGGAAATTGAGAAAATCCACCTCGGCGCATGTATTTGTGGCGTTTAGATAAAAATCGTCCAGATCGTCCAGACCCGCCAGTTAAGCTAGTCAGCCGTACAAATGTTTTCATCCTGCTAAATGGCCAACCGTGGTTTTAATAGTTGACTTTTGGTGACCCATAAAAGGCCAACGAAGCGGTGTCTAGACATATGGGACAGAATCTTCTTTTAGCGTATTTTAAAGTTTATTTGTGTAAATTTTGAGCATAACTTCCCAGATACCCACTGGCTAATGCTAAGCTGACATACTTCTTTATGAATTTGGAAATTATTTTTAATTGACTTCTTTTTACACAACTTGAAGGTTTAGCATTGCAACACACGCTACCCTCTCTATAACGGTTTATTAGTTTGAGGATAAAAACACCAAATAATAGGTACCACTAGTTAAAGCTATCTTGGATCTAATTGTGTTATTTAGAATTCTATTAAACTTTAATTCAATTTGTTTATTGGATGGGAAATTTTTTGGAATGTCCCTGGCAAAATTTATGAAAAATTCAAAATTAATGAAAACAAGAATAAAAAGTTTGTTTGCTTTTGCATTAAAAATAGTCACCAAATTAATTTCAAAGTGGAAATTTTTTAAATGTCTTGAGCCAATAGCTAGTATCTAAAATTGTTTACACTTGCCACCATGGTTGTTAAACTATGGGCTGGTAGGTCATACAAAACAGCTATATACATCGTGTCATTTGGATACTATGTAGGGGCTCTCCCTGTTAAATGGAATACAGAGCAACATTCTATGGAACCATTGACCTCAACATTCGACCTAGGTCGTTGGATTGTCACCATGGTTTACACCATCACCTGGCAAATTGCAATCGTACTAGGTTTTGAAATAAACTTTATAGCCACAGAAGACAAGAGACAACTTTTTTTAAAAGATGATATACGAATTTCTATAATTGGACTTAGCATTTTCTTTGTATGTTTACATCTCCATACAGCATGGAAGTTTAGAGAATTTGCAGCTTTTATAAATCGTGCCGCCAAATTCTATGAACAATTTCAAAGTAATATTTGTAAACTAATCAATAAGATTTACTCTGTGAACTGTTAACTTAATATTTCATTTCCTACAGACAAGTTTGCAAAAGAAGAAGAACGCCTTGGGTTCACAATAGAAGATACAATCAGTGGATTCATGAAAATTGCATTTCTTACGGCAATTATTAGTATTTCCTCATTAGCACTTCTGGTGTATCTTTTCCACTGCAGCTTTCATGTTTTGTCCCATTTGTTTCCAATTTGCACCTTAGATTACCCCTTGGGTATCAACATCCTTCTTAAAATTTTGTTTTCTATGTTTCAATTACACTATTTTGCCGTTCAACTGATAGGAATGATATTATACGTTGACTTGTTTGCGGCTGTTGTGCTGATGGGGGTGTACATTATGAATGAAATGAAGTAAGTCTACAAATATCTGACTAATCTAATAAAAAAGTTTGCTAGCGTTTAAATGTTAATGGTTATTGTTTCACAGAGATATGCCCAAGAGTCGGCGCAGAACAACAATGTTTATCCTTGAACCGATGAAATGGCTCCTTTACTACAATTGTTTGGATCTAATTGTTAAAGAAATGGACGGTTGCATTGGAGAACTCTTCATGCCACTGCACATGCTTTTTGTTGTAATGGTACCTGCAATATTTATTATGGTTCTCGTCCGCTATGACGTAGGTCCAGTGATGGTTGGTGGTATCATCATAATATTCATTATGGTTATACTTTACTACCGCTTCCTCATTGGACGAGGCTCAAAGTTTAGCCAACTGTCTGTGTTAGCTTTGAAGTCGATGGAAGGGAAGATGAATAGCGAATATCTTATTCGTAGACATAGGTCATGTCAAGTCCTAAAACCAAACGTCGGAGGACTATTTCTTCTCAAACGAGAGACAGTACCGACAATGTATCAAAGTTCTGTGGACCTAACAGCAAATTTACTACTTTTACAGTAAGAGTAGTTGGGTCTTAAGTGATCGAGTTCGAGATCCTCCTCATGAGGAGGATGAGGCTTAGTTTTTCTCATCTGCTTAGCCTTAGCGTTATTTCTTTTCGTGAATAATTCCTAGTAGGNAATCCTAGTAGACATGCAAACGAGCCGAGCGAGCCGAGTTTTTTGTTGGCTCGGCTCACGGCTCGCATGAGTTGGGAAATATCAACTCAGCTCGGCTCAATTCTCAACTCGCACGAGCAGCTCGCGAGCCGACTCGTGAGTCATAGTTTAGTTATATTCGAAAATTATTTTCTACTTCGCCGTGGTTAAAAAAGTATATTGTGGGGAATATACAAAGATATTCGAGATTGCCACATGTCCTACGTAGACGTTCTATTCACCATTTTGTGAATAGAACTTTTTCAAGAAAACAATCGGTTGAAACAAAGTATGTACAAAGTACGTCTAGCTTTGCTCTTGTNAAAAAAGTATATTATGGGGAATATACAAAGATATTCGAGATTGCCACATGTCCTACGTAGACGTTCTATTCACCATTTGGTGAATAGAACTTTTTCAAGAAAACAATCGGTTGAAACAAAGTATGTACAAAGTACGTCTAGCTTTGCTCTTGTAAACAAAATTAAAAAATGATGAACAGATTAGGCAACAGTTACTGACATTATTTAGATTAATGAAATTCAGTAATTTTTTGTACAGACTGACCCAAAAATGCCTTGTTCTGTAATATAGATTCAAGCCAAAGCAATAAAAGTCAATGAGTTGACATATTGTCTATGAAACAATTAACTAAATGGCAAAACTAATGGCGTGATCCTTTCGACGAAGTTAAAAGGTTATTTTTCATACCATATAATAGTAAATTTTAGCAATTTACTTAAAAATTTTAACCCGAAAATTTGGCGAGCTAGCTCACGAGTTATTCCCGTTACTCGAGTGAGCCAATGCTTCAGCTCAGCTCGGCTCGTGGTTCCATTTACAAATGAGTTGAATTAGCTCGTTTAGCTCGCTAGCTGGCTCGGCTCGTTTGCAAGCCTAATCCCTAGCAATGGTACATCCATCCGTAGACTAGGTATGTAAAGAANTAGCTGGCTCGGCTCGTTTGCAAGCCTAATCCCTAGCAATGGTACATCCATCCGTAGACTAGGTATGTAAAGAAACATGAAGAGCTAAGTTGACACGCTTGATCACACTGAGCCACCTAGAAATACATAGAGCTATGAGGAGGCATATAAAGGCCATGTTGAGACACACTACCATTTGGGTTTATGTGATGGTATATTTATTTGTTCGAAAATGAGGAAATATAATCTATCTCTAACCAAAAAAAACAAATGCTGACAAATCTAAAATGGTTTCTCATTAAATTGAATTAAATAAAAATTATTTATGTTTCCCACTTTATATTTATCCCATATTTTTATACCCATTGGGGAAATACTACATTACACTTTTCTATTTTTCCTCCAGTAAATGCATACCGCTTCCCACTTATCACACACAATAGATGGGTAACAAAATAATTAAAATAATTTTTCACTAATTTTAGAAAATAGCCAGTGTTCACCTTGCTCCCAGTTTGGCCTGAGTCTGTAAACTAATTTAGCGAGTGATGACTGACTCTCTAAAATTTCAACGCAGCATTTTTCAACTCTGTCTTGGCAAATGGGAGAACATGTTTAGTACAGCAAGTACAAGAATGACAAGAGCTTGCGGGCAATCCAACCAAAAATACTAAATAATGTTACAGTATACATACACTGGAGNAAATAATTAAAATAATTTTTCACTAATTTTAGAAAATAGCCAGTGTTCACCTTGCTCCCAGTTTGGCCTGAGTCAGACTCACTAATTTAGCGAGTCATGACTGACTCTCTAAAATTTCAACGCAGCATTTTTCAACTCTGTCTTGGCAAATGGGAGAACATGTTTAGTACAGCAAGCACAAGAATGACAAGAGCTTGCGGGCAATCCAACCAAAAATACTAAATAATGTTACAGTATACATACACTGGAGTTCAGAATTTACTACGCATGGTGAAAGTTTTCTAACCATAAACACACATTTTTATAAAAAAATTTAGAGTTGTGCACCGAATGACAGATGAATTTATAAAGAAAACTTACCTAACCCAAACTTTATTTTACATCAAATTTCGAAGTTTAACATGAATTTAATTATTAAATTTCTGATGCATGAGGAAGAAACCGATATTTGTGCATTCCTTAATAAACCCTACAACAAAAAGAATCACCCATAGTGGGGGCGAAACTTTTTTCAGTTTTTTTTTTCGAAAAAAAAAATTTTTTTTTNCAACAAAAAGAATCACCCATAGTGGGGGCGAAACTTTTTTCAGTTTTTTTTTTCGAAAAAAAAAATTTTTTTTTGGTTTTTTTTTTTTAAACAGAAATCCGTTTCAGGACATTCTAAAGCGATTCNTTTTTTTTTTGGTTTTTTTTTTAAACAGAAATCCGTTTCAGGACATTCTGAAGCGATTCTGAAAATTTTTTGAAAAAAAAATTACAAAATTTGAAAATTTTTCAAGTCCAAAATTTTGATTTTGGGTTTCATTATAATCCAAAACAATTCTATTACAAAAGTTGTTCAGAATGAAAATCTGAAGAACTTTTCCAAATAACAATTTTCACTGTGGTAACCCATTCAGGTCAAAAGTCAGGTCAAAGGTCAGGTCAATTTACATTGCACTTATGGGTGGGGGTAAGGTAATATTTTCAAAGTGTTTTTGAAAAATTTTCAAAAACAAAAAACAAAAAGTTTTGCCCCACTATGGGTGATTAAATTTTCATTAAACAGAAATTTTATAACAAAAAAAAGGCTCGAACTTGGTTTAGTATTTTCTTTATACACCTATTTTTTTTATTAAGAATTAAATTGATGTAAAACTACGAGAATCAAATAAGTTTTCGGTTAGGTTAGTTTTCTTTACAAATACTTCTGCCATTCGGTGCACAACTCTAATTTTTTATATAAAAATGTGTGTTTATGGTTAGAAAACTTTCACCATGCGTAGTAAATTCTGAACTCCAGTGTATAACTGTGTTCTTCCAGCTCGATCAAATATGTCATAGACATCGTTTTAGACCTGCTCATCCGATTCAAGTATTCGAGTAGCGTCTTCACTGAATCGAATTTTGTAACCTTTAGGCGTTTTAATCCCAAGTGTTTGTAAGTGTTTTGGGGATCGTAATATTCTCGAAATGGACTTGACAGCCTATTTCTCGATGTATGAATGCCCTAACTTGCATATATACTTATTTCTGGAATAATGGGGTATAAGTTCTTTTTGAGTTATGGTATGTGGGTCATTAGTAAATCTCCTTGAGGAATAATAATACTAGAATGTACATATGTACATTCTACCAATGCCGTTTCGTGCTTGTCTCCTTGGATAATCTCACCAAAATGATTTCGAACATTGGAAATTGTATTTATTAGGGTAATGGATTGAGGATGAGTCNATGATTTCGAACATTGGAAATTGTATTTATTAGGGTAATGGATTGAGGATGAGTCACTCTTGAGTGTGACGTAAAAGTGCCCCATGCTTGATAATTTAAGACTGAGCTCAGTGAAAGACAGGCAGATGTATTTATAGGAATTTGTTCCACAAGGCATCAGTGATACATATCACATGTAGACACCGCAAGACTGTCTCACATCACCATTATGAATTACATCAACACCACCATCACCACGATACACTTTGACTATCGTCAACACCACTACCACCACCACTATGAATATCATCAATACCACCAGCACCACCACTACCACCATCAACACATTGAATATAGTCACCACCACATTTAATATCGTCCACACCACCAAAATAATAAAAACAATGATAAAAAGGTATAAACATTTGATAGGTTTGTGAAATGTGACAACATTGCTTACCTAAGTTGTTGATTGGTGGAGAAGCTTAGGCTCATAAGTTGTGACAGGTTTTGGACAAGTTTGTGGGTTAGGTCCGAGGACTCTGGAGAATTAAAATACTTAGGGTCTTCTATTCCAGGTATGATACAAAAGTTAGGGTTTTTCATCGGTAAAAATAAATTCTGGGGTCTTTACGAGAGGTTGTGTGGCCGAGTTCCACTGTGAGAATGAGAATACTTAGGTACTTCGGTTCTTAGGTGACTGTGCTGCAGGAAGTACTTACATATTATAACATAAACATAGACATAAACACATACACATACACATACACATACACATACACATACACATACACATACACATACACATACACATACACATACACATACATATACATATACACAATATTTAATTAAAATAATTTCAGATTAATTTTTGAGTCATATAATAGTCGATCGAATATAACTATTGCTTAGAAATTTAGATTCAATGTCTGACTAAGAATCATCAGTTTCTTCCGNATATACATACACATACATACACATACATATACATATACATACACATAGACATACACATACACATACATACACATACACACATACACATACATATACATATACATACACAATATTTAATTAAAATAATTTCAGATTAATTTTTGAGTCATAAAATAGTCGATCGAATATAACTATTGCTTAGAAATTTAGATTCAATGTCTGACTAAGAATCATCAGTTTCTTTCGACTTTAGGCACGCAAAGAAACGTCTTCTGCGACACAAAAAAATCTCGACGAAGTAAACAAGCGGTCTATAATTGACAAATTAGGAAGAACAGTTAGTGGAGGCAATCGGAAAACCAATTATGTCACCATCAGAAAGTTTGAGGTCAAGCCAGGAGACATTTGATTCAAAGGACGACCACAATGGTGTGGAAATTAATGCTAATCGAAGTACGACTAATGTCATAGGGTAGAATAGTTCCAGTGAACCAGAAATTGAACCTGACGTCCTCGTCATCAGATTGGACGAAGAGACTAACTTTGGGGATACACCTTGCGAAACTTTACAACCGTGTACAATGTTAGACAATCGATGGATAAAGTTGACTTTGTCAAAAAGTAACATTGACACTAATCCGTTCCCTGCTTATAGTTGCCNAAGTCAAGCCAGGAGACGGAGACATTTGATTCAAAGGACGACCACAATGGTGTGGAAATTAATGCTAATCGAAGTACGACTAATGTGATAGGGTAGAATAGTTCCAGCGAACCAGAAATTGAACCTGACGTCCTCGTCATCACATTGGACGAAGAGACTAACTTTGGGGATACACCTTGCGAAACTTTACAACCGTGTACAATGTCAGACAATCGATGGATAAAGTTGACTTTGTCAAAAAGTAACATTGACACTAATCCGTTCCCTGCTTATAGTTGCCGACACGACTCTACTTCAAAGGCATTTTTGGCGGGAGTATCCATTAAATAACTACATATATGACTAATTACTCGTAAGGTAGAGAGCTGGACGACCGAAGCTTAATTGAACAATTATACGAACTTGCCTGAGTGAAGTTCGATTTTAATTATGCGCCGGCGGCAAATTGCGAGTCTCAACTAATTTTTATCTAATCGCTATAATTTTCTTAAGGGCAATAATAACCCAAGAAACAGTGAATGTAACTGCTTTATAGGGAATTAAGTCATGGGCATGACTTCCTTAATGTCAGAAAGACGTCTTGGGCGAAGCAACTCAAGTGGTCAATTCTATGTTATGTTCAGAACGTCTAAACGACATCAGCCGGCAAACCCAATTGTGACTTATAAACTCATAATAGAAAGAAAAGTAACCGAGGCTTACCACCACTGCTTCATNAAAAAAGTAACCTAGGCTTACCACCACTGCTTCATTCTTATTCCGCCAAGCTCCATCTTCTATTTCTTTCTTCTATTATAATTTAGTGTGTTTGGACGCGTCTGACGCACAAATTCTCTTAAACTAAGCAATTTAGATATAGGTAAACCTATTACAATTATCATTGGTATGTATTGCAGATGTCACTCATGCTATTTTTATTAAGGTCAGATGTCAAATGTTCGAGTTATTGATTTTATAGTGAAAAATGGAAAAAAGAGATAGGGAGAATACAGCAAAAAAATTACCATATAGTTTCCATTTTGCTTTTTTTGGTTTGAGAAATGGAATGTGAAGAACATGTTCACTCTACTTATAAGTCTTTTTTTTTATAAGTTTTTAAAACAATGACTCAGTCAGTACAGGCTGCCATGGTTGAGTGGTTATGGCATGTGAGTTTGATGGGTTTGGTTCGATTTTTGGTGGGTTGTTGTTACTTTTTTTTTCCAAAAAAATATAAACATCATTGTCCTGATGCAGATATCAGGCTGTTTGATTAATTTTTTCCCTCAAAATGATAAAAAAAAACATTTATTTAATGCATTTTTAGAAAATTAAGACATATATAAGGATATCTATATACACTTAGATCGTCACCCGACTGACCTTTCATAATAAAGTGAAGTTTGCTAACACACTTGCATAAAGTTAACTTAAATGGTTTTAAAATCCTATTCATGTCTAAAAAATCAGTTGGCTGGTGATTATAGAGTAAGAATTTCGGTGAATCAGTCCGAGGTTCGATTTATGGTAAGGGTAATATTTTTTGTTCAATATTTTTCGGTAAACTTGGCATACGACCCCAATAAATTTCGGGTGAGCTTGGCATATGACTCGAATATTTTTGGTTGAACTTGGCATTTGATCCCAACATTATTTTGGGTAAGCTTGGCATAAAATCCAAATATTATGGTGAACTCGGCATACGATTCCAACTTTACAGGTGAACTTAGCATACGACACCAATATTTTACGGGTAATTTTGGCATACGACACCTAACAATATTTGAATGACTTGGCATACGAAACATAATATACTTTGAGTAAACTTGGCATGCAACCCCAATATGCCTGCGTGAACTTGGCCTACAATAAAAATATTTTTTAGTGAATTTAGCATACTCCAGTCAATATTTTTTGAATTAAGCTAACGTATACCCCAAATTTTGATGATGAATTTGATATTCGACCCCAATATCATTTGGGTGAACCTGAAATACGACCCTAATTTTTTTGGGTAAATGTATTACAATATTTAATAGGGGAACATGGCATACAAACAAAATATATTATGGGTGAACTTCGTATACGACGTTGATAAATTTTGAGAAAACAATTGCAAATATATTTTCGTATTGTTCGTATACTTGGCATACGAACCTAATATATTTGCTTGGCATACAACCTTAATGTACTTTGAATGAATACTCTACACGCCCACAATACACTTTGTGTTGACGGGATATGACTACCCAGCCAAGGCTTGAAACAGAGACTAACCCAAAAATATGGTCTCTGGTGGGGTATGATCCCACGTCTNAGGCTTGAAACAGAGACTAACCCAAAAATATGGTCTCTGGTGGGGTATGATCCCACGTCTTGGGTATTCCGGACCCAACGCACTAACCAGTTGTGCTACGGATTCGATTGAAAAAATGCTGTTTCAAACCTTGTGAGATATTTTACGTGAATCGACGAAATTCCAAGCAATGACTGGACTTTTATTATTAGGTTCTTGGANAACCTTGTGAGATATTTTACGTGAATCGACGAAATTCCAAGCAATGACTGGACTTTTATTATTAGGTTCTTGGAACTTAAAATGTAGTTTTAGTGTGGGACTCAAACCCATTAAGATATCTCCTAGGCACAGGAAGCTATTACAATAANTAAAATGTAGTTTTAGTGTGGGACTCAAACCCATTAAGATATCTCCTAGGCACAGGAAGCTATTACAATAAAGCCTCAATGGACTTGAACCATTGACCCCACTCATCGTGGGAAAGGGAGACTTAGGCTCCTTGAAGTTTAAAAGAGTNGATTTTTTTGGATGAAATTGGCAAACAAACCCAATACATTTTGGGTTAGCTTGGCATACTACCTCAATATTTTTAAATGAATTTGCAATTTGGGCATGCACGGA
>NIPM01000139.1:439469-450288 GCA_002738285.1 Holacanthella duospinosa | reverse complement strand
AGTCCCGCGCTATTGCTCTAGAACTGACTTTCGGGTTTAGACTAATAGAGGCCAAAATGCCAGCCGATACCTTTTCATTTGTTGCGGATTTTGGTCGACCCGAACGTTTCGCATCTTCCAAGGTGTACTGATTTTTAAATTTGTGAANGTCTCTAACGGAATACGCTCAATTGTACCAATGATGGCTGCCTTCAGTTGTTCTATTGTTTCAGGACGTGGATCATGGTAAACGACTGATTTCAAATAACCCCAGAGCCAAAAGTCCAATGGTGTTAGGTCTGGCGACCTGGCTGGCCACTCCATTGGTCCACGCCTACCTATCCATCTATCTGGAAAAGTTTGGTTCAGGTATTCCCTCACTTTGCGAGCAAAATGGGGAGGAGCGCCGTCTTGCATAAACCAAATTTCATTCTGCGGAATATTTTGTTCTTCTGCAGCTTGTAACATTTCAGGAAGCGCTTCTTTCAACATTTCCAGATAATTTTGCTGATTGACATTCTCGTGGAAGAAGAGAGGGCCAATGATTTTATTTCCAAAAATGCCACACCACAGGTGAACCTTTGGCGAACCCTGAGCTCTGATAGGCGAAATCCAATGGGGATTATCTTTTGACCAGTACCGATAATTATGACGATTGACTTCTCCGTTCAAGAAAAACGTACTTTCGTCAGAGAAGACGATTCGTAAAATAAATGTATCATTTTCGTTGCATGTGTTGGTCATGAGTTCCGAAAATTCCATTCGTCTATCAGGATCGTCTTCGCTCAATTCGTGTAAAGTTTGAATTTTGTAAAGGTGAAACTTATCTGAATGAAGGATTTTCAGTACCGAATATTGACTTATCCCGGAGTCCCGCGCTATTGCTCTAGAACTGACTTTCGGGTTTAGACTAATAGAGGCCAAAATGCCAGCCGATACCTTGTCATTTGTTGCGGATTTTGGTCGACCCGAACGTTTCGCATCTTCCAAGGTGTACTGATTTTTAAATTTGTGAATGATTGCGACAATTGTTTTTTTCTGAGTTATTGGATGTTGGATGCCAATAGGATCTTGATTGTACCGATCGATTATTGAGTTTTGCGATTCGTTCCAATATCGAAAATAAAGTTCAACAACTTTCGCACGCGCTTGAAGTGGCAACTTCATTTTTGAGGTGAACAAACGACTTGAAAATAAAATAAAGTTAATTAAAGTATTCAGTAAACATTTAAATAAATTGAAAAAAACGTTAACTTCATTGAAAAAATTAATTAAAAAAAAATTGATTAAAAACATTGACAAAAAAATATCTTCCGGAACAAAATAAGACATACACTTTTTTTAAACTCTTTTTCTCAAGTTCATCTTTTCTGCCCTCCAGATTTGAAATTGGAAAGCGGTGTTTATAATTCGCCGCACCCCACTTAGGGTGGGTTCGCATAGCTGGGCATATAATAAAAGAGAAATCAACAAAATATAATTTATTGTAATTTATTTGTAGTGTTCTCCATGACGGCGTACCCCGTACTCCATCCAAAATCAATTAGGTCACTATCGAATTCCCAAAATCTTGTTTCTTTATAAATGAATGACGAATAAACAAAAATTGGGAATCTCAGGGTGATTTTAGGTTGTTTGTTGTCGCTTCGCTTTATAAAGCGAAGCGACAATAAACAACCTAAAATCACCCTGGAGAATCTGTAGTATAATTGAAAATTAAATTTTTTTTATACGTTTTGTCAAGATTCCTTGACAACAAAGTTTCTTGTTGTGAAGGATTTCTTGTTGTGAAGGAACGTTGCGATTAATGATGAAAGTAGCTGAGAAAAATAAGAAACAAGTCTGAAATGATCATTTGCGCATGTTTTGAAAATATAAGACTTCCAAAAACCCTGGAATTCAGACTCATAGAATGATTCCTGATTCCCAAAAACCCTGAGAGTCAGAGTCAAGAGAGTTAAAGTCAGTCATGACTCCGGAGTCAGAGTCATGGATAACGCTAGGGCGAGTTTTGAAATTAAGGTTTTTTTGGCATTATACATGGACAAGACCATGGAAGATTAATGTTGAGTGACAATGCGTGCGGGTTGCGGTTTTTTAGAACAACCGATCGGAGAAGTTAGAATTTCAAGGATAATACAAAAAATTAAAACAGAAGTTTATATGACTTATTTTGTTTCGGAGGATAGATTTGCATACAGTACCAAAAAATTTTTCGCAAATTTTTCGCGAATTAAAAAAATTCCATGTCATCCTCATGTTCCATGTCGATGTCATCGTGACGGGTGTCACGATGACATCGACCATCAAGGTTTAAATTTTTTCTAATTGATTAATTGATTCAAATATTGATTTAAAATATTAAACAAAAATGTTTTCTAATTGATAATAATTAATAATTGATTGATTAAAACATTTAAGTTGATTTCAGAAATAAATTTAATGAAAAATGTATTCAAAAGTTGTTTACAATTTAAAAAAATTGTTTCAAGAGTTCATTTTTGGTAAAGTATGAAAACCTCACATAAATCATGTCGTAATACATTGATGCGGGTTTAGTTGAACTTTAAAACAACTTGCGAATCTCAACAACTTTTCAGCATAATCTCAAATCTAACATTCTTTTGGTTATCATAAATGTGAAGACTGATTGATAAATAAATTACAAAACACTTAGAAATGCGCCGAGCAAGAATTCAATCACCAATAATTAAATTTCAAGAGTTAATATTTATAACTTACATCACCTCATTAATCCTTCCTTACGAATTCCCAAATAATTATGTGTATTCTTGATCCTAACAGAATCCAGAATCCAGAGATTTGAAAATGAGAAGTGATGGTAGGTTGATGGTCAATCAAACAATGAATCAATGTGTGCGTGTGTGAGATTAGCGTCAGACCAGAAAATAAAGGAGCTAAAATATTTGGGCGCGCAAATGTCTGGAGGGAATTTGAGCGAAGGAGAGTGGATTGAGGGACGAACACGACGCGTTTTTTTCTCTCGTCTTTTACTGGGAATACTTTCTCCATGCTCCATCGACTTTTCTCGCACCCTGTATATGCATGTAATGTTCTTTGGGACCCGGCTTTGTTCTGACTGGAGGGCCAATAGGCCTATTTCGCACTCGCGATATTTTAATTTTTGAATTTATCAGTGCATGTACCATAGTAGTCAAAGCCAAGGGAAAACATCTTTCTATTATAGAGCTGTATATTGTGTTTACCTTAATGCGAAATCAATAAAGAGTTTAGTTGCATTTTCGCTTTAGCCACTTCACAGCATCAAAACAGAGCCGAGCCATACTTAGCCTAAAATAAGCATAAATTTTTTATCTGATCAGGGTCAAGTGGAACATATGAAAATAAAAAGTATTACTTACAGCTACAGGAAGAGGTGTCAGATTTGCCAATTTGTGTCTAAGTAAGTGGAATTTGTCTAGTTTTTAATTTCTAGAAAAATCTGGCTGTATTTTCATTCCTATTTGGGTAAGATGGATCCATTTACTTCCTTAAGCTACTCGATTGGTCCCATACTAAATATTGTAGATTCACATGATTGTTCATCTTCTCTTGTCCAATACAGTCTATAGTGTCCACGATTTCATCTTTATATTTTGTGACTTTTAAATCATTAAAAATATAAAACAGGTTTGCTTTCATTTATGTTGTAGGAAATTGAAGCAGTTGGAGAAATATTTCATTTTATTTTAATACATTCAGGTATAGATTATTTTTATAATCAATGAGTTGAGTGACAATGTATTCTCCACGATGAAATACTGATTTCAGCGTGAGACTATGTTTCACTTTTTGAATGTGAATTGGGCAGGTAAATTTTCAAGGTTAACTTGTAAGTACATTAGGTTTAAATTTATTTCCTTTTACTTGAAATTTAAAGTTGGGGATATATATTCTGACTTCAGAAACTGTAGAATCATTGGCTAACTGGATACTCGTTACTTCATTGTTCTTTATAATTCCTCCACTATGGTAAGTCAGAAAACTATCTCACTAAAGCTATTGAAATTATTTTTGCATTCCATCACAAACTTGTATTGTGTATTTCCCAGTCAGTAGGGGTATACCAATAGCGTGCGTGGATTTGCGTGAGATTGTGTAAGGTTCCTCTTTTACGTGAAATTGTGTTTGTGTANTATTTTTGCATTCCATCACAAACTTGTATTGTGTATTTCCCAGTCAGTAGTTGTATACCAATAGCGTGCGTGGATTTGCGTGAGATTGTGTAAGGTTCCTCTTTTACGTGAAATTGTGTTTGTGTAAAAACCGAGAGAGATTTTACGAAATTGTATCCTCTCACATTGGTTAGAGTCACTAAGCCCATCCTACTTGAGTGAGATTGTGTAAAAGAGGAACCTTACTCAATCTCANGTAATTGTATCTTCTCACATTGGTTAGAGTCACTAAGCCCATCCTACTTGAGTGAGATTGTGTAAAAGAGGAACCTTACTCAATCTCACGCAAATCCACGCACGCTATTGGTAGATCCCTAGTGTCTTAACTATTTGCACTCAATGTATTAATTAATTAATCTTTCTGATTTCCTTCAACGATTTTGTTATGAGTGAGTATTTAAATTTTCTATTATTTTTATTTTATCCTTTCGTTAACTATACGAATTAGAAGATTGTTACTAAAACATATTGGAGTTTTCCATTCACAATACCATCAGAGCATAGGACTCATTCGGAATTTGTCATATTAAAAATAAAACTGTTTNGATTTCCTTCAACGATTTTGTTATGAGTGAGTATTTAAATTTTCTATTATTTTTATTTTATCCTTTCGTTAACTATACGAATTAGAAGATTGTTACTAAAACATATTTGAGTTTTCCATTCACAATACCATCAGAGCATAGGACTCATTCGGAATTTGTCATATTAAAAATAAAACTGTTTNGGAGTTTTCCATTCACAATACCATCAGAGCATAGGACTCATTCGGAATTTGTCATATTAAAAATAAAACTGTTTACATTTTCAAATTTATCGAAGCTAGTCTCTATAGCAAATTGCTGGGAGTATTTTTGTCAATTTTGACACTATATCCGTGTCAGAGCAGTGATTTTCTGTAAATTAGTTTAGCAGTAACAGTAACAGACAATGTATTCTTATTTCCCGTGCATATGTCTGTAGACGTGTCATGTCCATTCATCAATTCGTTTCTCGGTACATTTTACCGGAAGCAATTTGATAGAAATTCTAAAGTTATGCCAAAAAATTTGTATTTTTCATAACACATATCATGGCTGGTGAGAAATTATACATTACAAAAAAAATATCAAGACCTTACTTTTAGTTCATAACTTCAATTTAAAAAAAATTACCAATTTCTTTTTTGGTAAAAACTCGTAATTATTCTGCTCTCCATTTATTCTGAGAGTGTTACTAAGACGACTGATATATCAATTCGGTGATAGAATTTTAAGCAAAATTTTAATTAGTTTATGAATAAAAAAACAGAGAGCCCACACTTCGATATTTCTGATATAAAAAATGGGATTCTTCAATTCGTCATATTTCGTGTTAAAGGTGATCAAAAAAAAAGATTGAAATTGTTGCAACTGGTAATTGTTTTGCTAATAATCTGAAATAATTTAATCCGTGCTTCAACATGGTAATCGTTAAATATTTCTTGGTAATAAATTCTTACAGGTAAGAAGAGTGCACATTACAACGAGTTTATGTCCAATATCCAACCCGACGATTGCATATTTGCTATCTGCAATTTTGAAATTTTAGGAATTTTGGTAACTTGAATGTAAAATTATCTGAATGCTGNTTGCATATTTGCTATCTGCAATTTTGAAATTTTAGGAATTTTGGTAACTTGAATGTAAAATTATCTGAATGCTGTAAAATGAATAATTTTATTAATTTTTTGCACAGAGAAAAATAATACTTATTTCGTTTGCACCTGTTCATCATGATGCCCAAGCAAAGGTTGCAGTGGACTTACAGAANTTGCATATTTGCTATCTGCAATTTTGAAATTTTAGGAATTTTGGTAACTTGAATGTAAAATTATCTGAATGCTGGAAAATGAATAAATTTATTAATTTTTTGCACAGCGAAAAATAATACTTATTTCGTTTGCACCTGTTCATCATGATGCCCAAGCAAAGGTTGCAGTGGACTTACAGAATTCATTTCCTGATGAAATTGATGGATGCATTGAGGTATGAATGCGGGAATTTGTAATGCGATATATGCAAAACATATAAGTTAAGATAGAAGTCCATTTTGATGAGCAAAATAAAACAGACATTTATTGCGAATCTTGTTTTATATAGAAGAGTAGCATTACATTTAACTATCCGGTTTGCTCGCAAACGATGAATCATATAAACCGATGCGATGTAGTGAAATTGTCTGTCATCACTTGTAGCAGTTACAGTAATGGCAAATTTCACTAACACAATTCCCTTGGTTCACCTTGCAGTTATGCCCGAAGCACATTTGGTACAAACTGAAAGATTTAAGACTAATTAGGGAAAAAACAGTTCAATTATCACAGGAATTTAATTTTCTAATAAGCTTCAAAATTCACAAAGAGTATAACATTTTTAAATATTAGTTTTAATAAATCAAAGAAATAAAATCAAACAATTTTAAATCCGTCTGGTTACTTATTTAGTAAATAAGATAACCGAGCAAAGTGTACGAAATCCAATTTAATAAGTAACATTACCTAATGTTCACGGATAAAATTTACATTTTTTGAGTATTCTTGATTGGACGGTCTACTTACTGAAATCAATTATAGCTAAAGATGACATGATTATGTGATCTTTATGTGATTATGTGATCCGAAACCGAAAATGGTTTTGGGCCATGATATTTGTTGGAAGCCGCCCTCAAATAACATTTTTTCCGTTTTTTAGACTTGANTGGTTTTGGGCCATGATATTTGTTGGAAGCCGCCCTCAAATAACATTTTTTCCGTTTTTTAGACTTGAAAAATTATTTCGGTCCAAGGGATGTTTTATTATGAAAGAAAATTTAAAAGTAGTGCAACCAGAGGCGTATAGTACAGAATAGGAGTTTTAAGGNACTGAAATCAATTATAGCTAAAGATGACATGATTATGTGATCTTTATGTGATTATGTGATCCGAAACCGAAAATTCGGTTTTGGGCCATGATATTTATTGGAAGCCGCCCTCAAATAACATTTTTTCCGTTTTTTAGACTTGAAATATTATTTCGGTCCAAGTGATGTTTTATTATGAAAGAAAATTTAAAAGTAGTGCAACCAGAGGCGTATAGTACAGAATAGGAGTTTTAAGGAAAAATAATTTCCAAAAACTTTAATTTCAATAAATCGTAACATTTCACACTACCTTGTTTTTCAGGTAGCGCCACTGCTTTCCAATGGTCTGTTGTAAAAAGCAATCAGTTGCACTGCACTAGAAAGAAATTTATCAACCGTATGAAAANAAGGAAAAATAATTTCCAAAAACTTTAATTTCAATAAATCGTAACATTTCACACTACCTTGTTTTTCAGGTAGCTTTCCAATGGTCTGTTGTAAAAAGCAATCAGTTGCACTGCACTAGAAAGAAATTTATCAACCGTATGAAAAANGCTTTCCAATGGTCTGTTGTAAAAAGCAATCAGTTGCACTGCACTAGAAAGAAATTTATCAACCGTATGAAAAAAATTGGAATTTATTACTCGACAACTTTACTAGCGTAGAAAATGAGCCAACAATTTCTCATTGAGGCAAAACGTTTTCATTCACTGTACATTTTAACTGTGTACTCGGGGTAATAACTCCATACAAATACANATTTATTACTCGACAACTTTACTAGCGTAGAAAATGAGCCAACAATTTCTCATTGAGGCAAAACGTTTTCATTCACTGTACATTTTAACTGTGTACTCGGGGTAATAACTCCATACAAATACAGTGGAGTACGCTTATAAGAACTTCCCATATAAGACCAATTCGGTAATAAGACTATTTTTGCGCATTTGGTTTGGAACAATGTATTTGACATGACGAAATATCGAGGTATGAAACTAATGGTTATAAGACAAAATTGGACATCAGACTCGAATTTAAAGTTCGTGTGAGATGGCAGTTAAATAAGACCAAAACATGCACAATATCGGTATTTTCTTTTTCTCTTCTTCTTTTTGGAACATAAACACGTCCTAGTGTTACTAATTCTCTTCCGCAAACTTCTTTTGATACTTTTTAAGCTTAAATTCTCTAATGTACAAAAGTCATTAATTTTCAAAATGGATAAAGTGAACAAGTGAAATTATTCTTATTCGTCATCCTACCATACTGTTGCGATTAACCTTCTGAAACACTGAAAAACAAAGAGTTGCAGCTGAGCATGGATTAACTATTGGTTAGTTAAAGACTTATGTCAAGTGATTCGGACTGAGGTTATCCTTAGCAATCAAAGGAAATCTAAGAATTTTTTTAAGAGTTTGTCACTAAGCAGGCAACAAAGAATTTCCAAATTTCGATCAAATATTTTGATGACCACGAATCTAAAGTGTAAACCTGACTGTAGTCGTCCGCTTCTTAAACTCTCTTAAAATTTAAGTGGCCAATTTTGACCTTAATATTTAAGCTTCAATTCTTTCCATATTGAGAGTTAAAAATATTTAACTTATGTTATGAAAGTACGATAAACTCCTGCACGAAAATTTCGAATTTTCTAAAAAATGTTAAAAATTGCAATATTGCCACCTGAACTTCGATACCATGTTTCCTTTATTAAAAGTGTGATTTTTTAAGCAAAAATTAAAGATTAAATGAAGTAGTATGCCTCAAGTTTACTTTAAGTTTGCTTCTCCACTTAACTACTTATTCCCCGTCTAAAAATTAAATATAATCGCTTATTTCATTAAAAAATCTCATAGCTTATATAAGTATAAGACCATGACGCTATTAAACCGGAATTTTCCGTGCAAAATCTAAGATATTATAAGTGTGTTCCACTGTATATCAATTTTTGGAAATTTTATATTTTCTAGCAAGGAGAGAGAAAGGGAGTGAAAGCTTAATCACTGTCTTGTGGCGCATACGCCTAATGTTGCAAAAATTTAATAATTGCTAGTAACCCCTATGCCATTTTTCTCCACATTCTTGCAAAATATTAAAAGAGTGAAATTGCAAAGCATCTACGCAATAATGAAAAAAGGAAGAAACAAATGGTGTGAAGCTTTCCCACATCATTAACATGGTAGGAAGCATAAAAAAGTTAGCTTTGTTTGAAACGTTTACAACTTTCACATTTTAATTTTCGAGCCAAGGCTTCGTAAAGCAAACTTTCACCAGTGGTGGAAAAATCGGAAAACAGGACTGATAGTTCTAATGTTCATATTCAACCCATGCGGAACTAGTTTCAAAATAGAATTTTCAATGTAGGAATTCCTACACAACCTTCAATAGTCCAGATTCATTTGCAGATTGTAGGATTTCAAATAAAATTTTAACCCTTAAAACACTAAATTCTAACCAAAGTGAGCACTGTTTATTTGTCTCGTAATACAAATAATTTTGTTTCTTAAATCGTTTAGTGAATGTCGTCTTATTAGAGCCGCTCTATAATTGCATCTTTAATTTGCGAAAATAAATGATAGTTTTGTAAACCATGTGTAGGCTTGTAAGGGCCAAATCGAATGTTGAATGGATTATTTTTAAATATGTGCATATTTGATACATCGTGTTGTACTTTAATTTTTTTAGATTCACGACTTGAAAGACCTTGAATATAATGCAATAATTCAGTGACGTATTCATGTCGCATTGCCACGGAAACAAGTTTCGGACCCATGGAAAGTAAACGATTATTCAATCTTTAGGTAACCTCACGTCAGCAACATCACAAAATAAGTTTACAGCCTTGGTATTAACAGCTAGCAATAAGTATGTACGATATGAACATTAGAAACTAGTGTTTGAATAAATGTAAACACAAAATTTCAACTAATAATAATAATATATTCATACCGAATCATATTGTTGATAACGAAATTCGATGACAGTGTACAGAATTTTCCAAACTAAACTCCTCAGTAGAAATTGGAATTTCTAAATTTAATAAATTTTCAACGAAAAGCTTCATAACTTTTGAAATTCTACTGTAATTAGAAAAAGTCTTGAAAACCTCAGAAATTTTATACGAATTCATTCAAAAAATGCATTGAGACGACTTTACTGTAGTTTAAAGACTCACCTTGTGGTGGTCCTTTTTCAATCACCGTTGATCAAGAAAGCCTGATCTAGATTATTTCGATTTGTATCCGAACAAAATCAAACATTAATAAAGTGAATTACTTTAAAATAGTTATTTATGTGATTTCGTTTTCTATTCATTTAGATTTAGGCAACTTTATGGTAGGGAATAGGTGGACCGTTGCGCAGAAAAGTAAACCTTTTGCCCACCTTTGGTGGGCAAACAACACAATCAAATTATTGAAGAATNCTTTTGCCCACCTTTGGTGGGCAAACAACACAATCAAATTATTGAAGAATTGTTATTCTAATTATCTTGATCTGAATACTATTTTCTCACTGGAGGTTTCTACTAAGGGGTCTGGATTGTTCAAATAGTGGAGGATCTAATTGAAAATTGTCGAATAATTGATCTTATTCAACTATAATTGAATAATTAGTTATTAAATGTGCAAATTCACCTAAGTGTAATTCACCGCCAAATTTCAACCACGTGAATGCGGATAACCTGCACAAATCTGATGATTATCAAAAAACTCGGCTGTTGAGTCAATTGAACAGCACAGTCTATAGAAGGCCGTCACTGCCTTTGTTAACCAGTGACTAGCTTGGGT
>NIPM01000139.1:380572-439292 GCA_002738285.1 Holacanthella duospinosa | reverse complement strand
TCCTGCGTATGCGGGGGTGTCTTAGCAAATTAACATTTTTATAAAAATGATGCTCTCTGACACTTGAATAAATTATCAAACAAACAAACAAACAAACAAACTCACGATTGTCTCAAAAATCGATTTTAGATAATATTTGAAAACGTATTAGGTGATTTGGTGCAAATTGGTACTACATGAGATGTTCCGTTACTGTTATTGTATAAATAAACTCTAAATTCTAAAATTTGAACCACATAGATTTACGAGATTCTACTAAGTAATTATATACATCTAATTTAAGATGAGAGGCATTCGTTTTTATCAAATTTCCAGTTCTTCGGCAGGCTGTTCCAGAATTTTATTGATTTGAATTTTACAGAGCGCTTGTACGATGAGAGTTAAATTGATCTAAATGTAGTAACGAGGAATTTCTAGAAGAGCGATTGTTGTAGGATAGAGAACAGCAGGAATTAAGTTGTCCAACTGAAAAGTTCAAATATTTGGAAATGTTTTTAATATTCAAATATTCAAATATTTGTTGTTAATGCTGCTTAAGGATTCGCCAGGATGAAGAAAGCAAATTAGGACAGGTGAGCGACAATGTTGTTTACCACGTGATATGCAATTCTACAAACAGTAGCTTACAAACCAACATGATTTTGAGCTTAAGTGGTATTTACTGCAGTGTTCTATCCATCGGAAGACCACTGACAGTTGTTAATGTGGAGACAATGTCATATATTTCCCATATTTGAGGTGAGGCATATTGTTGAAAGTTAGGGATTGATTGTGTAGATCTTCCCATACCTTACTGGATACAATGAATACTAAAAATTGACGTCAATATTCGACCTAGTTAATAATTTCATAGATGTTTACATATTTGAAAGTTTCCCTTGGTGCAGATATAAAGAAAAGTTCAATTTGATATAAGTATGGATAATAGAAAAAGTGTTCCTCCTCCATCAAAAAGGCTTTCTGTTTTGCTTATACTTTCAACAGAGGAGTTAGAATCATTGTAAAGTTCCATTGAGTTTCAAAATTAGTGACAGAGTAGTCATTTCCTATGCGCAAAGAACGAGGTAATCGTAGGATACAACAAGGTTATGAACAGAGTAACTACTGTCCCCTCCACTACTTCGACCATCAGAATTAAGATTTGAAGAGGTATTGTTTATCTCGTCATTTCTATAAATTT
Organism: Holacanthella duospinosa; assembly: GCA_002738285.1. Taxonomy (NCBI): domain Eukaryota; kingdom Metazoa; phylum Arthropoda; class Collembola; order Poduromorpha; family Neanuridae; genus Holacanthella; species Holacanthella duospinosa. The sequence goes on along the minus strand of NIPM01000139.1, from coordinate 438,112 downwards.
TCTATGGTAACGATCATTTCTCACAAAAACCCAACAGCTACCGCGCATTTATTTTTTCCATTAGATTTTTAATTAATTATTTAGAAAATAAAAATATAAATATTGGAAATATTTGAACTGATCAAATTATATGTTCACGAGTCCTCGTGTGACGGAGGCAAAGCAAGGGAGCCCAGTCTTCCAAACCGCTCCTTATGCTCCTATGTAGCCGTCTTCGGCGTAGGTGGCATCTCTTCCAAACAAATGCCACTGTGAGCCCTTGAAAAAAGCAAATTTTCTTATTTTTGAACAACAAACTTTGAAAAAAAATTACTGGCTACGAAACCACCCAGCAAAGCCAACACTGTTGGCAACACATTGCCGTTTTGAGGCAGATTAGCAGCTGTTGTGGCAGTTGTTGTGGCAGCTGTTGTAGAAATGGTGGGGCCTGCTTCGCAGCCATCCTCACTAACTGCCCACCACTCGTACAAGTCAGCAGCTTTGTCGCTCAATCGCTTGATACACACATTCAATTCAAAATTTTCGTTTGAAAATACATACACGCATCCCTGCTTCACACACTTCATGCAATTTTTTATAGCCATACACGCTAAAAGTAAATTTATCCTTATCAATAACTACATAAAACACAAAACTGTCAATTAACTTACCCATGTTGGATTCAAAACAAATCAGTTGTTTTGTGTCAGTCAGTCAATCAGTGTTTTTGTATAATTAAAATTTCCCTTTACTACACACGGTAAACGGTGTGATTCAGAGATGGGCTTCTAACAAAATAACCATACAAACTTGGCAGAAAAGAGTTTTCAGAATTTGTAACACTTTATTTATAATTTATTTCGATTTTATTTTTATTTTTGTCTTATAATTCATGACTCGGCACTAATGGGATCGGAAAATAAATAACACGATAATGAAGAAAAGGTTGTTAGGTAAAACATTTATACAATTATCCAATGAAGGTATAATGGGAGTAGGTTATAAGTTCGAACAAATAGATCCATTTTTATTAACTTCTCAAATGCAGATATTAGCAGTCGATAACCTGGGTAGGAGTAGTCTCTTCTAGTTCCATAGTATCAGTACGGGAAATCTTTGTTATGATGTTGGAGCTTGACGGGGCATCCTGACGATGNGGTATAATGGGAGTAGGTTATAAGTTCGAACAAATAGATCCATTTTTATTAACTTCTCAAATGCAGATATTAGCAGTCGATAACCTGGGTAGGAGTAGTGTCTTCTAGTTCCATAGTATCAGTACGGGAAATCTTTGTTATGATGTTGGAGCTTGACGGGGCATCCTGACGATGGAACATGTCATAGGTCAGTATCATTGCCATGTCACTTTCATATGACCTGCCTCCCACAATTGCGTCACCATAGTAATCAATTTTTGGCAGATCAGGGTCGTCATCGTCATTTAAATTTTCACCATATGCCTCTGGACCTAGCTCTGGCATTAGTTCATCATTATCATCGTCCATTTTATCATCATCTTCGTCTTCGCTGTCATTACCTAGGTGGACCTACGCCATTCAAGTAATTANGATCTCATCGTCATTTAAATTTTCACCATATGCCTCTGGACCTAGCTCTGGCATTAGTTCATCATCATCATCGTCCATTTTATCATCATCTTCGTCTTCGCTGTCATTACCTAGGTGGACCTACGCCATTCAAGTAATTATTTTGATAAATTATGCTTTCATAGACAAATCAAAACTCACAATAATAGGCGTACGAGAAACTACTTGGAAGCGATTCAAGCCAACCGTCTTCCACCCGGTATTTATCGTTCAAACTAGAACAAATATAAATCTTGGTAAAAAATATTTCATTTCACACCCAAATACCTTACGTTTTGAAATGCGCATAATGCTTATTTAATTGATCAGCTGGATATTTCAAAAACAGTTTTTCCACTACTTGTTTTAAATAAGTGATATTATTGTTGATATTCAACTGCTTAGCATCACGCTTGATGTCGCTCCAAACGTATTCGATAGGATTCAATTCACCTATACTTTGCAAAGTTAGGGAATAGCGGATTCAATTTTTGTGAAACTTACAATTCCATGGAGGAGTCCGAACAATTTTTACGTCATATTCTTTCGCTAAGGCCTCAATTTTATAATAATCTCCTGACGCTTTTAGTTCCTTAACAAGCTTTCTTATCTGTGGTAACTTCATTTCTGATATCGGAAACAATCTAGGTCCAAGTTTGCTTCTCTGCTCTATTCTGCTTAGCCACTCATACAGAGTCCCTTTTTGGAATTTAAAAGTGGAGCAGTTGACGATGAATGATACTATCAACAAAACAATTTTTTAAGCAAAGGTATATGAATTTGTTACAGGAGCGTTATCCATCACTATTATGACTTTCATCCTTTTTGACTTGAAATATCTAAAAAGCACTGTTATCCATTCCATAAACCTATCTGAATCAACATTATCATGATAGTCCCATGCCTTCATGTTCTTTCTCAATTCATAAACCTTGATAGATTCCTTTAGTACACCCTCAGGTCCAACTACACCAAATTTAAGGTTGAAGTTAACCAAGGAATATTTCACTTTCTCAAACCTACGAAACTAATAAATTAAAGAATTGTTCACCTGCTGCCAGTAAAATTAACCTGTTACCAGATAATTGCTGGTCTTTGCAATACTTTGCAGCTTCAGCAAACTTTTGAAATTGTTTGGGTTGCAAACCTAAACAAATGTTCACAATTCAATTGTTTAACTGAAGTAAAGGCTTCTATTTCATTTACCTTTTCCAGGACGCAGAGAACGATCAATTAAAGTTTCATCCAAATAGAATACTTGACGCGGCTGTTCGGAGTTCTCGTTTTGCTTAATTTTTGCTAAATACCAGCCACGTTTAGCAATAACCGCTGGACGCTGTACTAGAGCGGCTCTACCGTCGATTCTTTTGTACCGAAAATTCATAGCATGTAATATCTTCCTAAAGGTATTCTTACCACATTTAAAGTCAGGGCCCCAGCTAGTTTTGAAATCTTGGTAAACATTGTCGAATTGTGGGGCTTGTTTTTTGTCTTTGTAATACCCAACTATGATCCTCTTGATGAAGTCAGTTTCAAAGCAAGTAATTTTGTAGCTAACCGGACATGTCCTTTTCTGCCCTCTCTACAAATCAGTATCCCATGGTTTGATTCCTTTATTTTCGTTGATAATGACATTTTGTACCTTTTGTCGGTTGACGTTCAATGAAGTAGCTACAGCAATGGTTGGGGATCGAGTTTGGGAAAGTTGTGGTGGTATACCTGCTACTGAATAGAAATGATACAAATTGGCCATTAGCTGCCTGGCCACCTTTGAGTACTTTGAATTTTTAAAGGAATATGGAAATATCACATTCAAAGGATTTGAAGCCCTGTGGCAAAAGTTATCGGCATTGGGTGTTGCGACAGAACTGTAAAAAGCTGCAGCAAATCCAGGTTTATTATCTTGTCTGCAACGACTCACAGATGTATATTCGACGTCAGGTATCTTCGCCGTAGTTGCAGCTGGTAGGATATGACTCACTGGATCGAAATTCGGCCATATTTCTCTGAGCTCAAGCAATGTTGCTTGACTAATTTCACTGTCTCCAACAACTATAATATCAGTGATAAATTCTCTTGTACCCTTCGGTTCATAAAATTGTCTAAACGGCATTTGAGTTTTTCTCAATAAATTCAGAAGGTTCATAAAACTTGGGAATCCCTTATTGTTCTTTCTTACATAGTAAATTATGTAAATAGCAGTTTTAATTTGGGGNCTCTGAGCTCAAGCAATGTTGCTTGACTAATTTCACTGTCTCCAACAACTATAATATCAGTGATAAATTCTCTTCTACCCTTCGGTTCATAAAATTGTCTAAACGGCATTTGAGTTTTTCTCAATAAATTCAAAAGGGTCATAAAACTTGGGAATCCCTTATTGTTCTTTCTTACATAGTAAATTATGTAAATAGCAGTTTTAATTTGGGGANTCATAAAACTTGGGAATCCCTTATTGTTCTTTCTTACATAGTAAATTATGTAAATAGCAGTTTTAATTTGGGGAAATGTGAAATCATTCGGCGGCGGTATCATTGGGAAATGAGTTTTACTGCCAATTGTTATTAAACCTGAAACAACTTTTGATGTAGTAAGAGTCATTTCTAAAGCTGAAATATCTATTATTCCATTCATTGTGCCTGTATTGATTGACCCAAGCGCAACAAAGAATCCTTCCAGAGATGCCTGTGATGCCGTATGTTTGGATCTGCAATATTGACCTAACTCGACAAATAATTGGATTTGCCCGATAACAAAATATATTTCGTTGAAAAGAAGGTTACAATAGTTAAAACTTTTGATTCTTCTTCTTGTGCCATAAAATAGGATTCCTGTTGAGCTTGGTATATCATTATCAGATTCGTCATCATTAGACGGCCCATTTTCTGCCTCTCCATCTGTAGAAGGAATTTGAGCAACATCCCCAAGAATTACGGCGTTTCTTGATTCAACTTCGTTTGAACAGTCTATATTCCATTGACTTTGTATTTCTCCTTTCCAAAAGTCGCTGTACCTATGATATTCTTTACTCAACCCACAGGTTTCAACTTTTTCAAGTTGAAGTACCATATTAGTATTGTATGGGCTACTATCATTGGTGTAAAGAGAGTATTTTGCTGAATCGCCGTACGGTGAGCCTAGTATAGACTCATAAATCCATTTAGCATGAAATGCAGCGTAAAACAAAGGACACATTTTACTTTCGTTGTGAAAGACATCTTCTAGTAACAGTTGATCTGCGTCCCAACGCTGTTNAAACAAAGGACACATTTTACTTTCGTTGTGAAAGACATCTTCTAGTAACAGTTGATCTGCGTCCCAACGCTGTTGAAGAGAATTAGCGTTTTGATATAGCAAGTCATGTTTGCGACATGCTGCATCAACTTCACTTAAAGGTCTACCCNGAAGAGAATTAGCGTTTTGATATAGCAAGTCATGTTTGCGACATGCTGCATCAACTTCACTTAAAGGTCTACCCTCTGCGTCCATACCGGCAACATGAGTGCCAGGTCCACAGTATCTGAAATAAAGAATACATTTTTAGACTAAAAACATTGTCATTAATTTAATCATTCACAATGGGTCAATTCAATAACTAACTGTCGCCTAAAATTCGCAATCCAAGAACCAACTTCAGATACTTTATTCTCTCAACATTAACAAGAACCAAAATTAGTTGATTTAAATTTGACTTTAAAATTATACATTTAAGTTCTGCTGTTGAAATTGAGATGGGGATTGCTTATTATTCGGCTTTAAGAATCCGGGTTCATATCTGCTACCCGATTTCAGATTATAGAAAATAAATTCGATAACCGGTTTCAATAGCGCCTTCAAAAACTACTTTGCATACTGGTTCCTGGTATAATGCACATTATATTTTAGTGTATTATACCGAAGTTATAAAGTAAGGATTTAAAAACATCGACCATTATATTAATTTTTAATACTAACTTGTAACCATACAATGTGAATGGCAAACCTGACTGTATCCAATGTTCAGTTGTGTAATTCAAAGCCATCCGTTTTTGACGGCTAATGATAAGTTTTGTGGAGCACGTACTCGATGTCCAATTACGATGTTTGTGTCGATGGCGAGGCTGTTGTGTCTGAAGACAGATGGATTCGGGTTGGCTAAATTTAGCATAAATAAAACTTTCCACACCGAAATCAATGCACACTGTTGCATTCCATACTTCCAAATTATTGCACTTTCCTGGAAGATTTTGATCAGTCAATATGGTAGTTTTTGTGGTGTTTCTTATTCCTTCCACTTCACATGTAGCTGTCATAATTAACTCACTCAAAACTTTAGTATTTTTTTAGCTTCTTGTAATTGCCTTCGGAAGTGTCGTATTGGAACTTTAAAATTGGATAGTATGCCTGCGTGTGCTACATCATTCCCAATAATTGATGAGAAATGTAGCAGGGAAGCACCAAAAAATATTGTGAATGTCCTCATTTTGAAACAAATAAACTCAACTGAAGATTATAGAAAATAAAAGAATATTATGGTGAAATTATGGAATATTAGATGCTATTATTGACTAAAGCAGTAGAAAACAAACTGATACTGAAGGTTAGTAAAAGTCAATTGAGATTATTTTAAAAATTTTATCTGCAAGGTTCAATGTTCTTCAGCAAATATTTGGAATGAGTGGAATATTTTTNGAGATTATTTTAAAAATTTTATCTGCAAGGTTCAATGTTCTTCAGCAAATATTTGGAATGAGTGGAATATTTTTTGATTAAAAAGGAAAGGATAAAGTTGAGTTATATATATAAATATTTAACCCTGACATTGTTAAAACGATNGAGATTATTTTAAAAATTTTATCTGCAAGGTTCAATGTTCTTCAGCAAATATTTGGAATGAGTGGAATATTTTTGATTAAAAAGGAAAGGATAAAGTTGAGTTATATATATAAATATTTAACCCTGACATTGTTAAAACGATANTTTTTGATTAAAAAGGAAAGGATAAAGTTGAGTTATATATATAAATATTTAACCCTGACATTGTTAAAACGATACGAAATTTGTTATTAATTAACTTGGTGAATGGAATAGGGAGGAAGCAAGCGACAGACGGATGAATTTGGTCACTATGACCAAATTGCGATAAATTAATTTAAGCTGTTGCTATAGAAAATTTGTGCAAACAACGAGATAAACAATACCTCTTCAAATATTAATTCTGATGGTCGAAGTAGTGGAGGGAACAGTAGGCGAAATACTTGACCGGCAGACGGCTGTCTACTCAAATTCGCCTTCATTAAATTTTATTTTTGAAACCCTATTTTACTCCTACTAGGAAACATTTGCCAATACCACTAAACTGTATTATGGTAAAGTAGGGTTTTCTTGAAATTACAAAACGCTTCTAAAAACTTTAATATCTCCCCTATCGCAGAAAACTGTCAATTTTGATCTCAAATTTAATCTGGTGAACAGACTTAGCACTCATTTATGAAGGGGAAAAGCAAATAGATGTCAGGTTTGATCTTTTATAAATATAACCTGTGACGAGACATACGAAAATGCTAGTTACAATGCATCAAACCCAATCGCTAGAGATAGTCTTAGAAGTATATAGCCATCCACCACTGCTCAGCAATAGATTGAACCATTACTTTTTAGATTTTAACAGATTGTCTCGTGTAAACATCTGAGAATTTGGATCAGTAAGTAGCATGTAAAAAGCTCTTAATATATGCTCATTCTCAGTTGCGTCTGTAGTATACTTTTACGAATTCCTCCAAATTGTAAATTTAAATCTGGTTCAACTACGTTTTCGACTTACCGTTTCACCACTCTCAGATATATATGATACTGCTCCAGTATGTTGTGATGATAGTTATTACTCGTTGAATTTTTGTATATTAACGCTTAATAAAGTTACATCAAGAAATATTCGAAGTAACTGTACCTTTTGTAGTAGCTAAGCTACTAAGCTTCATGAGAAAATATTGCAAAGTTTACCTTTTTTTAATTTTACTGCATGTTTGAAGCTTGACCTATCTACGATTAATCATTAAACAAAACAAAATTTTCAAANCAAAGCTACTAAGCTTCATGAGAAAATATTGCAAAGTTTACCTTTTTTTTTAATTTTACTGCATGTTTGAAGCTTGACCTATCTACGATTAATCATTAAACAAAACAAAATTTTCAAAGTGAAAACATTTGGAATTGCACATGATAGACCTTCTTGGCAAGAAACATTCGAGGTAACTGTATTTTTTAATTAACTAATTTTTTTTTAATTATAAAATTAATTTAGTAGGCAACCGGCTAGTCAAGAACAACAAATTTGGAAATGGTGAATATGGTATCACAAACGTTAGAACTATTCACTGCGTGGAATATTCATCATTATCGCCAGTATTTGAAACTAATCATCTCAGGCTTTAGTTTTTCAACAACTTACAAACAAAATCTCTAATCTTTAGCACAAACAAGGTAGAAGAGGAGAAGGAAATATTTGAAAAAGAATGTGGCAATGAAAATTGCTTAGGAAGAACACTTCAGAATATTACAAACTAGCGGTTAACTGTTGCCAATTCAAGCCATTTCCTTGTCCCCTGCCATTGTTATATTTTCTGATGAACGAGTCATTACACTCTTCAGTTTACGTAAACATACTGTTTGCGGTTGATCTTCAGGGAGATTTTATGCTAGCAAATGTTGCTCAATATTGAAAACAGAAAATTTTGTTCGATCTTCAGAGAATATAAAGAAGTATTACTGTATCCACGTAGCACAGTTCAGTTTGGAGGAACGAAAAAAAAACCGTGAACAGCTTTCATATGCTGAACTTATGTTGACATAAATTTGTATATCTTGTAAGAAACTTCTTACGAACCAATCATATATATGAGCTGTTAATTCAATAAAGTATGGAGAAATACAAAATGGCGAAAGGTTCGGGAAAATGAAATGAAATAAATAAGTAGCGACATAATATATGAAAACTTTCCTATTTTGTTCGGAATCTGACGTTAAAAATGGCGACCAACAGAATTCATAAGTGGAGGAAGAAGCGCATCTGGCATAATAGGAAGCAGTTGATGGGCTTGTTTACAGTGTGAACCAGAATTAGCATGTGTAACAGTATTCCAAATGTTGAGAAATATTTGAAAGTTTATTTCTCATATCTCACTATTCTCATCCAACTAAACTAAATGGCAAAGTATTCTCTATCTTTATTCGCATTGTCTACTAAAATTGCTCCTACTACTGAATTTTCAACCCAATATTTTACTCTTCCGGTTGAATACCTGTTATGTTCTACATGCCACCGATAGGTAAATTCTAATATGACTAGTACTTGAAATTTTAAACAGTGTGGGAAATAATTTTTCTCGCGGTAGGAGTTGCCTATATAATTTGTTTATTTCTGACCCTAACTGTGTGAAAATTTCACCGAATATGCTTGTTGTTAATAGCAATTTTCACCCAAATTTTCAGAAAGATGAGCATAAATTTACGTCGAGTTATTTAATTAGCTCGGAGAAAATTATTACTCGATGTTACATTCACCGATGGTTTTAATTAGTTCCGCAAAAATTTTTTAGAAGTTTCAGTTTCTTTAATACCCTGTTATGGTGAAGAGCTTTGCTACTACACAATCATTAAGGTAACAGGAGGAGTATTTCTTTCAAACTTTACTAACGGATGTTTGTTTATACTCCTAGAACATTTAATCTGATTTAATCACGCAGAATCTAGCCAGTTAATCATAGTTCTTATTTTTTGAAACAATTTTTTATTTTATGCTAAGTCGTTCAAAAAATTTATAAGTATTTTTATGGAAAATGTGAATGTTTGTTTAAAAAATTTTAAATGCTAGCTTAAATATTCTAGGAAATATGTTTGGTAGCTTCATTAGAGTCAAAATTTAAAAAATAAACGTAGATTAAAAAACATAAAAAAATTTTTTTTTTTTTTTTCAATTTGAGGATTTTAAACTATTAACTCACCTTTTCAAGATGATTTCCACGTGTATATCTAGTGAAAAATTGATTGACTTACTTTACTAGTTCACCAAATTTCTTTCACATTGGCTTTCACACTAATATCTCTAATGTCGATTCGGTATATAAATATTTTATTTAATACACCAAAGGATATTTCTATTCCTAGTGTGAAAGATACAATTAAGCTTTGGATAATAGCAGACAATTATGTTTGTATAAACCCGTGAAACCATATAGGACTCAGAACAGACATCTATCAAACAAAATAAATTCCTATTATATTTTTATTACACAGATAGCTGAAAAGTTTAGTTGATCAAATCAGTTGATTGTGTAAACGCAGTGGATCTATTGGGGAAACGTAAGCCAAAATTTTCAAATTACAGATTTAACTTATAATTTACTTATCTTGACCAACTTTTTCGGATAATCGTCACTAACCCAAAGCATGGCAGAATATATCAACGTTTAGTGATTGATGATTCAATTAAAGCGATTTTCATCAATTGAATATGTCCATTTCTACTTAAGACATACAGCAAGAACTAAACTGGAAGTGATTAGAAAATAGTGAAATACTGGGCTGAACTGTGCTGGGAATATTTTGAAAGTATTGAAGTACTGAATTTAACTGAAATGAACTGAAAAACTTAAATTACTAAACTGAAATGGAAATTTTTTTTACAAGTAATAGTACTGAACTGAATTGGACTGAATTTTTTCAGTAAATTGCAAAATTTACTTCAGAAAAGTATAAAATATATTCTTGCCATATATTCTAATTGAAAAATGCTGTAAAATTTCCAAGTGAGTTTAGTTTTTACTTTCAAGAAGTTTTGGAAATACTCGGTGCAGTTGGCCGAGTAGTGGCCGAGTACGAGTACTCGGCAACGAGGCCGAGTATTGCCGAGTACTCGGTGAACCGAGTACTCGGGGCATCTCTATTTAATTGTAAACTTAAATAAGAATTACTATATAAATATAAACAACCTTCTCACTGTAACTTTACGGTAGATGTGATTGGGAGGAGCTTAATCTCACCTGGTCTATGAGCGTTGGTTGCGAAGTTAGATCATCTACTGTATTAATATTGAGTTGTGTATAAGATTTTCACGTATAGGAATTGTGGTTCAGTGTATAAAATGTATAAACAACCATATTGCACAGTTATTTAATTTTGAACAATGAACAACTATCATAATTTACCGCTCCACTCTTTTGATACTTCACAGCAAGGTATAACAAGTTTGGAAAATTATATTATACTGTGGGTAAACTAGCTCCTTCTTTAAAAAAACGTAATACAATAATTCTACATATATTTCATGTTACACAATTTTATTACTATTGAATTCTTATTGCCAAAAGTGTCAGAAATTATATGAATGTTTTGAGAATACTGATTAGTAAGTAGAATCTTTCATTATTCTACAGTGTTCAGTTTGAGAAAAGAGTTATAAGGGGAGCGAAAGCAAGTAATCGGTTATATACTTTAATATAAATTCGGGTTGTAGAGGTGCATTACTAGATTCATAGAAGTTTATATACTGAAAGTTAGGTGAAAGTAGAATTTTTGGTACTAATCAACAAAGGGTGTGCTAGGTTGTTCTGCCCTCAAACATTCTATTGTTTGAGATTATTCCTAATGTTGCCGCGATGCATCGGCAAGCTGATGAATCGGCCGCCGATTCAGCTAGTTTTACGAATCAACTTTGCATCGGCAACGCCGATGCAAGGGACAGTCAAATCGGCCGATGCGTCGGTCGATTCATTCTGAAATGTATACTTGAGTGAAATAATCCTAAATCGGACTCTTTTTGTTTGGGATATGTGCTACGAAATAATTTAAATAATTGAGCAAGTGCAACGTGGAAACATAACACAGTTAGAATATTATTTATAAGAAAATTTAATTTATATATACTTACCGCTTGGACCTGAATCTGGCTGGGTTTCGGCTGTATTTGGGATAACTACAATTTCGTCATCCGATTGTCTCATTTTTACCAAATTATTTAAGATTAGCTTAACTTAGATTACTAATAAAACCAAAATTCACGATGTTTTGTGAGCAGGACATTATTTAGTCGACAAAACATTGCTTGTTGTGACAAAACAGTTTGGTGTCAACGCACGCGTCAGAATCGGCTGCATCGGCCGATGCATCGGTCGATGCATCTGCATCGCCGATTCGAAATGACACTGAATCGGCGCATCGGCCGATGCGAGTTTTTGCCTGCATCGGGGCAACACTAAATTTAACGGGCCACAAACTTAAAGCTAATGTATACTCCAGAATTTCATCCACATTCAATCTACGTTTACTTCTCATCTTCATCTTGCTAGTCATTTTTGCAATATATACTCGCTTTTCATTCAACTCTCATTTCATCCTACCTTCAATAAAGGGAAGAGTGAGGTGAGTTTTCATCTAGAGCAAAAGCAGGATTCAATCCAACTTTTGGATTTCAAATTTGAGTATGCATTAACTTCAAAGTGAAAATTAAGATGAAAATGGAGGTGAGATGGAGATTGAATGAAGATGGCACGCAGAGGATTGGAGTATACATTAAACTTTAGCCGTTACTCGTTCTTTGCAAAGCACAACAAATATTTAAAAACTTTTTATCAGTTTACGCGTTCGCAAGAAACGTTTCTAACTAAAAAAACCCCAGAATATTACTTTATTGTTAAATTATTAGCTAACTCCAGCTTGGCATGTTTGACCCATGCACGCATCTATACTCTTCAATCTCGTTGGCAATTTTAAAAAAGACGGAAATAGTTTTAAAATTTATCTTTTAGTTACTTTCTGTATACCTATACAAATATGTATCTCGTCCTTGATTCATTATTTCCAAAATTACGCTTAGTTTATTTAAATATTTTTAATTCAAAAATTATGTTAAATAGTTTAGACATTTATCTGCAGCGAAGCCTTTCCAACTGGTCAATTCTGCAAATTCGACTCAATAATTTATATACTCTTAAATTACTTTGTAGGGAAATTGGATAGAATACATATAATTTGTGTAGCCAGGAAAATGCATCAAGTTGTACTTTTGGGTTGTCTATTTATATTTGTAAACTCAGTATCTTGTTTCTGCGTAAAGGAAGAAGTAAGTTGATATTCTCAATGTCATATTTACAGATAGTTTAGAAATTAGTAAATACTAAATAAGTTATTCACATTTTTTCCTCTAGGGTTTGGAGAATAAATCCATTAGAAAGGACGACTCCAAGGAGATTAATGAAGGTCGTGTCAAAATTTCTGGTGGAATGGAACAAGCGGGTGTACCAGATACAGCCCAGTATTCAGAAACGGTTTACTACTCACGCATGTTTTTTGGTAAAAAATTCTTACTTTTTAGAACACTTTTGTCAATCTAACTTTTGTTGGCATTTTAGCTAAATTTATGTGAGTAAATCTCAGTCTATTTTGTTTTGAGTGTAAGTTTTATCAAATTGTACAATAAGTACTCCCGCGAATTTACCAAAAGTAATTTACTAAATAAATGAATCTTATTTGCATAGCTAACACGTGTTTGCTAAGATAAAACTTATTTGCTAAAATATTTCTGTTTCGAGTGCCGATTTAAGTTTGGAGCACTTCTCACCTACACCTCCAAACAAAATTTTGCTAGTTACGTTAACTTATATCATCCCGGAACTACCTATTGAGATTGCGAGTTTATAAAATGACAACAAAGGCAAAGTCATAAGATCTGGGTTGTAGACAGAAGTGTTTACTGTTAAATGATAAGGTTCTACTGAACTCCGATTACATTGGAACAGGTCGTATACGACCCAGCNAGAAGTGTTTACTGTTAAATGATAAGGTTCTACTGAACTCCGATTACATTGGAACAGGTCGTATACGACCCAGCATAACGGGTCAGTATGGCAGAACTACACTGTAATTTTAATTCATTGAGAAATGAAAGTTCATTCTTTCTTATTTACTCCAAAGACATTTAACGTCAAATACATACAATCATACTTATTTACTCCATGTCAGGAAAAAAAATTTCATTTATGCACTTTCTGGCTGTTCACTTTTTGTTTGTTAGTAAACTTTATTTTCCAGGAGTGNGAAAAAAAATTTCATTTATGCACTTTCTGGCTGTTCACTTTTTGTTTGTTAGTAAACTTTATTTTCCAGGAGTGACATTGGTCTAAGATCTCAATAACTTAGGGATATTATGCAGTTACCGCAATTCAAGATACGTTAGCGGACAGATCTACTTATGCATAAATCAAATGGAAGATGTGTTAGTGTCTGATGATGAGGTGGCGTTTTGGAGTGTGGTTGTTTGAAGAGGAAAGGGAAATGTGCGTGTGGGGAATCTCTGACCTTGGGTCAGAGATTACACTAGGTCTTAGGCTGGAAGGTTGTACTTTTCTCTCTAACTACACTTTATTTTTCACAACGACAATTTTTTGTTTTTCATTTTCTTTGTTGTTTATTACAATTAATTTGTTAATTAAATATATATTTAAACATTTTTAAGTTGGGATGATTCGGATCGCTCTCATCCTATCCCCACGTCGCTACGTCAATCAGTCCAATGAAACATGTAACTCAACTTAAGTCGCCGGCATATGAATCTGTAGTTTATGACATGTGCGATTGCACTAAAAATTCAACTTAAATTGAGCTTCGTTTAAATTGATTACCTATATTGGTTCCTGATCTAAAGCCAATTAATCTGATTTGAGGCATGTACTACAATTTCCTTACAGTGAGGTTGTTCAATTTGAATTTTGGAATGTCGAAGTAATGTAATTTAATAAAACTTGATTCAACAACAATACTGCAAATATATTTTCAACTTCTTCACAATACCCCACTTCACAGGCGCATTTATTGACGCATCTTGATACTTCACGTAATGTAACAGATTCCTTAAGTCTTGTACATTCTTTAATTCACATATCGTACCTGCGATACGTCGAGTGAGAGGAACTTAGCTTGGCGAGCTATGGATACGTGATTCGCGTTTTCGAAGTTAGGTGTGACTGCGTTTAATCTGTAGCATCCCTAACTACAACTGGTATTTTGGAGGTATTTTAACTTCAATCCAATGTCATTGCTTGTAACTTTAGAATTTCATATAGCTAAGCCCCAATGGTTGGTTTAGTGTATCTCAGAAGAGAATATGCTATTGTTGTACACTCAATAACTTCCGTTATTCAAGGATTACCTGGAAGTACATTAGTTTAAGTGTTACAATAAAATCGGAGCATTATATTAAATTATTTTAATAAATTAAATTTTATGGATTATATCGAGAAAAAAGAACTGTTTCTAGACTACATTACATACAAAGGCTGTATAAGTCAATACATATATGCCCGCCCCACTTAACCTATCTTCAACCTATATAATTAATATGTATAAAGTTCTCTTCCCATTTGACCTACCAAGATCGGGAAAAATCATGGAACAGAACAAACATGGAATCGGGAACAGTCATGGACGGGAAAATGGCCGAAGACATTTCACTAATCACAACTAGTTCCAAGAAAAGTAATTTTACAGTTCTTCTAGCTGAGAGTGATGCTGGAAATAAGCTCTCTTAGCTTGTAGAATAGATTACTTATAAATATTACGAACTAAATCTGTGAAAAAATTTTTAATTATAAAACGCCTTTATGTATATCACCCATAACTATTTCTTGGCGAAAAATGCTATAATGCGCGTGTTATCCACGAGCATTTAGGGTAAATGAAGACTTCCTCGAAAAAAAAAGTATATCAGGATTTGGCAAACTTTGTTTAATTTTTTGTTGTTGATATTTGTTTGTAAACATGAATCATAACGTCAGTAAAATTTGTTTGGTTGGTTTTGGTGGAAACAAAAAAATTTTTTGCATGTTAGTTTCATTGTACTGAATCAATTTCGATATTACCATAGCAACCATCTGAATAGTCATTTCTGTAATCAGGAAAGTTCGAAATGGTAAAAAAATGTTAGGAATCCTGATATATTGTTTTTTCGTCGTCTTCAATCGAACTTTAGGGTATTTAAAGATACTATATCTCCAAAATACTGCGAATGACAACATTTTTGTGAAAATTTCATAATTGATGAAAAGTCAATCGAATAAATCTGTTTTATTTCAATGTCAAAAAGAGATGTCGAACGAGGAATTGATAAGTAGCCCGGTCCAGCACGTCGTATACATGATCAACTATAGGTTAATCGAAAATAATGCCTCAAAGGCCTTGCAAGTTGGTGAAACTGAAGTTTGGAACAATTGAATCACGGAGAAGGTCGAAAAAATTCTAGCCTTGCCCCAATGTTTGTTACGGCTTTATTTGTGATATGAAATAATATAATAGGTAGACATTGTCGGTGTTAATTCTAAATATTCATTATTTTCTTTTATATAATACACAACTTATATAAGCAATGCCTGTTTGAATTTGAAATACTGGTTAAAATCGTATCAATGGGAATTTGTAAGCCAGTCTAAAAATATTAAAATTCATATTTGTAACAATAATAAATTGGAGTAAAATTAGGTTGTGGTCTTCAGTGAAGGTCAAGTAAAAATATAATCCACAGTTGTGATTAGTGGGAGTACGATATAAAATATTGATTTATTATTCTACTTAATATATAGTATTAAGCATTTGCACTTGAGATTGTGTACAAATCATTGATTGTCTAGTTTCTCGTTAGTTCACATCGAATTACAACTTTTCTCCATGATAAGTGAAATATAACAACTCCACAAGTAAAACATTTTTGTTAGTTTGACTAACAATTACTATTCACTATTCACTATACTTATTAACAAAATAGATGTAACAACATAGAAGTGCTGAAGATTTTCATTGTCGGATGTTTAGAAGATCAATGAGATAAAGCAAAACTTTCAATACCTTAGATTTTACGAAAACAAAATATTGGTNAGAAGTGCTGAAGATTTTCATTTTCGGATGTTTAGAAGATCAATGAGATAAAGCAAAACTTTCAATACCTTAGATTTTACGAAAACAAAATATTGGTATCATAAAAATTATTCCACTAGATTTCAACATTTTTAACATTTTAAAAGGAAACACTACATTGGAAACGTTATGATTATTTTTTAATTCACGAGAATTTAAGGTCAGTGTGTTGTGTTCATTTACTTTTCAATCAAGTATTCGAATTTCGGCTTGAAAATAAATTATATAATAATGAAATCGAAATTATATCGTAAATAAAATTCTTGATTAGAAAGTTATGTTACAGTAAAGAAAGCAACTCACAATGTACTAATCTATAACACACTGGATTGCATGAGGATTTCAAAACTAAGAATTCATGAATTGAAAAGTAATGACGTGATTGGTTGGTTTAAAATTATGACAAACCATATAAAATAATATAAGTTTCAAGATGTGACGGAATGCATAAGTATATCTGTATCTCTAGTAAGGAAGAATATCTATAATATTTTCGAAAATTATTGCAACTCTAGAATTTTATAAATAAAAACAGTTAGGGTAGGCGCAGGTTGATATTGTCATTTTAGTCGAAATATACTGAAATATACGACTGTGTTTCTAACGTAATTTATCTTGAAGTATATGCTATTAAAAAAAAATACCACAGTAATTTCACTTTACTACTCACCAATGGGAAAATCCTTCTGGCTAAATCAGTGACAGTCAATCACACTTTTAGCTTATTAGACAGAACCCTGTTACTCCGAAACATTGTAAATATTGTTCCAACATGTAGGAATTCTTTACTTTTTGTACAACTTTTTCTCCACTTTTTACTACAATCCATGCCTTTTTTATCAAAAACCTACTCATGATAACGAAGTTTAGACCTAATACCGTTTTTTATTTTAATAATTATTTTATTTACTCGTGCAGTGAAAATTCATTAACATCAAAACTTATACATATTTCGATGTTTTCTATTTTATTCGAAATTTATCATCTTCAACTTTTCCTATTGCAACTTTATTCATTAAACAAATTTCGCCTTCCATCTACCTATGCTATGATGTTGATGCTAGTGCATTCAAATCCTTGAAAGCATTGAGCAGTTTATTGATTCATAGAAAAATAAAAACTTGTAACTTTTGGACACGAATCTCCCTTGAAAACTAGCTACAAGTTGTTAGCTGTTAACCCAAATTTAGAAGGATTCCACCAGTGCATTCGGTAACAATATGGCATTTAGAAGATAAAAAAGCAAAACAGTAATTTAATTCAAGTTAATTAACCAATCACTGACATTTTGCCGTTTTTCAGGACTTCATAAGTTCAAACCAGCCATTAATAACTTATAGTTTCTTACTTGTAAAGTTTATATAAATCAGTATTTTATGTTCCTGATGTTCTTTGTTTAGCTGTACCACAACTTCTCCTTAATATTTGCACTTTTACAATGTTAACCGTTGTTTATAATCTTTTTATATTGTCTTCATTATTAAAAAAGGTATTGTCATACTTGATGCGAAATTAAGCGGATGAATACATATGTTGAGTTTAAGATATTCGTTGAAATATATTAATTTAGTTTTCAGAAATTTTTGTTTTTGTTATTTTTAGAAATAATCACTTTCTAACTTTTTAATTTTTTTATACGATTGATATGGTTTTAATGACTCAAATTCCTCAGTTAACACGTATTAACAAAATGTAGCTCTTCTGTCTGATAGTATGTCTCAATATTCTTAGTCGTTGTAGGAAACATTAAGTATAATTTTCATATAAATATTAAACAAGTATTTAGGATTCTTTCTAGATGGAATTCATATCAGAAGATTTGGTGTCCAAAATAAATGATGTTAAGAATGGAATTCTCCAGTTCGTTGCATTTAAAATTCAAGGTGATGAAAAGAAAGAATGTGAAGTGGTTACAACTGGTATTTTTATTACTTTAATTACAATTGAATCGGTTCAAAAATGTCCAACTGCTTAATGTTTCTGATAACTTGTACTTTCAGGACTGCATGGCACGTCGTATCACGAGTTTATATCCTTATTCCAACCCGAGGAATGCCTTTTTGCTTTATACAATTTTCGAATTTTCGGAGTTTTGGTACCTTCATGGCAAATATAAACTAGTACGAGCCGAGGAATTCATTTTTATTTTTCATTTAGTGCAGGCAAGTATTGATTACTTGCCTGCATCTATAGATGTACAAGAGTCATTTCCAGAAGAAGTTGATACTTACATCGAGGTATGTAATCATTAGTTTAAAACNGGCAAATATAAACTAGTACGAGCCGAGGAATTCATTTTATTTTTCATTTAGTGCAGGCAAGTATTGATTTCGTTTGCACCATGCAACCCTGAAGTTCAAGCAGCACATTCTATAGATGTACAAGAGTCATTTCCAGAAGAAGTTGATACTTACATCGAGGTATGTAATCATTAGTTTAAAACAATTTGTATCAGGGCGTAGGAACAAATACTTTATCTAAAATATAAAGCAAGCTAGACACCCAAGCTCATCAGTAGTAGAGATAAAGTCATCTAACAGGTATGCCCGCTAGTAGTAAATTCCCTAACGTACTACCGGTTAATTTTCATTAACACGTAGTGACGGTTGGTCACTGCTTAGATATGTCATACCATAGGTTGACAAGATTTAAACTGTAAGGCTTTAGTTTACCTTCGACGCTCTGTCTTGCTCACTTTTCCCGCTGTTTGGCAATGGGCTCAATCATGCCCATCCGCTCCAAGTGTATAAGTTTTATGATTAGAAGTTAACATGCATATCTTTAAAATACATATATAAATCAGTGTAATATTGTTTACTAGTTAGTAGCGAACCAAACTCAATAGAGAATGGACAATTTCTGCGTACATCTGCAAAGTGATGCGTCATCAGCATTTTTACCCACTAATACTATATTAATCTTTTGAAATCAATTGTCCATACCACTCAATTTTCACAGCAGTTCTTATGAAGTTTCTTTGGTTGAATGTACTTTTAATAGGAATAACCTGAAAGAAGTGGAAAGTGTTGTAAGTTTGTAGAGCCAAATATAAACGTCCAGAAATAGCATTGCCCGTCAAAATTAAGTTCAGAATTACTTTATAGTGAGAACTATCTAGAAATACGGAAAGATGCGGAAAGAGATGGGGCTTTTATAAGCCAAACTGAGACACATGAAATAAGCAGTACTAGCAAATTTACAGGGAATTTTAGGTACTTAGTTCTCGTTCTTAGTTTAGGTCTCTATTATTACTGCAACTGAGAAATAATAGACACAATAAAAGGAAGCGAAAAGAAATCAGGGTTCTAGGTAGGAGACATACGGGGACACATGAATTTATAAGCATTTTAAATTTGGAGGCACCTTTCGAACTTTTGAACTTGCCAAGACCATATTTTGCACACGTTCTTCTACTTTTCCATTTTACAGAAAACAACTTTTCTGAAATACAAATGCAGGACTTTTTCAAGCAAAATATATGACCAAAAGCAACTAACCGCTCGTCTGTAAAAATCTGGCCATAACTGTATTTGTTAACTTTATCGGTAAGTACCAAGATGCATTATGCCAGAGTATTGTGTTTGTGAATCGAAGTAAAAATTCATTTCCAACGGAAACATTCGTGAAGTCAAAATATAGATTAGATGTGAAAAATAAATTGTTAACTTTAGTTTGGTAAAACGTCAATTTGTGTTAGGTTCACAACTTGAAAGACCTTGCACATGATGCAATGATCAATAGTGTTGCATCCTTGATGAAGTGTGAAGGCAAAAAGTTTTGGAGCTCTGGCAAATAATCAACTGTCCTGGCAAATAATCAATTGTCCCTATACGTAACCTCGGAAATATTTGGAAAACTAACCCATCACATGTGCAAATATTAACTGAAGTCATATTTGTGTTGATTCATGAATTTATTCTGTGCTATATGTTTAGACATTAGAAACATTTTATATTTAAACTTTTAGATTTAAGTCAATGAAATCATGTAATTAATAACCAACTTCCTGTTGACACTGTTAACATCGAAGGTCACGAATCCTTCTTCTATTAATTGATTGTGAGTAACAATCAATTGATGATTGATTGTTATTGTATGGTTGTGAGAACCAGCGCTAATGATTTCAGACTTGTTTACTTTATATATTTTCAACACTTTTATTCAAAAGCTGAACTTTAATCCTATTTCTCCAAAATTGGGGAAAATGTTGGTATTGGGAGTCCCAATACCAACATAGCAGAAAAGTGAATTTCTGAATTGGTACATTTGAAACCCCGACGTTTTTTCCTTGAATCTATTTATGTTTATTATATGGCCCATGGTTCTCATCAGGGATAAATTTATTCTAACAATCTATAAAGGAGAAGCAGCAGCGGCGCTATCAGAATCAGAAAAACTATCAACAGCATGTCAAGAACTTGGTTTAAGTGATTTGTGTTGTTCAGGTCTGGACTTACATTGGTAAACATTTCGAGTCACGGGATCGCAGATAGATTCAATTGATATTATTATTCTTCAAACCGGGATTCAATTGATATTCTAAAGACGATACAAATGACCTGGTTATGCCAGACCTAATCACATGATTATAACTAATCCCATTTATCTTCACCAGAGCAGGTTTGATTACATGATTACATGATTAATGATTACAGAGATTATGATTACAGATTACTAATCTGTAATCTACAATCAAACCCCTTTAAGTAATCTATAATCAACTGGGTTTGATTACGGATTTGCGGGCTTGTAATCATAATCAAGTAATCAAACCCCTAAATTATTTCATATGATTACATGATTACATATTATTGTTATGATGAACAACCGAAAACAAACACGTCATATAGGAACTTCTTACGCTTTTCAATCTTGCTGAAACAAATCATTCCAAATCATTTTATACTAACACAAAACTTTTCTGTGCTTGGTTTCTACTTCTCTTGAATTTTTGTTTTAGAACAGTGGAGTACCATAACTTTTTAAATAAGAACCATTTTTTTTAAATTATTGATCCCACACTTGAAATACATGTTTCGTATGCTGCAAAAGCTAACAGTGTTAGAGTAAAATTTGGAAAATTGTTTCGAATATTAGATGGCAAGTAGTTTTAACTTGTTTCGGTAGTTGAAAATTACATCTACTTTTGTGCTCGAATCACATCATGAAACTTCTTGCGCAAGATTTAGTGGAATTTTTGGTGAAAATAATTAAGTGAGTACAGTTTTAGCGGAACCAAATTTTCTCTTAAAATACTTTCAAAATAGTAGTTTTTAGATATAACAAAGGTATTGGTACCAGTACATTAGTTTTTACATTAGCATTCACATGATAATTTCCAAATGCAACCATGTTCGGATGAAAGTATCTTGGGAAAGATGATCAAGGATCATGAAATTTTTATACAGATACTCATATAAATAATGGACACACTATCGCGTCTACCCAAAAATTTTATCAATTCAATTCTTGTGCAAGAAGTTGCATGATGTAAGTTAAAGCTAAGAGCAACGACGGATTGTTAGTAACTTTAGCACTGTTTTATAATTTGAAATTGCAGTATTATTTTTTGAAACCAACATATTAAAAAAAATTCAATATTAGAATTTGATTCCATGTATGAAATAAAATTTCAAAGTAATCAAAGATTGTAATCATACTTGCATTAGATTATGATTACTGATTACAGATTACTAATCTATGATTATGATTACTCCAAAATGTAATCATAATCATGATTAATAATCGATTACTCATTTTTGGCTGTAATCATGTAATCAGTAATCTGATTACTTTTTTTCTGTAATCAAACCTGCTCTGATCTTCACTACCAAAATCCATACTTCAATTTCACTCCAATCGAAAGTCCTGAATATAGTTATCCTCTTTCAGCTGATTCCAAGTTGAATTTGAGGGTGTTTAATACTAGAAATCAATAAAAATGATAAAACATATTTCCAAAGTAAGACCTGACTTGGGGCATCGATTGCTTCACCCCAACCTTGTATCATATTTCATCCATGAAGCGGAGCATATATTTCACTTTCGAAGTGTCGCATACTGAAGTACACTATATAACAGTTATATAGTGATACATTAAGATATATTTATTTAGGGAAACTCATTGATTTTGATAAATGAAATATGCTTATCACAGTTTTAGTTCACGGAGAAAGTCCACTTTTAAAAATTAGNCTCATTGATTTTGATAAATGAAATATGCTTATCACAGTTTTAGTTCACGGAGAAAGTCCACTTTTAAAAATTAGCTTAGAGAATTTGTTTAGTCTCAAGTTAGTGCACAAAGCATATGAGATATCAAAATGACATCTGTGCTTTGTGAGCCAAATTTCTACTTGAATGGTGTGTGAAATTTAATAATTTCTACTGTAAACTATTAGAAAATTTGTAGTGTGTAAAGTGACTCTGACTCNCTCATTGATTTTGATAAATGAAATATGCTTATCACAGTTTTAGTTCACGGAGAAAGTCCACTTTTAAAAATTAGGTTAGAGAATTTGTTTAGTCTCAAGTTAGTGCACAAAGCATATGAGATATCAAAATGACATCTGTGCTTTGTGAGCCAAATTTCTACTTGTATGGTGTGTGAAATTTAATAATTTCTACTGTAAACTATTAGAAAATTTGTAGTGTGTAAAGTGACTCTGACTCTGACTCTCATAACTCTGACGCTATGAGTTATTTGGGAGCCAGTCATATAATGACTCTGACTCTGACTCTCATAACTCTGACGCTATGAGTTATTTGGGAGTCAGTCATATAATGACTCTGACTCACTCCCTGTTTCAGAGTCAGAGTCATGACTCTCAGAGTCAACTCATCAGTAGCAGAGTCATGACTCTTGTGCATTTCCTGCCCAGAAGCCGATTTTTGGTATTCATTCATGTTCAAACACGTTTCATTCATCTTATCCATTGCATTCATTTTACTTAAGAATGCTTACTCTTTCTGATATAAATAGTTTGTGTTCGTCCCATTCTTACGGACTTTTAATTAAGAATGGAGGATGATTGTATTGTGTTAAATGTGGAAAAATTTCCAGTTAGTGAAAGTCAAAGTTCATCAACATCGATTCAAGATAATCTAAATTTACAAAAGGAGAGAAAAAAGCAAAGTGACGTCTACAATCATTTTACTTTAACCTCGGTTGGAAATAAGTTCAAATGCAAACACTGCAGGTATTAATAATTAAATCACAACATTTATAAACATATTGTTCCGGTTTTTATAATTATTTATTTCAGCGACAATCCATTTGCCAAACGATCCAACAATGGAACAAGTAATCTATGGAGACATTTGAAGGCAAACCACAACGAGAAGATCGTTGACATTGTTAAGGAACTATCAGGCATTGAAAAACTATTTCAAAATCAAGCGGTATCTACATTATATATTGACGTTAGTTAATTATATTAACATTATTTGGCTGTAACACAGGAATTCAGTCTAAATGGATTTATTATACGATTGGTTGAAATGATAATTCTTACGGATCAAGCATTTCGTTTAGTAGAAAACGATTCATTTCATCGCCGGATATTGTTCTGTCGTAAAAATGTTCAATTTCCTACCTCGGTCACAATTCGTGCAAAAATTGACGAAAATATATATCGTGGAAAGAATCAGAGTAGAAAATCAACTTCAGGTTAATGATGTTGAAAAGCTTGTTTGGTTTTTCAGCAGAATTTGTTAATACGTTTTGACATTGCTACTAATTTAAATTATAGAATTATGAGGGCAAACTGTCTTTTATTTTGGATTACTGGACTTCTGCAAATCAAATTCCGTTTCATGGAATTATTGTTAGTTGGATTGATTCTGAATGGACACTGAACCATCAAGTTTTAGACATGGATATACTTAAAGGACGGCACACTAGCAAAAATTTAGGTTTATCATTTGTATCAGTTTTAAAATGTTTTGGTCTCCAGAAAAATGTACTTCCAATTACCACAGACAATAGAGAATGCAAGTAACTGTGATCTCTTCTTTTGAGGATTGAGTGAGGATTTGAGCCTTGCAGCTTAAATAATTGATAAATGGGACGTAAGAAATATAAACTTTGGGGAGAATGTTTTCAATTAAGTATCCTCTTCACATTATTGCTGTTAGGTTTAACGTTCACATAAAAAAAATTAATTTGTGTAAATACTGTCCACTTTAAATTTTTATAATTCTTCAATTATTTAGTATAAACAATATGAATTGCGGTGAAGACAACATAACGCTATTTTTCACCCAACACCATTAGACTTTTATTTAAATGTAACGAGAAGGTTAATTAGCGTTTCAAGGACAACGGAACCATATGTTCGGAGGCAGAAATTTCGTTCCGATACTGTAAATATTCCACCAATAGTATATTCAATTGGGCGGCAGGATTTATAAAATTTTGAATACAAATTTGATTTCGAATGTCGAAAAGCACACTTGCGGTAATAATTTTCGGAAAGCAGCTTTACATCTAAAGCAAATTGAATTATTACGAGGCTGATAAACAGAACTATAAAATCCATCAACACGAGGCAACTTAGAAATAATATGTTTATCCGACCATGAGCTTGTATTAGAGTAAAAGAAAATGAAATCAGAAATAGAATTGCACCGCAATAGGCAATACCAACCCAATTACCATACCAATTTTCAGCCCAAATATGGAGCACTTGAAGCTTTCGATAGAACTGTTGAAAGCGTCTCTCTGTTCTGAATGAATTTGCTTCATCCTTATTAGATCTGGAATAATCCAAATAGAAGTTATAGTCATAGTTGCACATTTATGATGTACAGTGTGTATTAGTAACGAATGAACGGGGATACCCACTCTAACCAACCCTCACCCAATCCCACCATCAGTTATGGGCAACAGATCTGGCTACGGGAGTGACTTAACAAGAAGGCATGATACAATGAACGAATATATCCGAATTTAATCGACACTTTTCCATTCTACACATCCACGCATTCACTTTTTACTGTCGTATTTTATGCATATCTTAAACTAAGTCTACCAGATTACCTGTCGTTAATGAATCATTAGTTCGAAGTGTACCCCATTTATTCCCAAACAATGATTCAGTCGATCGTAAAACCCGTCTTACATTTCGCAGCATCCATTATATGACTCGTTTGGATAGCGGTAATGAAATTTTGTAATAATTACACAAAGACTTGGCGGAAGCCTCATGATTCGAATAAATACGCCGCAAAAAACAACAAAGAGAACTCAAAAATCACTAATTCGCAAAGGACAATAATTATTAGTTAATACTTATACCGGTTATCAAACAAATTTTCATTTTCATTCTTTTCTGCTCGACTTAAATATTACAACAATAAAACAAAACTTTGAATATCAAACTGCGAATCGTTGCCCATAACTGATGGTGGGATTGGGCGAGGGTTGGTTAGAGTGTTCATTTGTTTCTAATACACTACAGAATGAGTAAATAAGGGTTAAACTAGAGATCCTCACTCCACCGGACCTTTCTCTGTGTCACCCACCATAAATCGGCGTCATAATTTTGCTTATTTCATGATTAAATCTAGGAGCAGCTGCTTAATGTACTATTTGTTTAAAGTGACCACCGTCTATGTCTAGACAATGATTAATTCTTTCCTAAAAACCGCGTCTGACATTTTGTACCATTTGCAGGTTTCTATTTACGGTGGCAACAAAAATTTCAATCGTATTCTTGAGCTGCTCTGTTTACTGGGCTAGGTGAGTTGAAAACGATGATTTTCAAATAACCCCAAAAGAAATAATGCAATGGGTTACACCCATTTAGATTAGTTTTCCGCATGGCTCTGGCTCATGTGCTGGCTCAATGGCTCTGCCTCTGCCTCTGGCTCTGGCTCGAGCTGGCTCACAAAAATTTCTGAGCCAGAGCCAGTGCATGGCTCTGGTTCATGTAGTAATTATGAGCTACAGCCATGGCTCATGAGCTAGCTCAACAAAACTTGTAAGCCATATGACTCAATGGCTCAACTTTTCCCCTTAATTCTTCCACTTTTACCCTAATTTTTCATTTTTTCTTCTTCCAAATTATCACTTTTTTTTTAATTTTTGGAATTTTTAGTCACTGATAGTCAGTTTGCCTTTAGCCAGTTCATAATTATGATTTATGTTTTATATATTTGTAAATCATAAATACGCCGCAAAAAAAACAACAAAGAAAACTCAAAAATCACTAATTCGACATTAATGAAAGACAAAAATTATTAGTTAGTACTTATACCGGTTATCAAACAAATTCTTATTTTCATTCTTTTCCGCTCGACTTAAATATTACAACAATAAAACAAAAATTTGATTATCAAACTACGAATCGTTGCCCATAACTGATGGTGGGATTGGGTGAGGGTTGGTTAGAGTGAGTATCCCCGTTCATTCGTTACTAATACACACTGTATATGCTAATATTTAATGAATTAGTATTACCATGAAAGGTCTTAAGCATAGAAAGTATATAATTTACTCGCCTGGATATTTAGGACACAACATAAGTCAGCTGCTGCTACTACATTACATTTACCTGTTCGAGCCTGATACGCAGGTTAGTCAAATAAAGAGCCATAAATTGAATGAAATTGGCACATGTTATTTCTGCGAACGGTGTATGTTCGTGTAGTAATCGTTCAAATGTCCAAGTTTGCCCATTAGATTTCTTTTATAAAAATTAATACTTGACCTCTAGAGATTTAACCAAATTACAGTTATATTCATCAGTTACACCTGTCTAATTTAGCAGATACTCGCCTTGTCATAGATCGTAACATCCGAAGCAATGTTCAAATATGCCCAAAACTTATAAAAAACTGATAATTGAAATAAACAGTTCATAAATTTTAACCACATGTTAATTTGAGTGACCTCTAGATGCCACGGATAAATCTTTATAACTTTAACTGCCATTTAAACATTTCTCATGTGCCTACGATCTATGAATGTGGCTAGCTTCAAATAAATCGTATAGTTTCCTTTCTTGACGCAATGTTAACTATGATGATATCTAGTATCAACGATCAATTTTTACAAAGATTTGAAGAGTAAAATTGGACATATGAACGTTTATTACAAGACGGTATACATCATTCGTAGCAATAAAAGGTGGACCAATTTATTTTAATTTGTGTGGTCAGTTGTGCGGGAACTTTTATGAGTCTTCATTTTGGCGCTCTACCACACTACTACGGAATAAAAGGAAATGAAGTAAAAAGTAATCTGGGATCTGAAGTGTTCATTTTGTGAAAAGTAGTCAGATTGAGTTAAAATTTTGTTATCATGAGCCTAAATACCTTTCACAAATACGGCTTTTCGAAAATGCAAAAATAAAATAAATTTATTGCTACACTTTCAAAAAAAAAAAGTTTTGGATTCTGTCCACTTTCTTCAAAAAAGTCACTCCTAGCTGCCCTTCCTTTTTGTTTGTTTACTTACATCCATCGGCTGGAGGTGAGTATTCGTCTGGTGAGTGCATGTACAGGCAGCCTGAAAATANCTGGTGAGTGCATGTACAGGCAGCCTGAAAATACCTGTGCCTGTGCCTGTGCCTGTGCCTGCAGGCGTGGGCCAGGCGGGCAGTCAATAATAGAGAAAGTAACAGGCATGGGTCAGGCGGGCGAATTATGCCATGGGCACAGGCCAAGCAGGCATATCCTTTTTTTTCTACAGGCGCCTGTGGGCGCCTATGTAAAGTTTACACAATGTGTGGTCCGATGCATTTTTCAGAACCAAATCTTTTCCATAATTTTCATTTTGCGTCACCACTGCACTACAGTTATAGTGGAAATACTGATACTGTGGTGGAAATACTGTAGGGGGCATGACACATATGAAGTCATACAGGCACAGGCACGACCTGGCGTACTTTCTGTTAACCACAGGCCAGGCGGGCATGACACATATGAAGTCATACAGGCACAGGCACAGGCGGGCGTACTTTCTCACAGGCACAGGCCAGGCGGGCATGACACATATGAAGTCTTGCAGGCACAGGCACAGGCGGGCCTACTTTCTCACAAGCACAGGCCAGGCGGGCATGACACATATAAAGTCTTGCAGGCACAGGCACAGGCGGGCATACTTTCTCACAGGCGCAGGCCAGGCGGGCATTAGAAAACCTTGCAGGCGCTCACCTCTAATTCGTCTCCACACTTTGTTAGTATTTTTCTATCTCTGAGCCTCAGTCTCATTCGAGCTCCTATCCCATTATCTTCTTCTTACCCAGCATTTTGGTTCAGATTTTTGCCTTGTTTGATAGATTAAGTTAATGTTGTTTTGGACAGTCCACTTTCAGTTTTTGTGGTCTTTTGACCGCCTACTTCTCCGTACAATTTTAACTGGTTAACTTTATCTACCTATGCTTTCCCCAGTTCTTAGAAATTTCAAGGAGTTCAAATGGAAATTCGTCTTTACTAGCATCATCTATTCAATCAGAATCAAAACAGATTTATACTTCCCTGTTCATAGCATCAACTCAAATGTTGAATTGGGTCATCCGAAAATATTTTAGTACCATCGTAAATAATTGGTTGGCAATTAAAAAACAATTAAGGTAACAAGCAAAATAAAACGTATCCCTAGAATGGAATCGAAGAAGCATGAAAAGATGAACATAAAAATCGTTTCTCTAATATTTCCATGAAAACAAAACCTAGATGGCATGCTAGAAAAATATAGTTAGAGCAGTATCAAAGGATAAACTTGCATACTAATAGTACCTAATTCTCTAATGATAACATTAACACAAAGTCTGTGTTTAAATCATCAAGAAAATGTGATTAAAATAGCATGACAAAAATTGTTAGTATAATAAAAACACACTTAGAATAGCAACAAGATGTCAGTTGGACGCAAGACAAAGCCCTGTAAATCTAACAGAGGTTTAACTACAGAAAAAATGTAATCAGATTTCTGATTACTTGATTACGGTCAAAAATGTGTAATCGATTACTAATCATGATTATGATTACATCTTGGAGTAAGCATAATCATAGATTAGTAATCTGTAATCAGTAATCATAATCTAAGACAAATATGATTACAATTTGATTACTTTGGAATTTATTTTTATACATGGAATCAAATTCTAAAATTGAGTTTTATTCAAATATTATTTTGTTGTTGGTTTCAAAAGCTAATACTGCAATTTCAAATCATAAAACAAAGTGCTAAAGTTACTACAATTCGTCGTTGTACTTATTGCTTTAACTACATCATGCAACTTCTTGCACAAGAATTGAATTGATGAAATTTTTGGGTAGACTCGATAGTGTGTCAATTATTGATATGAGTGTCTGTATAAAAAATTTCATGATCCTTGATCATCTTTCCCAAGATACATCCATCCGAACATGGTTGCATTTTGAATTATCATGTTAATGCTAATGTACAGCCACCGCCAAGTTAATCCGGGCCTTCTTTCTCCGCCTTTCACCGAAAACGTATTGGGGCAGGCGGTACACAATTAGCAAATAATTTTATCAATATAAAAGATGTTTTGATTAGACATAGACTAATGCAAAACAATAGAGCAAAGCAGAGAGGCAGAGAGAGGGGTCGACAGATTAATTTCTGTTGAGTGAGGCATAATAGATGCCATGGGTTATACCCCATTCCTCGACTTGTCTTTATCTCAATTCCCCAACTAATTAGCATTGCGTATCGTATCGTCACACAAATTATTTTAATATCTGTTTTAATTAGACAGGCTAGTGCAAAGAAATTGAACAGACCAAGAGAAGCAGTGAGAGGGGTCGGTAGGTTCTCTGTTGAACGAGGTGGAGTAGATGCGAAGGTATCATACGCCAAAAAGACAGTGTTTTAAAGGTGAAACAGTTTCTAATTATGTTGAAGGGAGAGTGTATAAAAGGAATTGGGTGGGAGACACCTAAGAAATTTCTTGAAAAAATTTGAATTAGAATTGTGATTCAAGCACTGCTATAGCATGTGGTGTTAACGTATCAACGGTAAAAAGGTCATTCACAGTTATACCACCAAAAATTGAAAACGATACACCTGATCGTCACACAAAACAAATTGATTCGTTTACAATTACAATCTCTGTAATCAGACAAATCTGTCATCGCTTTTATGAAAGTAATGCGTATTCTACAGTCGAAAACTTGCACTAAAATTGTTTAGAAGGTGATAACTTTCCAAGATTTGGTAAAGAGACATTCAGAAAATGATTAATTTAAAAATGCAAGTTTAAATATCATAAATTATTCAGTAAACCTGTATTCCTGGAATGCAATGACATAGCAGCTCAACGTGAGTACTACTTCCGCCACGTTAAACATTTCCGAGACACAGGATACAACATATTTTACTGTAATGAAACCTGGTCTCTTCAATTCAAAAACTAAATAAATGCAGGCAACTTGTTTTAAATGATACGGAAGTCAAAACTCAAAAATATGAACAGAAATATTGAATTCGCGATAGACTGAAAGAAACATCGAATTAAGCAATTTAATGCCTACCGCACACAACTCCAATTTTAGAGGTTTGTTTGGAAAACTGTAATATGTGAATCCCGCCGTGAGCTGCTATTTGGTTCGAGAGTAGTCACTGATTTCTACCAAATGACTAAAGCAAGCATGATCGAACTCAGTAAAAAATTTCCAATTAAAACAAAGTACGTGGTAGAAAAACTTGCCGAGGAATCAGGTAGAAATATCAAGGTTAGCAAAATTTAGCGTTTTATGCTAGTGCTGGCGGTTTGTCTGAGGTTAAGATATTGAGAATTAATTTTAGGTGCTTTTTCTACCTGTGGCTCATTGGGAATTGAACCCAATTGAACTTATCTGGGCGTTTGTAAAAGGAAAAGTATCTCAATATAACACCCTTGGCAGAACACAGAAAGTTTTTGACTTAACCCAGAAATGTGTGAACTTAGTGACTCCTCAGTTATGGCAAGCATGCATGAGGTCATCAATCAAGTTAGAAAATAAGTTTTGGGATAGAGACCGACTGATTGAAAGAGAGCTTACGGGAAAGCCTTCCAATTCAAACTTAGTTATACATTTGGGATCCGACAGCGACAGCGATACTGGCAGTGGAATTTTGTCGCATGATGATTCGGATTCTGAGATGGATGAAGCGATGAAAATAAGTTAAATGTAAGAATTTATTATTATTAACTAGGTTGATAAATAAGTTTGATTAGGAAATCCTGACTTTGCTTACGATACTGGTACCTTAACCAGCTTCCAGTCTATTCAAACTTTTGTTCTACCCTGTGTCCATGAAGTCCCTACGTAACGGAGAAAGTATTGCTAAGAAAACAAGAGCAAACAAAACCCGTGTGGTTAGTCCCTCAATGAAATCCTCTCCGCTCAAACTCAACACATGCAAACTCTTTTTGAGAGAAGTTTCTGGGGATGGGAACTCGTCTTTTCCATCACGTAGGGACTTTATGGACATAGCGTATAATAAATCTTTATATTACAACAGGTAAACTTTCTACCTTGTGACGAACTAAATTTGCTTGTTGCTTCTCTAACCTTACTTTCCTTTCAGCCGAAATAACTTTTCCTCTATTTAAACAACAATGGTGATTTAATTTATGCTAACCATATTTTTCTAAGATTCAACTCAAAACTCTGGGTTAATGATGTGACAAAGAAGTTCGCATCTGTACTTTGCTACCACTTAATTTTTTATGCCGACACTAAGCAAATATTCATGTAGTGCCAGCTAGTATTCGTATTTATCCAATGACTAGAAAAGCAGGTATCTTTGTTTTGCATCCTCTTGGAAACTGCTTGTCAATTTCTAAATCAGTTTTCAATGGCAGATATGAATCTATTCTGAACTCAGATTCCCGTCCCTACGAGTAAAATGGACTCAGTAGACCCATTTTGGGTAATATTATACGGAAATAGCCATTGGCAGATATTCGTCCCAATCTTACATTTAGCAATTACATTCTTGATAGTTTGATTTCATCTACAATGGCTAAATTACATCATCCTACTTTTTATGCAAGCTTTAATTAAATTTTTAGGTGAAACTAAGTAAGTTAGTACCGCATTTTCTCTTAAAATTTTGGTTTCATTAACTTTGTCATTAGTTACCAATACATTAGCATTATGCATTATTATCAACATGATAATTCAAAATTCACCCATGTTCAGTTGTGAGTATTTTGTCCAAGAAAATAGAAATTGCATCTGATTCTCATTTAGATTAAGGGTCATGATATATTTCAACATAAACTCACCCGAAGAAAGAACACATTTATTTCTTCTACCCAAAAATTTAACAAATTATTGTGCAAAAAATTTCATGACTTAATTGTAGAATAGGTAATACTATAGCTCTGTGAGTGAAAGGTGTTGTAAAAACCAAACTCTCGCATTGATTCTCACTTGCATCTTTTAAAAGTTTTAAATAAACTGGCAATCTTGATCAACTACAACTCATTAGGCTTTGAGTAGCTCAAATCTAAGCATATTACAGGAAACAGGGAAGTCAGCGTTTAACTGCAGCGATTCCTCCAATGGGCATAAGACATTTCTGTGAAACACAGAAAAATTTAAATTTCGCGTCTCAATACAGTGGTTTTAGTTTAATGTCACTACTCCTTAATGTCACACTGCTCTTCTTGTCAACCTGTTGCCTTTCTTCCGGCTAAACTCTCATGTACTAAATACTCTGCCTATTGTCACACCTTCTTTGCAAACTCCGCCTATTGTCATCACATTTGAAGAGCATACATGGCACATAACCGCACTTTAATGGCAACTTTCGGTTTTCAGGACCAGAATATATTCATGTTTGTTTATATAGTGTGGGCAATCAGAGACCGCTGGCGGAACTGTTTCATTTTTAACTGTTCATTTCATTTTTAACATTTCTAACATTTTTGTATCTAAAATGATTCTTGTGACACCTAAATAAATTACATTCAATTCAATTCAATTCAATTCAATTAACCTATTTGTTGTATTCTACTATGCGATACTCGATCGTGAAAATTTATTTTTTTTAAAGACTCACCCGCAGTGGCGAGCTTATGCCAACCTTAGATGGTCACATGGTTAGGATTGAGAAATTTAAAATTTGAAATAATAAGCAACATTGGAACTGAAGAACTTTGCAAACAAGTAACGATCGTTTGGAAGTTTCTGACAAGATAATATCTTCAAGCCATTTCTGTGGCATATTGCACAATAACTTGCTGATTAAAGAAGTAATTAGCTTTTAGAGTATTCCAAATTCAGGTAATAACTTCAAAAGCTGTAAAATAAATCGAAAAAGATATGGTGTTATAAAATGCGTCTCTAACACCAGGAACTTCTGTTTATGTCACCTAATCTTTGAGTTATCAGTCAGTTGGCATTATCGGCTATAGCCAACTTCGTCTACTGTCAACCGATTTTTCGGCTCCCTCGGAGGTGACGTTAAGCTATAACCACTGTAGTAAGAGGGTCTAATAATACACGTGTCAAGACACGAGGTTTGGCTGCTGGATGTTACGATCAAAATGGTCTTAATACTTTTGGTTTTCCATACTAAATACAGGTTTAGTTGAATGAGGCATTATCAATATATATATTAGTTATGGCCTGCTCATTTCTACATTGCATGGGTTGGGGTTGGCGAGTAAAACTGTGTATATGTTGTAGATTTGTCTCGAATTGACCTGATTTGTTATGGAATATGAAGAGACTTCTAACTATGCTGGTATCTTCAAACATTTGTCAAATTTTTCAGCATTTGATTTTATTAGAAAAAAGTCTGGTCGATGTGTCAAGGCCGGATTTGCTCATTACGGCGAAATTAAGGGGAAATTCTTTGAACATTTTCGTCTACCAGATAATCAAATTCAATTTTTATTCTCGTTAATAGAAAAAAATTTCTTTGACCAAATCAAAAATATGAGTCGACACTGACATTAAAGACGATACGCCTCTAGTTGTTTCTCGATGCAATTTTTAACTGTGGAAAGGATTCTGTATCGCCCGGTGGTTAGATGTGAGGAGACTCGTACTCTAACAGTAGCCAAGCGAGGCTTTAATCCCCAGAGATAATGACAAGTATGAGTTAAAAACTCTCCTGTGAGATAAGGAGACCCATGGTCCAGTGTAGAAATACACAGGCTACTCTACTTTTTGTCTCACATAACGTACACCCTTTAAGTAGAACGGGGACACCCGAGTTTCTATATNAGGAGACCCATGGTCCAGTGTAGAAATACACAGGCTACTCTACTTTTTGTCTCACATAACGTACACCCTTTAAGTAGAACGGGGACACCCGAGTTTCTATATTCTGTAGAAATCCTGTCTAAAATGATTCTTTACGAATCGATTCCCTCTCACTAGACATAGGTCATACATAGACATTTCTATTGAACTAATCGTGTGCAATCGATTAGGCACAAATTCTGTCTAAGAGAAACCGCTAGAGAAAATTCAGAAACTCTATCCATAAAATATTATACTGAGCCAACCTGCCAGAATCAATTCTACAGGAAATGTCAATGATTTTTTATGTAGAACAAATTAGACAAATTCAAAAAAAACTCCGCATGTGGTATTATATTGTTTGTTATTTTCTCCAATCATTATCTGGAGAATTAGTACATTAACCAAATTGTAAAAAAAAAATAAACAAGTATTGTGACTATTGGCATAAGTTTGCAACTCTTTTTGTAAGATTGAACTTGACCAGAAATAATTATCCTACGGATTCTACCTTAAATCTTGCTAACCAACTAAGGCATATGCATCTCTCGAGTCTTATTTATCGTCAGATTAGCGGAATTTTATGACGATTAAGGAAACGGTTTCAGAAGATTTTCAGGTTTTAGAAAGAAAAAACGTTTTACGAAAGAATTTCGCAGAATTTTTTTAACGTTATTTCTGAAAATATTTTTCAAATTCTACTAAAAGCAATAGCTAATTTCAAGTTTTGCATATGTAGTAATCTCTATTTTACCGACTTTAGTTGTATAATCATTGAAATAATATTCGATTACATGAATCCTATAAAATAGTTAATTATTTTTAGAATTTTATAAACAGTAAAAAAATTAGTTTTTTTCCCATTTTTTGCAAGATTTTATTTTTAGCAAAATTCTTTATCCTTTTATCAAGATTCGATTATTTTTTTAATCGAAAAGGATTTATGGCCTCAACATTATTTTCAATTTTTTGTTTTCTTTAGCAAGATTTTTGTCATTTTTGGTAAGAATTGGGAAAGAATTTTAGTGTTTATTAGAAAGAAAAATTCCATAGTATAACAATATTGAATATCTTGTTCGTAATATACTCAAAGTTTCTGATCGCTTGAGGTATCAATTAACCAACTCAACAACGGCGTCAAATCTACAATATTTTCCGATTCGATAAGTTACTTTTGAATGAGAAATAACACTCGGTATTTTACTAACTGAACTCAGTCAGAGTTAAGGTAAGTGGGTTCTACAGAGTGGTGTTCGGTTCGAACTTGGTAGGTGTTATCGAGTTTAGAAAAGTGAAGAATGAGTTTTTTTTTTCATTTTCTAATTCCCTGCCAAATCCTTTAGGCAGAAATTATTCGACAGACTTGTCAAATCAATTTTACAGACTATAGGACCATAAATATTCAGAAGTTTATACATAGCGCTATGCACAGTTTGTGTAGAATTTAAAAACTCGCGCATGCACGCTTCAGTCAACTAAACTCTAATCTGCTTAATATGAATGTGAGTTGATTAATGATCGGTTATGATTAATTTCTTACGACAGGGTCAAGACACTCTGTGTGATTTCCGATATGGTAATGCCTAAACCCAGTGGATGATACTGACGGTGAACTAAACGTCAGAGTTGGGCCGCTTTGTGACAACTTGGACCTCACGTAGAAAAAATTTGGATATATAAACTTATTAATCATTTTGCCTGGTTTGACTTATGTCGAAGAGCACTAGCAGAATAAATAAGATTGGCGTTACTTGAGTTCATCTCAAAGTCCAAAACAGTTGAGTTAACTTCGATTTCACTTGGCAACGCAACACCGCTACATTTTAAATGATGTATAGGTCACAGTTGATTTGACAAGGTCACCTGATGCGTTTTCATTGCTCACAGGTGAAGAAGGTCAGGTAAAAATACTTAGTGCATCATTGTTTCTTAGAAAACAGGTGCTATATCAGAAAATTGTGCTTTCACGCCAAAGACTACTAGACAAAGCTGAAGTAGCCAGATATCTTCACAAAGAAGTGGATGTAAAATATTTTATGATTGCAAATAGAAATTCAAGTGCAACTGAGGAGAATCTATTTGGTGGGATAATCCCAAGCCGAATTATTGTCAGAATTATCTCGAAACCTTCATTCATTGGAAATTTTAAAGGGACTCCATTCAAATTTAAAAATTATGGTATTTCATTCATTAGTATAATCGAGAACAATATTTCCATCCCAATCAGACCTTTGTCTTTGAACTTTTCGCCTGATGAATTTCTCCTTGCTTACTACACATTATTCACATGCACAATGATCGCTGAAAAAGATGAAGGACTATCGTTTGATCGGGAGCCATAANACACAGGCTACTCTACTTTTTGTCTCACATAACGTACACCCTTTAAGTAGAACGGGGACACCCGAGTTTCTATATCGCTGAAAAAGATGAAGGACTATCGTTTGATCGGGAGCCACACAAGACTCACAACTATTTATTTGTGTTTGACACTGTACATTCACCTCCTGGTGTTTCATTGCTTACTTTGGAGAAGACAGGAAACATAAAACTCAACATCCAATTTTCAATTTCCACAGACGGAGCTAAACATGGCATTGTGTTCTCGGAGCACCAGGCAGTTCTAGAAATTAATAAGTATAGGCAAGTCATTGTAACACAATGAATACTACCGAACTTAGAACCATCGTCCACTCCACAATAGTAAGAAATCTTGAAACTGGTGTGTTGGCATGTGACCAACTCAACCATATGAAGAGTAACAATTTTGCTATTGTTGTAAATAAAGATGACCAATACTACAGTGGTTCACATTGGTATGCTTTGTTTGAGAAAGTCATCTGATCACACTGAGTTTTTTGACAGTTTCGGTATGCCTATTACATTTTACCCAAACTATTTTTAATACTTTTTAAAGTCAAAGTTTTGTGAACTAATTTATAGTGATAGACAGTACCAGTCTTCCGGTAGCACCTATTGTGGTAATTATTCGGTTTATTTTCTAATCAATCGATATTTAGGTCGTACGTTTCATGACATTTGGTGTGACTTCAGCAATGTAAATTTACATGACAACGACGAAATTGTTAGAAGATTTGTTAAGGATAATTTTCACGCCCATAATGCAACACCCCTTTCGTATATTAAACATCAAATTGACGAATTAGATGATATTCTACATATTACTCAATTATGTTAACCACTTTCAAGTATAGCTAGTGGTAAGTTATAGTGTTGGACCAGTCATTGAATAGATTTCAGATAAAATGATTGAAGAAAAATTAAAAAAATTTACTTCAATTTATCACACTCAACTGGGTTGAGCAGGCTAAAAAAATACATGATTATACTGGTATATCGCGTTGCAAAATTCAAGATTTTTTAAACAAGCAAGATCCGTACACTAGGCACAAACAAAGGAGACTCAGATTTTGTAGGCGTAGAGTTACATCACCACAAAACTATTTTTGGCAAGCTGATTTGATTTTCATAAAGAAGTACAAGCACAAGAACCAAAATTTTCAGTATTTATTAACAGTCATTGACGTCTTTAGTAAATTTGGCTATTATGTGCCTTTTAAACGTAAACGAGCTTCAGATGTTATAGACGCCTTTGAAAAGGTATTTGGCAATCCGGGAGCTACGTTCCACTATCTCCAGTGCGATGAAGGAACAGAATTATTTAACAAACAATTCGTAAAATACTTGACCGAGAAAGGTATCTCATTATACCATGCATTTTTTGAGCTAAAGGCATGCGTTGTAGAACGCACACTTGGCGATTTCTATTCCAAATCTGGCCAAATCTTTAAAAATGTTCAAATTAAAGTTTCTAGGGTCTAATTACCTCTCTCAAATGATTATCTGGCTAAAAAATACTTAAATTACATTTTCTTTCCAAAATTTGCATTTTTGACCGCGGACGCAAAACTTGGGTGGTCATTCACTATCTGCGCCTGTCGTTTTCACCAAAAAGAAAAATTTATTATTATACGGCTGAAAAAATATAAACAACGTGAATACAATTTAAGGAGAATAATCCTTAATTGAAGAAAAAATAATTAATTATAAATATGGATTAAATTTAGACGTAAATATCAAATTGAATAGAATCCTCGGATTTAAATATAATAAATACGGTGTATGATGTTGTAGTGACGTAATCCTTAAGGCTAATTTATACTCAGACGACAGCGCTCCGTCACGTAAGCTCAACTTCACGGATGAGTCAAAGTTAAACATGTTTAACTTTTGTCGGAAGGGATTTTTCGCAGACGGAAGGGTGTAACGTCAAGTGCCGTAAGAGTATAAATTGGCCTCTGTCGCGAAAGTTAGCTAACGGAAGGTGACTTTGTCGTGACGATGAACTGTCGTCTGAGTATAAATTAGCCTTTAGGTTAAATTCAATTATGGAATTAGTAAGAATTTTTTTTTGGTTCAGGAATATTTGGTTCGTATAAATATATTTATATAAAATACGCGGTTACTAATTCGGTTCCTTAACTTAAACTATTTTTAATTTTTTGAAAGTTCAATTGGGGCAAGTTTGGGCAAGTACAAATTGAAGTATAGATAAAGGTTAACCAAATTTAGAAAGAATGAAAAAAATATCGATTGAAGGTGGCTGAAGGTGGGAGTTTGAATTTGGCCGTGCTATTACATGTAAATAATTTTTTTCCGTGCTTTGCTACAAATTCAATTTTGGGCCAAACTTTTTGAAAATTTAAACAAAAAGCAATAGTTGTAAAAGGAATAATTTTTGTTTTTAAAGTCATACTTTTTTTTTTCAATTTTGGCCAATTTTAGATTAGGAATCGCGAAGTGTGGAACGATTTAATTGCACCTTGTTGATGAAAATATCTAAGTATTTCACGTCCAGTGGTGGAACAGAATACATAAGCCAACTGAAAAATATATTAGAAGCGTACAACAAAATAGTTCATAGTACAACCGGTGTATGTCCAAGGGATGTAGATATTGTGGCGCGGATGGTTACTTCTCGGATGAATTATGGGGGATTATTAAATGGATGGGTTTAAGATTCTAATTTAGTTTAACAGAAGATTTCTACTAGTAGTCTCATACTACTGTAGAATATTCCGNAATGGGTTTAAGATTCTAATTTAGTTTAACAGAAGATTTCTACTAGTAGTCTCATACTACTGTAGAATATTCCGCCGGTTCTGTTCTGGAAATTGGGATAGGGTTATACTCACCAAGTACTCTGGGAAAGAGTAGTGAGTCNAGGTTTTTCCAGTGGTTTACGATGGGGAGTTCCGATGTATGTCCCGGCGTCGACTCCCCGGGGTCACCGGGGCCCCACGACGCCGTTTTCCAACTACCGACGCCGGCGGGCCCACCGACGACACCGGTGATACCGATGAAACCGATATGAGTGAAGTAAGCGTTGGGGATGAGGGAAATACCGCCGCTCGCCCAAGGAGATGGTGTTTTGCACGCGGGACTTCGACCCTGAGTGAGGATGGAGCCTCACCGAGTCTACGGTCTGGATACTATTGTCACACACAACACTTACTATTCCGGGTTGGGAAAGGGGTGTAAACAGTTTTCCAGTCTCCACTCTCTCTGAGGATCCAATTTGTCAACTTCCACCAGACACACTTATAACCAAACTTATCTTACTGAACTTCTCCTTAACAATAGGGTAAGGCAAGAACGGGAAAACTTACAAATAAAGATGAGGTTACTTCAAAGTGAATGTTTATTAGACAAAGCTTAATTTCTACTTCGCTTGTCGCAGAACCTTACTCCACAAAGCGTGAATCTAGACTGCACCCTCCTCTCCCGAGACACAGGAAAGATACAGTTTTATTACTTTCATGTGAGGAAAACCACAAGCAACATTTTGGTTTTCTTTCCCTCCTTATCACTTAAACAGGAAACCTTCATCCTGTTCAAGCGACATTATCATTTCCCGATTATTGCGAAATCCTTCTTTCGAAAACCGATTTCGCCACAATATATACAACGAAATGGATATATGGTTGTGTACAAACCGGGACTTGTACGAGAAGACAATCAGTAGACCGAAACTCAAATTGTATGATCGAGTAAGATTAAGAAAACTCAAGGGTGTATTTGACAAGGTTTATGATCCAACATCAACGTTTGAGCTTTTTGAAGTGAGGGAAGTGGTTCATTCAATTCCAATAACATATATGTTGAAAGACCTACCTGGGAAGGATTTTTGTAGAATTTTTACGAAGACGAGTTAGTGAAAGTCGAGCAACAGCAGAGGAAGCATTTTCAGAAGTGAAAGTGGAAAAATATCATGTTTTATGATACTCCCGTCAAATTGGTCTCAGAGTTACTACCCAGAAAATCGTATTGGAAACTATACTATCAAGCTTCCGTACACAGTCATTGCTGACCCAACTGATTATACTGTAGCATTGATAATGGTGACATATGTAAATTCAATAAAGTCTCTAACAGGTAGAGCGAACGATAAGAGAATTTACGTAACACATGCTGGAGATAATGAAAGAGGGTCAGACTATGAGGAACTCTACATACCAACCTGTCACTATAGAAGTTGTACAGATTTAATAAACGCTATTAACATTCTGTTTCTAAGTGTGACGTTTGCAGGAATTGGCTTGGAATTTGATCACTCAAAAAATTGTACACAGTTGATATTTGAACACAAAACCAAGCTAAAAATTAGCGAGAAACTTTCAGATATGTTGGGGCTCAATGGTAGAACTCTTCCATTCTGACAAAGGAATCCAAAGCATAAATTTAGAGTTTGGGCTACATATCCTCCCGATTTAACCGGTAGGAGGTATCATTTGTTTATCTACACAAACATCATGTAAAAACAAACATTTGGAAGCACGTTGGTCGCACTGTTACGTATGATTAATATAAAAGGAGCTGATGGAATAGCAGTGACAGAAGCGTTCCAGACACCGTATTATCTACCACTCTCGGCGAAGCATAGAAAGCGTTTATATTACACTCTGCGACGAATACGGGGACGAAATTTATTTTGATCGTGGTCTAGTTACAATTACGCTCCATTTCAAACAAATAAAATGAATGAAATTATCAAAACTACAGAATTTAGATTTATTGATCCATTCTCAAATATAATTGAACCAGGTTCCCAATGTGGAAAAACAACTATGACACTTGCTATACTTAGGAATTTAGATAAGTAATATCTCCTCGAATAGAGCGAGTTATTCTATCATATAAAGAGCATCAACCTGGCTATCAAAATATAAGAAACCACGTGTTGAGCTTATGAAGGGGTTAGATTTAGCGAAATTGATGAGCAATCAAAATAATTTAATTATTATTGACGACTATGTGACGGAATCGATGGGAGATAAAGAGGTAAAAAATTTTTAATCTCAGGAGTTCATCATAGGTCAATATCAGTTTTTTTCCTCGCACAAAATCTGTATGCGCAAGGCAAGCATTTGCTAGAAACATAAGACTATATATTCATTATTAAACAATTATGAAAACTCCCACATTCAGCTCCCAAGTGCAATATTTGGGTAGGCAACTCTTCCCTGAAAGCCATAAATTTCTATTTGATGCTTACAAACAAGCATACAGGACCTCTACTCATATCTTTTTGTAAGTTGTCATCCAGCAACACCCGATAAACTAAAATTCCAGAGTGGAATATTACCGGGAGAGATCCTTATCATTTATTGTCCAAAATGATATTTGTGATTGATACTAAAGGCTACTATTTAAATGGTAAAATTTGTGATAAAAGAACTTGCTATTGGAAGTATTGGAAAAAA
The DNA here is from genome assembly GCA_002738285.1 of Holacanthella duospinosa. Taxonomy (NCBI): domain Eukaryota; kingdom Metazoa; phylum Arthropoda; class Collembola; order Poduromorpha; family Neanuridae; genus Holacanthella; species Holacanthella duospinosa. The sequence continues at coordinate 395,607 of NIPM01000139.1, read as the reverse complement.
CATTAAACATTACATAGTTTTTCCACAAATACCATTTTCAAAATTGACAAGAAAAAACCAAAACGTTATTTTTTATTATGAAGATCATGACTGGAATTCCTTGGAATATGGGATTTTTCTGCTTGACTCAATTGAAGTATCTCATCCTAAATTTCTGCCTAAATGATACAGTGTATGTGATCGCAGTTGAAAATACGCAGTTCATGACTCTGGCAGAATTTCAACCCAATGTACATGTAATTACTATCAGCCTGATGGGATGTGAATCAAATCCCTTTTACAAACCAAACATAGCTTGCATCTCTTCATTCCTTTCTCAACTACATCGTTGCGCACTTCATAATGTTGTTGGTGTTTTACAAGAGTTAGCAGAGAGCTTATGCTAATGGATCGCATTCATCGCAGTGGTGGATTTCTTACTAAACTACATCACAGTAAACGAATAAGCGAATATTTCTTCCCCGATTAGCTTCCAAGGATAACATTGATGCACTTTCAGAAGTTGCACTAAATACTATCCTTGGAAACATTGCCCTAGACGAGAAACTAAAAAAAAAAGTTGAAACGACATCGAAAGCACATTCGGGAACAAGCGAAGTCAAGGGTATCACGAAAGAAAGAAATGAGCATACTGGTACAACAAGGTGGTTTTCTATTTCTACACCTGGCACCTGCGTTGTCTGCTCTTGGTAGCCTCGCAGCCAACGGCATTGGACATGCCATTGGAATATAATGGCAAAGCGAATGGGATTAGTCCCTGAAGCGGAATATGAAAATATGATGAATGTTCAAACTCTTCCGAAAAGTCGTGATGAGTCAGTGTTTTTCGAAAAACATAAAGTTGCTTCCCATCTTTTAAGCGTTGAATATATTTCAGACTATATTAACCTGATTCTATACAACAAACTTGTTAAGGATATAAACAATCATTTACAAGAATTGAAGTCAAAACTATATTCAGCTCCAGTACAGGATTCTAATCAAAGTGAAACTGCGTGACAAATTTTACAATCCAATGGCAAGGAAAGTACCGACATTGTTCAACATGATACTAGTATGGTTGCTACATTTCCTATTAACCTTAGAAATAGTGGGGAGACCCTTGTGGCAATACTACGCAAATACCCTTTAATCATGGGATACCGCGGTAAATGTTTTTTTCTATTGTCAACTGAATAATAGAGATTCCAGCATTCACGATTTGTTTCCTTTGTCTTACGACCAACATTGAAATTTGCTGTTGGCACATTTCTAAACATTCTACAAAATGTAAATGTTAAGACTAGTATTTTTGGAAATAAATTCCGAAATTATCTTGCAAAATTAAATGCAACAAATGCATAGCAGCGAGCTATCACCCATCCTGAAGAAATAGTTGTTACACCAGAAAAAATGCAACATCAGCTCCTAAAAGAAAACGAGTTGAACCAAATGGATGTGACAATCCAGTATATGCATCTTCCAACACACAAGAATGGGTTCCTCCTCTTCCTGCTCCAGTTAGGTGGTTGAATTTTACGTACGGTGCAGCAAAGAAAGCTTCCGATTTAGAAAAAGGATAATCATGATTTAGCATAAGTTTAGTAATACACTATTTGGGACATGGCTCAATCAAAATTTGCTACCATGCCAGTGATTACGCGTGATGGATCAATGTGTGGACAATATGTAACGATAGAAGCAAGAATAATCTCATTTGATTGATGGGTATATTCTCAAATTCAGACTTCTCTGGAACTGGCAAAAGCGTAAGTTTTCTACACTGGAATTGCTGATCGAGTTGTCTGCATCTATTGTTCCGGTGCTCTATGGAAATGGGAGAAGGATGATGACCCATGGTTGGAGCAAAAAGTGCGTCACGGCCGCTGAGCATATTTTTTTCTCAGCAGATCTAGCAAGAACGATGCTGTTGTGCAAGTAAACTTTCTTTGTTAACAAATATCAAGCTACAATGCCCCTTTCAATGGTGATTTACAGATTGAAACAACAGAGTATGAGGGGACTGGTGATGTCACAACAGATATGCCCCGAGGTAATCCCACAAACACTATTTATTTATGAAGCAATTTCTAATAATAAAAATGTTAATTTTTAGCTACGACTGTAATATCTGAACTAGAGTCAAGAATCTTATGTTCTATTATAGAGCCAAATAAACTTTACGTTGCGTGTGCGTAAATTTTCACGGACCGACTGAAAAACTTATTGGCGAGGTTGACCAAACTCCTTACCACAACTAAAACATTAAACTTCTTCAGATGTGGAAATGCTGTTTCTGGTCCACTTTCACTGCCGAGGGTGATCACTAGATAGTTTACACAGCATAGTTTAGCCACCAATTGGTTAATACGATTGAATTCAACCAAAGGGGCAGCAGTAAATTTTTCCAAGTTTTTCTCGATAAGGGTAAGTACAAAAATTATTTCTAAATAAAATTTTTTTTTCAAGTCCTCTATGACCGATGAAATGGCCTGAACAAAAGTTGTGCAGCATGTTAAGCTGAGTGATATTTCCCTATTGTGATTGTTACCTGTGACCTTGATGGGTTTTCACAGTAAAAATCACAATAGGGAAATATTGCTCAGTTTAACATGCTGCACAACTTTTGTTCAGATCATTTCATCGGTCATAGAGGACTTGAAAAAAATGTTTTACTTAGAAATAATTTTTGTACTTACCCTTATCGAGAAAAACTTGGAAAAATTTACTGCTGCCCCTTTGGTTTAATCCAATCGTATTAACCAATTGGTGGCTAAACTATGCTGTGTAAACTATCTAATGATCACCCTCGGCAGTGAAAGTGAACCAGAAACAGCATTTCCACATCTGAAGAAGAAGTTTAATGTTTTAGTTGTGGTAAGGAGTTTGGTCAACCTCGCCGGTAAGTTTTTTAGTCGGTCCGTGAAAATTTACGCACACGCAACGTAAAGTTTAGTTGGCACTATAATATATGCCACGTAAGACAAATTTCACATGTATTTCTTCCATANGAAAAACTTGGAAAAATTTACTGCTGCCCCTTTGGTTTAATCCAATCGTATTAACCAATTGGTGGCTAAACTATGCTGTGTAAACTATCTAATGATCACCCTCGGCAGTGAAAGTGAACCAGAAACAGCATTTCCACATCTGAAGAAGAAGTTTAATGTTTTAGTTGTGGTAAGGAGTTTGGTCAACCTCGCCGGTAAGTTTTTTAGTCGGTTCGTGAAAATTTACGCACACGCAACGTAAAGTTTAGTTGGCACTATAATATATGCCACGTAAGACAAATTTCACATGTATTTCTTCCATGTGGTCATCTTGTAGCTTGCCTACCCTGCTCCACATTGGTAAACATTTGTTCAATCTGTCGAGAACAAATTACTNATGGTCATCTTGTAGCTTGCCTACCCTGCTCCACATTGGTAAACATTTGTTCAATCTGTCGAGAACAAATTACTAAAATTTTAAAAGTTTATCTTCAAATGTTTACATATATGATGTATAGAATTTAATTTTTTTCTTTCTTTGTAAATAAACAGAGTTCAAAATATCAATAAATTGTACATACTTCAGAATTGACTCTTTAAGAATGTTGAATTTAAAGTGTAGTACCAAATCGATCCCATGCATATGCATATATCTGAAGTGGATTACGTAAAAAAAATTTTTTGTGGCAGTAGTTGTAATACTTGTTCTCAGAGTACAAATTGAGAACTCACACACAAAAAAACGCATAGAACAAGAAAACCTATGGCAGCAATGGCTCATAGGTTTTTGAAAAAATGCATTTTTTGTGGCAGCAGTGGCTCAATCAACTCATCAATCATAGCTGTTTTACAGTGAAAATTAATTTTGAATTTGTATTATCTACTTGTGAATTAAATTTCTAAAGTGGGTAAAAAAAATTAATCCATGTTGGGATTAGGGATTAAGGATTAAGTAATCCGCAATACTTAATCCGGTTAAGGTTTGGAAACGTTAACCCCTAATCTTAATCCGTCTCATCTACATTTGGTTAATCCCTAATCCGTAATCAGAATCCCGAGTTTTGAGAAAATTCAATCCGCAATCTCTAATCCGACTGGAAAAGTCATTAATCACCCATCTCTGACAAAATTAAAATTAAAAGTAAAATCAACAATTATTGTTTCATATAAACATTGCTTGGACAATGATTCGCTAGCTAGACGCAATATTCGGACGAAATCCAGCAGATCTACCATGAAACCAGATGACTTCATATTGCGTACAGATATCAACCAATAGGATAATTCCAAAATTGATCTATTGAAACCAAATTCACAATGAAGTTGTCTAAGCATATCTAAAACTTACACTAGATTGGAAAGTACTTCGTTATCAATGCTAGTTGTAGCAGGAAACTTAAGATAATGAATGGCGGTATGCAATCTCTTCTCAAATTCTCTTTCTCTCAAGTAGAAGTGACGTCACTGTTATGTAAGCTCTTAAAGTGCACAACTAAACAAAATGCAAAATGCGTTATTCATACTTTAGATGAATTTAGACTGTTTTAACTTCAACTTTAAAATCAGATATGAATTTTATTTTGACGCGCAAATGTGCATAAACAATTGAGTAATTTTTCACAATAATATTATTTATTTCGCAAATTTTTTAGCCTTTATTTTAATTTTAGACTTGCAGAAAGTCCTTACGTTGACATTTAATTTTCTCTGTGTATTTAAAGGTTTGATTCTAATTTATAGTCTGATTAAGCTTTCCCACAATAATTTTTAGAATTCCAGGACGCTTTTACAATATTCAGGTAGGAGAATGTTTGGAGAAAATGAAATTCAAACATTCAACCCATGTCATAAGTGATGAATTTTGTCTACTTCAAAACCGAAAAGTTTGAATTGCTTTGAGCAAATGAGAGCAATAGACAAGTTGATTTTGCCTTTCCTTTTGCCCCGATTTAGCCAAATTAAAGACAACGATTTTTCCTTTGGAAAACGATGAATCTCAAGCAAATATTTGCTTGTTATAATAAAAATGGATTTATTATAAACAATGAGAAGGGCTTATTTGTAGAATAGCCACCCCCTCCCTCTGGAATTTTGGTAACTGATACGTTAATCCACTGGGAATTTAGCGTCGATTACGAATCTGACATCCATTGTTGGCGGTCAAGTCCAATTTTGCAAAAATTTAACAAATTTCTGCCAAAAAAAAAATTTTTTTTTAGAATATGACTTACCCAAAGGTAGTAGTCCGGATTTCAATAAGCTATGCATCAATCGATACTTAACACAGATTACAAATTCAACATTCATCGTTGCCTGTCAAGTCGAATTTTTTAAACGAAAAGAATATTTTTTCAATTCCTTTTTAATTTTTATTAATTATTTAAACATCTATAAGCACTGAGATGTAGAGGATACAATTTCTGAGGATTTTCTATGGGCTTAGGTTATTAGGTTTTTTTAGGTTAGGTTGTTANTGCCTGTCAAGTCGAATTTTTTAAACGAAAAGAATATTTTTTCAATTCCTTTTTAATTTTTATTAATTATTTAAATATCTATAAGCACTGAGATGTAGAGGATACAATTTCTGAGGATTTTCTATGGGCTTAGGTTATTAGGTTTTTTTAGGTTAGGTTGTTGTTTCTTTAGGGTTAGATTGTTTAATTTTCTTTAGGTTTAGGTAATTATGTTTTCTTTAGGTTTAATTTGTTAGGTTTCGTTTAGGTTTAGGTTAGGTTTTTTTAGGTATAGGATGTTAGGTTTACATTAGGTTTAGGTTGTTAAATTTTCTTTAACTTTTTTGTTATCTTTAGGTTTGCTTTTAGGTTGTTAGGTCACTAGTTTCTTTTAAGGTTAGTTAGGTGGTTACATTTTCTTTAGGTTTAGGTTGTTGACATCCAATGATTGATGTCAGAATCCTAATCTGCATGAAATTTCTGGTCGATTCACGTATAACTTGCTGAAATCCTGACCAATACCATTGGGTAAGGCATACTAAAAAAAATTTTTTTTGGCACAAATTTACAAAACTTTTGCAAACTTTGACTTGACCGCCAACAACGGACGTCAAATTCGTAATCTACGCTAAATTTCCAGTCGATTAATGTATCACTTACCCGAGTTCCAGAACGAGACTATTCTACAAATGTTCCATGAGAAGTCATGAAAATGCACGAGAAGAAATGTTAGGGATNAATGTATCACTTACCCGAGTTCCAGAACGAGACTATTCTACAAATGTTCCATGAGAAGTCATGAAAATGCACGAGGAGAAATGTTAGGGATTTCGCAGTGCATAACAGTGACGTCATTCCCAGACAATTTCATTCTCAAAACCATCTCTATGTTGTACCGCCACCCCCTGTATTTGTAATATCTCTTTAATTTAATGTGATGAGTATGCTGGCAGCATAGTTTTGTTTATCGATTGAGCCAATGATCTTTTGAATTTAGAATAACCAAATGTAAAGGTAATAATTCTCCGTTTGAAGTTCTTAATTGCAATTGTTTAATTTCACTTCTTGTTATGATTTAATGCTATCCATTTTATAGGTACAACAAATGTTGCTACCGGTAATATAGTTCTCAAAGTTTGCTGCGTGTAAGTATGATTCTATTTCCCGTGAATTAGAAATGTTTCATTTTTACTTTTGCATATAATACCAAAATTAGGATGAGATATTAAACAATCCTTAGTATTTGATTTCCACTCCATCAGAAATTATTAGCTATCTCTCATTAGTCGAAATATCGCAAAGGATTAGATCCAATAAATAAAAAATTGTTTCATAGAAACTATTGAGTTAACAGATATAGATGCTACAACTGTGACTAACCTCATGTGTTTGAGCCAGCTAGAAATTGTATGTACAAACATCGCGACGCAAGAAAAATTTAACAATCCCCAGAAAAATCCAACGTTGAGGGAGAGAATTTGTGGAACCCAACAGACAACAATGGTGATGGCATTATGAGGAAAAAAAATATATATCATCGTGCCAGTGTAATGTGTCGCATGAAATCTCGTAAATGATAAAATATAGCATACGATTGGCTCCATAGCTAAAGCGACGCTCCACATATAGGTGAACCATTGCAGTATCTGCTCCATTAGCTTTGCATCTTTTTTTAACTCAGTTGGCCCAAATAATTCCGCTATCAAAATAAAATTTGGCTACAGAAAATTTTCGTATTTCCTATAAGGCCTTACCTGCTTCAATTCTAAGTGACAAAAATTCGTTAAGAAATTTGGTGATACCTTCTACATCTTTCATCCAAACCGTTTGAGCATATAAGCAAAAGTAACAAACCAGAATAACAGTCACATCTACAGCAAGGTATATAGGTCTATCAATATCTGTCACTGCCAAAAAAAGAGCAATGAGAATATAAATGACTTGCACACTATAACTTAGAATGTTAACCACTGTTTGAGTTACTGTTGGCACAAGCTTCACTGTCCAAATTGAGTTCTGACAACCTAGTGAGAATGGTGAATAGTTCAGTCTATTTCCTAGTGCAAGAAATTTAGAAATGCTGCTTAAATTCATATTATATTTTTATTTTCAAGTATAAAATAGTGAAATTAAAAGTTGCTCCTCCTGTGTTTGATGTTGCTGACATACTATAACTTTCGTTGTACTTTCTAATATTTTTAATATTACCTCCTTGAATGATATACTGAGTTCATACTCAGTTTACAAAAATTAAATATTGAATAGAAGCAAAGTGTATAATTTTGATAGCTATAATACCAACCTTATAAGTAAATACTGAGAAATCGAAATTAAATGTAATCTATATGGCAATAGATTGAAAATAGTCGACCTAAATTCTATATTTTTAAACCCAGACGGCAATAATTTGAATTTTTATCTTTGTGCCGTTCTAATGAAAAGGTGTACCTCAGCAGATAGAGAGTTTTAGTGATTTTAAGCGAAATAGTGCTCTTGTACTCATTAGTGTTTGTTATGACTCCGACTCCGGAGTCGGAGTCGAAGTCGGAGTAGGAGTAGGAGTCGCAGTCGACTCTGGTCTCCGACTGCGGAGTTGACTTCCAATTTTTTGGGAGTCGGAGTCGGCGACTCCGGAGTCATTCATGCTCATTTGGGAGTCGTAGTCGCTGACTCCGTAGTCGGCTCTTCAGAGCCGCGGAGTCGACTCCTCGTGTGAAAAAGGGATGAGAAAAATAATGATTGAGATTGCGCAGAAAGACACTACTCACACTACTTCTGTTGGTTATGCAATCCAGTTTGTGTTGCAATCCAGTTTATGCAATCCAGATCAGATCCATTGGCTCTGATCGGGTTATTTGAAAATCCCTGGTTGGGCTCTGCTGGAGGTCTGCCCGGGCTCTAAAAAAAATTCTTGGGTTCTGGTGGGGCTCCGGCTCTTTTGAAAATTTTCCATGGGCTTCGCTCAGGCGCTTTTGAAATTATTTTTCGGTAACTGTTCGGGCTCTTTTGGAATATGTAAACGTATCTCGAGCATGTACAATGCGCACTGCGCATATAAAATGCTCACTGCACAAATACAATGCGTACTGCCCATATACAATGCGAGCTGCGCTTGTTTACTACAGAGTGTAATTCTTATACGAACTTATACTGCGTATGTATAATGCGTACACTGCGTACACTCGATAAGTAAATATACACTGCATTTGAATATTTTCCTAAGGTATCTGCTCTTTTTAAAATTCTCGCTTGGGCCTTGCTCGTGCTTCATTAAAATTTTGTCTTGGGCTCTGCTCTAGCTCGGATTGCTTTCAAAAACTTTCCATTGGCTTTACTCGGGCTAGGGCACTTTTCGAAAATCGTGCTTTCAGTTCAACTAAGGATTCTCCCACTACTCCTCACCGCTACATCCCAGCGGTGTTCTGTTATTCACAAAAGAGCCCGAGTGAGCAAGAGCCGGGAGCCGAAACCGCCGCGCTTTGGTTTCAACTGGAGAAACATTTTGTGTAAAATTGAAATTAAACTAAGCTGCAACTCAAATTGTTTGACTCCGGAGTCGGAGTCGACTCTCGAAGTTTTGGGATTCGGAGTCAGCTACTCCGGAGTCAACTCTCAAGATTTTTGGAGTCGGAGTCGCTGACTTCGACTCCGGACCAAATGGAAGTCATAACTAACACTAGTACTCATGTTAATGTTTGTATTGACGTTTGTCAGTTTACACCAGAATTCACTTTGATATTTGCTTGTAAATAGTATTAAAATTCATCAAGTCCCTACTGGAATTTTGAAATTACACAAAGTCACAGAATCGGAATAGGAAGATAATTTTTTTGTCGCCTTTGTGTAAAAGTGAAAATCAAATCTAATTTATATCAACGTTTAACTTCCAAAAAACAAATTGAAATATGTGTTTGATCCATTACCGCTGAATTAATTTTTTTTAATGGAAGAATTTCCATCAAAATTATAAACTATGTTTTAGCCACACTATAATGCTATATTTTTCATTCATATTCAGAGGTATAGTCCGACATTACGCGGGGAAGTTACTTTTGACCATATGCCCTTTTCTGGAGAAAGTTGCCTTATAAATTCATATCAAATTTGCGTTCAAGACTAAATTTCTATTTCGCAGAAAGTGTTAACAGTTTTTGATGAGGTATTCTGTTTCTAAGATCAATAGAACAAAAGTTATAATTTTATTGAAATTTTTGGATATCCTTTGAAACGTCTATTTCTTAGTTCACCGTTTCAAGAGAATATTCAAGGATTTCAATTTTTTTAAATTATAACTTCTGTTTCTGTAATCGAAGAGGCTGGGTTTTTAGAAGTTGCATTCAACATCCCATGAAAAAAGGGTAATTGATGCTGATTTAAAGTAATATTATTGTACGTAGAATCAGACAGAGCCACTGGATGTTGTATATTCAATCAGAAAGTATATCCTCCTCAGTTGTCAGTTGGTCTACTGACCCGAAAGGTATCTTACGACTACTCTACCTTTTCATCTCGTGTCACTCATTGCTCAATTTCTGCTTAACACCATTTTTATTTGACACAACGGAGTCTAGTTGCACTTAAGAACTTTTGAGGAGAATTCATGTGGATTACGTGTTGACACGCACTGCTTCTCATATCCCTCATTTACTCGACTCTTNACACCATTTTTATTTGACACAACGGAGTCTAGTTGCACTTAAGAACTTTTGAGGAGAATTCATGTGGATTACGTGGTGACACGCATTGCTTCTCATATCCCTCATTTACTCGACTTTTTCCAAAACGCAAACAATCCAATCCATTCCTTTCGCACAGATGTCTGCAACTTAAACTCTACTGACATTTCTTGCTGGAAAAATTTACACTATTACTTAACTACTGTTCGATCATACTTTAGCTAAAACTAGAATAAGTAATATAACAAGCAGTCGCGGGTGGCATTGACTGTTCGCCTACCCTTTCAATAAAACCCATACTGAAACTTATACTGATAAACTTTTAGAAAGTAATTAATTCATCTTGAGTCAGGTGTATTGTGAAGTAATGGTACAGCCGGTTTGCTCTTTCAGTAAGATAATGAATATATCTGATTTGCAGTCATTTCGGAATATGCTAGATTCAATGCAGAGCTGAAATACAAATTTTATGCATGTTATAGTGACGGATAGGTTTGTACTTGGAGCATAGATTTATTTTCATTAACTTCCAAATTAAATGTAAAAATTTGTCATGTTGGAATTGTTCAGATCGTTGGGTTTCTTAGGAGTCCAATTGGTACTGGAGTATTTTAATTCGTTTCTCTTAGGTTAACCAAAAGATCAGTTATGGTTTGTCTATGAAATGATGATGGATATAATCCATTAAATACTATTAATTTTTTAGACTAAAAAAGTTTACAGATTTGAAGCAACGACGACATTGGCATTGGAATATTAACAGCAATCGGGTAAGCTAGTAAAGAAATTCAAGTTGAAGAACCTTAGGGCTGAAGGACGACAAGCACAAGTTCGTCATTATAACCGTGTTGATAATGGCGTCTCTAATTCATTTNGGCTGAAGGACGACAAGCACAAGTTCGTCATTATAACCGTGTTGATAATGGCGTCTCTAATCTACACTCAAAATCTTTTATAAAAAAATTAATACATTTGAGGTAAACGACATTTACAAAAAGTGGCACAAAAGTAATATTTCCAACCATAGAGTTACGCAGTTAGTTGTAGATGAATTTGATTTATATTCTGTTCATTAAGTGCCTTCAAGTCAAGTAATTAATGTGAGTTAGAGAAAACCAAACACAACCTAGACATCAAATAGTCCTCTGCCACGATCAAGGCCAACTCGGATAATACAACCGCAAATTCTGTTAGAATGCATTTAGCATGATGAATAAACGTTATAAGAACAACGATTGAAAGACAGAAAGGGATTTAATATCGCACTTTTCGACTTGATTGTTAATTTTAGTTACCAGAACCAATATGCTTATAAGAGAGATTTTCTCATGCTTCATGAATAAGGATAGCCGTTCATCTATCGGCAACTACTTCCTAGCCGACAGCTGAAAGGTGTCGGTTTACTTCCTACCCGATATATTCGATTTGGATATAGATTTGTTGGCTGTCGGCTGAAAACTACTTCCTGGCCGAAACTTTTACTTTCGTCTGAAAAAATCTATTTTTTAGCCGACAAATAGTCTGCTAAGTAGATTCTTTACATCCCAGTCGGTACTTCCTAGCCGAAAGGATGGCGGATTGTCGACATTTCCTTCCCGACGCTTTATAGTACAACAGTTTTAATGGAACGTCGGCTACGGAGTAGTCAACAGAATATAGAAATTTGTCAGTACTTCTTAGCCGACATTAAAAAATTTATTTCATAAACGATAAATTTATTGATTTTCAGTCCGAAATATCCATTAGTTACGAAATAGTGTAATTTCACAACTGTTAATAAATATTTTTCCAATAATTGACACATATTAAAGTAACTGAAATGGGTTTAAATACTTAATAGGAAGATAAATACGGTTTTCATTTAATGTAGTTCAGATATGTTTTTAGTTCATATATGTAATANAATACTTAATAGGAAGATAAATACGGTTTTCATTTAATGTAGTTCAGATATGTTTTTAGTTCATATATGTAATAGTTCAAATATAAAATTTTGTTTAATTAAAATTGGTAAAATTATGCCTCAGTTAAACCTTTAGAAATGTAAGATTTAGAGATAATGAAAGTAGTAAAATTGTTTGTCATTCGATATATCTAAATACAAATGCATCATTGTTCCGGTTGATGAATTGTTTAGACAATATTAGCTACAAATTGTNAATACTTAATAGGAAGATAAATACGGTTTTCATTTAATGTAGTTCAGATATGTTTTTAGTTCATATATGTAATATAGTTCAAATATAAAATTTTGTTTAATTAAAATTGGTAAAATTATGCCTCAGTTAAACCTTTAAAAATGTAAGATTTAGAGATAATGAAAGTAGTAAAATTGTTTGTCAGTCGATATATCTAAATACAAATGCATCATTGTTCCGGTTGATGAATTGTTTAGACAATATTAGCTACAAATTGTNTTCGATATATCTAAATACAAATGCATCATTGTTCCGGTTGATGAATTGTTTAGACAATATTAGCTACAAATTGTTTGCGGTTGGTAAGAAAAAATTAGTTGAATTTATAACAATACAAAAGTTTATTACAAAACAAAACAAATTGTTTTATTTGATGTATTAAATTTATTTGGCGTAATAAGAAACTTAAATTATAAAAGGTTAAAATTTTTATCACGTCATTAATTTATATCGTTGATTAACAAATTGAATTTACATGTCAAACAGTTTTCCTAACTAGGAAGATTGATGAGCTCCATGAGAAATTAAATAATTTTTTGTTTTGATTAAACATACAGGTAAAGTTGTGAATGTGAATTTTTTATTCTTTTCTGGTCATTAGACCGTGATAGAAATGTTCCCCAGTGTACATTATTATGTGTTGCAAACACATCATAGATCTGTCTTGTCCGTTCGTCCGTCCGCCGCTACTCTAACTCAAAAACTTTCTGAGTTTCTTGTATAAAATCAGTTAATTTCATATAATTTTTGGTTCCCTAGAATCTCTATTGAATTTATTGAAAAATGATAAACAGGAAAGTAAATTGGCTAAAATATAATGAACTAAACATTCACATTCTGAATGGTCTACAAATAATGCTCATTATATAACAATTTTTAAAATTGATAATACAGTAAAGTTCGGTTATAGTGAACTTGTAGGGACCGGCAAAATTGTTAAGTATAGCCGGAGTTCATTATATTCGTATAGTGAACGGACACTTCAATTTAATAATTGTTCATTATATCCAAATATTTCACTATAAATTCAGCTAAGCCGATTTAGAGAAGCACTGGGTAATGGGGATTTGCTTGAGACCATTTGATGAGCGCAGAATCCAACTTTGGATAGTTACATCGGCGTTGGCGTTTTATATTCTAAGAATTTGATATTTGAATTTTAGCTAATTGCTTAAATGTAACCTAATTATATTTCAACATTTTTATTATTAACTTACACCACAAAATCTTTGGAAGTCTTCTTCAATTTTAGATTTTGATTTCANTGGCGTTTTATATTCTAAGAATTTGATATTTGAATTTTAGCTAATTGCTTAAATGTAACCTAATTATATTTTAATTAATTTTATATAATTTTCAACATTTTTATTATTAACTTACACCACAAAATCTTTGGAAGTCTTCTTCAATTTTAGATTTTGATTTCAAAATAAGAGAAATTGTAGAGTTTCCAATGTTATATTTCTCACATAACTTTTGTGTTGGAAGACAGGTTTGCGAGGTGTGTTGGAAGACAAGTGCAGCACTGATATCGAATTTATCGTTTAAGGACAACGCAGTGCGCTTTTGGCCTGATTTTGACATTGTGAATTAGTAATTTACTTAATAAACTAAAACTCACTCATAGGTCAACATGCAAGTCCGGTGCATAAATGGGTAGGCATAAAAGTATAAGGAACACTAGTAGCAAATGGTTTTATTTACGGAATTCAGACATATTTTACTATAACCGGACAAAATGACTCTCGGGACCGGGAGGTTTGGTTCACTAAGGCCGGAAGTTCAGTATAGCCGATTTAATTATAGCTGGACTACTAAACACATAATCTTCCATTTGCTTAGCAGGGACCGGACAGTGTGGTTTGCTTTAGCCGGAGTTCTATTATAGCCGGAGTCACTATAGCCGAACTTTACTGTATTTCTCTTCAATAATACGCATTTATTCGTGATGGCGCTGACGATTTGTTTCTGACAACTTACCGAATGAGATTAGCAGTAAATTAGCGAATATGATTGATATGAGGTGCTGAAGGATAATTGATATAATTTTATTAGCATTTTTTTGCATAATTTAATTAAATACAGTGGATACTCTTTATTCACAGCCAGCATGTGGGTATCACATGTTAAATTCTATTGCAAAATGCAGTTTATATTGCAAAATGTATGTAATCAAAAATAGGGAATCCTTGCTTAAAATTATCTTGTTTGATTTCACATTTAGTTAATTTGTGAGTACAGGGTCCACCAGAATTAAGTACCATATGGAGAAAGTTTTTATGAAAAATCCGTCAGAAATTTAGAGTGTTGCACTGCATCAGACAGTGCTAGAAGTAAGAAAAAGTTATTGCAAGGTTAAACGGTAGTTGAATCAAAAATTTATCATTATTTTATACATATTCGAAATGATCCAATCGTATAAACTGCTAAACTTCTAATAAAATTGTTTGTCTATATTTCAACGAATAAATTGCTCAAAATGAGCTCCGTTGGTATTAGTAACGTAACCCAGGCGATCGTAGAATTCCCGTCGTACATTATGAAAGGTATCAACAGGGATTGCAGCAACGGATCTGATAATAGACGCTTTCATTTGTTCAATTGTCTCAGGGCGAGGATCTTGAAAAACAACGGACTTCAGGTACCCATATAACCGTCTACCGTCTGTCCCTGGTTTCCTCCTTATTCCGTTGACCAAGTTAATTAATAACAAATTTCGTATCGTATTAACAATGTTAG
>NIPM01000139.1:293175-380196 GCA_002738285.1 Holacanthella duospinosa | reverse complement strand
TTACCTCCAAGTGCGTAAACCTACTGATGGTATGAGCAGTTTGATGATTTAATTCAATTACCAAGCCAATGAGTCGAGATTAAACCAAGAGAAGATGATCTGATGAGCGTGATTTCGTTGTAATAAATGATTGAAATGAAACAAGTAATCGAATGTTTGATTGGGTTGTCGATTGTTAGAGTACGCGCGCAAATCTCTGGAGAGACAAGAATGAAAGAGAGAAGTAGGAACACCACATTTTTTTGGCATATGCTTTAACCCTTGTGCTTTCGCCATACGGTACTTAATTCTGGTGGACCCTGTATATGACAAAGTAAACATAGTTACAAAAAATAGGTAGCAACCCATAGCACCGCCAAACAAGGTTGCAAGCTACGTGGTGATTCTAGAATACCAGGAATGCAGATGGGTAGATGAGTAGAAAACAAAGACTAAGGAGAGCAGGGTTCGGCTGATTTAAATCAAGTGATTTTTTAAAATAAATCAAGTGATTTAAGCCAGATTAGATAAAAATGCAACACATCACGCTGAAACATGAATTATTTGACTAATTATTCATTCGCATCTACATTCTTTGCACTATCATACAGTGTCTGCTTTTTCAATTCTGGAAGCCCTGAGAAAATGAAATGAAATATACCGAATTATGCACTTTTAGTATCTTAGGTAATACTAATAAATTCAGGATTAGAGCTATTATTGTAGAAAGAACTCATCAAACCAAGGAATCAACGGCAAGAAATTAAGTTGTATATTGTACTCTCGTGATAAATTGTCAAATACTTTGCTAAAAAAGCACTCTATGAGATATTAAATATGACGATTAATTGCTTAAGTCACGTTTTCCATTTGCAACTTCAAAATTATAGACAAAAAATCATTCAAATCTACAAAATCTGATTTAAATCAAAAAAAAAATCTGATTTAAATCAAAAAAATCCGATTTTTTTGAATTTTTTTTTAATCGAAAAATCGCCGACCCCTGAAGGAGAGCTTAGAGTTTGACAAGGAAAAGAACAAAGTTTTTNAAATCTGATTTAAATCAAAAAAATCCGATTTTTTTGAATTTTTTTTTTAATCGAAAAATCGCCGACCCCTGAAGGAGAGCTTAGAGTTTGACAAGGAAAAGAACAAAGTTTTTATGATCGAGGCGGCGGTTTACTAACCCTGGAGAATGCTAAGTGCATGCTCGAGGGTTGGAAAAAATGCCGATTCGATAATAAATACGTGATACAGTAAACCTCGGATAAGGTAAACTACGAGAATTCGAAATATTTGGTTCGTGGTAGCCGAACACACAACTTGGGGAATAATTTGTTCGTCTTAGACAAGGTAGTTTTAATTTACCATTACTTTATAATAGCAAGTTGTTGTAGAGACAAAAAAAGAATAAAAATATATCATTGGTTCATTTTCTGTAGTATTTCAACGTTTGAAAAGTCATTCAAAAGAAGTTATTCATTAAATTTTGTAAGAAAAAAGTTGAATTTTCTGTAAAAATTGATCAATTAATTGGTGTTCTTGTTAACCGAGGTAAAAAAGCATGTGCCTTATGGACTGGGACCACGAAAAGGCGTTCGTGGTAGCCAAGCCGCGTTCGGTTTAGCCGTTTCATTTATATACAAATTCCCTATCTCAGGGCGCGGATCGGACCACTTGGTTCGTGGTAACCGGGGGTCTGTGGTAACCGGTGACATCTTATCCGAGGTTTACTGTATGTGGATGGGTAGAAGTAGAAAGTAAACAGGAGGGGAAATTGCTTAGATGGATGAAAGAAATAGAGTGGAAGAAGAAATGATGGAGTAGAGTGACAGGAGGGGAGATATGTGGATAACTAGAGATGGAAGACGTATGAACCCGGAAGGATGCATGAGTGTAGCTCGGACAAAATCAGAAGGTAAAATGGTAAGTGAGTAGATATAATTATGTATGCCACAATTTTGTTCCAAAAAACGAGACGAAACGGAAATTACTATTTCTTTTCAAAATTTTGATTCTAAAGCTTATCGTTTCGTTTACGTGTCTTGCAGAAAACGAAGTTACTGAAAATCATAAACGAACTTAAACAAAAATCATTAAGCATTTTGATGCTGAAATTTTTAAGAAAATACTCATCTAAATGTTCTGCTTTTAAGTAGATGGAGTTAAGTAGAACTGGAATTTTTTTGTGTGATTGGTATGCGAATTCTTTTTCAAAAATTCGGATTAGAGTTCACATTAGGAAGAAAATGACAATCAGCAGTAAAATTAATTTGAGATTTAACCAAAATTGTGTCCGATTAACGTATAGGAATTCAACAAACTCGGATTAGTCATGTGTCTAATTTTTTAAGCTACTACTAGAAACCTTAAAAATTAGATCCCGACCACCTGTTTTTATAAGGAAAAGTTTGGAGCAAAGGTTATCAATTTGACGCAATAACCGGTAGTGTAATTCTTCCGTTCATGAAAATCCCAAGAAAAATTAAAATTAGCTTATGTCCGAAATTGGTACCCTGGAGAGTAAGATAAAGTTTTCATTCGCCATGATGCTGCTTCCTCCAATATTATTCAGCAAATTCGTGCAAACAATGCGATTGTTTTTTGAGAAAATGTGAACGTAATCGTGAAAAATGCGATTTAGTGAGATTCATTTTCTACACAAAATATGTTTAATAAATAAACATGTAGTTTTTACGTAAAACAACGATAGACACCCGAAGCTAATTTTTACACCGAACCATGATTTTTATTCAACTCAAATTGAATTTTTATGATGCCGAGCCTTGATTTTGAAAGTATGCAGAGAAATTTTTTGTGATGCCGATGCATGATTTTGCTGATAACTCAATTGGATTTTTATGATGCCGATCCATAAATTCTACTTCAGAAAACTTTTTTTAATGATACGTTTACATGATTTTTGATGCCTGAATTGGATTTTTAAGATGCCTATGCATGATTTTTTATATCTGAATTGGATTTTATGATGAAGATCAAATCAGTCACAATCACTTGAGTTTAACTGGTTTCATTAAATCCGCCCCTAATTTTTGTTGAAATAGCTCCCAGTGAATGGAGGTCAATCCCGACATCACTCGACGTAAATTCTGTTGCCCATATGGATATCATTTTTTGTAATCTTCGGACGACAGAACTTGCGTCAAATTCCTGACTGTTCACCAATCAAAATATAAACAGCAGATTTTATTCGCAAATCGAGAGTCGGGAGCACAGATGGACATTTGAGGCGCGCCGCACTTCTCCCTTCCGCACCTTATTAAAAAAATTTAAGCTAGACCGCAATCGCTTCCACAGAGTTCGAAATACCGAACAACAACCTAAGGTTATTGTACGGTAGTTCGGTTACTCATTTGTAATGCTGATTCTACCTGCTTTAGCGTTTGATTACTGTATTTTGTATATAGATATGGAAGGCAGAGCTGTAAACCACTCTTCCTTTACGTACTAATAATAAAATGATGAGAACCATCACGCCTCTTATTATTGGAAAATTATGTTTTTCTTTTTTTTTAATTTGAATATACCGGTAAAAAAAGTAACCGAAAGTTATAGTTTGCAAAGACGTGCTGTGTTCGTTCCCGAACCTCCACACTTGTGCACCGCACCCGCATCTAATTGCAAAAATTGGAGCCGATCCGTACAGTCACCGATCCTAGGTACGGGAGCGGGAGCGGCGGGACGCCGCTCTTCTCCGTATCTTAAAATACGGTGTATACAAAATGTACATCTCTGCTTGGGAGGAAATTGCAAACAATGAAAACATTAGTAGTGTGAGAGCTAATCTACGCCAAGTTAGTTTTACGGTGCACATGGAGCTGACGATGGGTTAGAGCCAGCATCATCATCATCCTTGCCAACCAATGCTCGGCGGTCTGGGCTCCCGGTTCTGGGCTCGGGCTCTTGCTCACACGGGCTCTTGTGTGAATATCTCACTNATCAGTATTTTTCGTAAATTGCGAATCTGACATCCATGATCCATATGATAGGAATAAAGCATCATCCGCTGATTGTATCAGCCCAATGTAATCATCCCATTGCACTGGTGTTTTGTTACGTTGATTTGTTAGGAGGGAATCGGCTGATACATAGCTCTGATTATAATCAGCTAATAAATTAACCTAACCTAACCTAACAACCTAACAAAAAATCTGAAAGAATTAACTAATTAAGAAAATGTTTATTCTTCCCAATAAGCCCATATAAAGCACAGTAGGATTGATTGAGAACTGTAAAAAGTTGTTACTAACAACACATCAAACCGCTTAGATTTCATCATTGGTTAGCCGAAGTTAAATTTTTATCATAATTCATAGAAAAAAAAAATTTATTTTTATTAGATTTACGAAGACATAATCTGTAGATATGATGAGGACTGAAGGAATCCCTTTGGACTCCTCTTGCTGCAACTGCCTCATGATCCTCGGGATTGACTCCTGTATATCATCTATTGATATGTCCTCGACAAGGTTATACATTTATTAACTAAACTTATCAAAAATTTGAGTTTGATTTGAAATATTTTAAATGTTTCTGCTCTACATTTGTTTTACAGACTCTCAGTAACAGAAGGACTTCAACTCGCTTTCAATATTGAAGCCAGCAGTATTAGTATAGAACGATTTCTTAAGTTATGCCCATTATGTGGAGCCAGTTTAGAAAAGTTGCTAAAAAGTCACCAAGAGTTTACTCGTCTCTCCGCCAGAGGCTCATGTGTAGACAGTTTGCGAAAAAGTTTAATCCAAGCAGAAGAAGAAGTAGAAATCAACGAATTTGAATGTTGTCTGAAACAGGAGCCTTCACAGGGTGAGGGGGAGTCAATTGGAATGGATGTAGACCCCTTGGGTGATGAAGCCGAGAACTTTGTTCAGAACTATGACCCATTACCATTGACATTTTTTCCACAACGTGTGCGTGTTTGGAATCATGGCAAAAAGGAATGTACATCAGACAACACGGCCTACAGCAGGAAAAACGAAAACGAGTCATCCCAATTCAAATCCGTTGAAACGAGTTCAATAATCCGAAGGCGAAGGAACAGACTGAAGAGAGGATTTTCAAATGAACAACTATTAGAGAACGAAACAGTTCCTAATGTGATAGTAAGTTTTGTGTGACTCACAGCAGGGAATATGCAAAATTATCAATGAAGGATGGTAAGCATTAACACATAGGGCTGATGGAATCAGCGGTCGGTGCTTTATACTGTTTTTTAATTTAAAGTTGAAAAATACATAGAAAGTAGCTCATACATAAGTAGCAATCAGGAGATTTAAAAAAGTGTACATGATGGGAAGGAAATCCGGACACAACAGGAGAATACATTAAAATTAGAAATGTTTGCAAGAAAAAATAATTGAATGATTTGAAGTGCAAATGATGCAGCAGTTGCGTTGACAGTATTGCACTGAAGATCAGAAAACAGAAAATGCTGCAAAACCTGCAAGTAGCGCATAACTTTGAAGGATTATAAAAACTAACAAATTGCGTATACATGGTGAACAGATGTAAATATGTCGAGTCCCACCAACACTCTTTTTAGTGTTGGTGGGACTCGAAAGTTAAGGATGTAGTGAATCACCGAAACTGATTTTCATTGAATTCTTATCTGTGCAATTGAAAAAAATTCTCAAGTTTGCAAAATTCATTTTAAAAGTTTAAAAAAATCTTCATAAAGTTTGTAAAATTCATCTGTCAAGTATTCTTTGTATAGTCAGCGGCATTAAACCCACCACACCACTTTTGTTTTCGGTTTGGAGGGGTCCGAGACTGGGACTCTTCAGCCATACCGAGGGTGACAGATTGAGGTCTAAAAAAATTTTATATAGCATCAACTATTGGTTCCGAAGTACCAAAATTTCAGCAAAATCCTAAAAAAGTGAACCTAAATTTATATTTTATTTACATTTTCCGGTTGATATAATTCATTTTTGTTGCGACAGAAGTTCATTATGATTTGAGCATGACCTAATATGTACTCCTTGTCTGATGCAGGAACTGGATCGAAAAATCTTTGTTTGTGAGAAGGTGGGGTGCAATTTGACATTTGGTTCGCTGATACGTCTACGGCAGCACGAGTCAAAGCATAGCAGTAGAGATCGACCATTCTCTTGTAAACTCTGTGCCACTTTTTACAAGTTGGAAAAACATCTGAAGAAACATAACGGCCGATTCCATACAGAGAAAAAATTTGACCCTCGACATCTCCGTGTAAGATGTTACAATTATACAGAGAATCCCAGATAAACAAGACAAACGAAAATGAAAGTTTCTTGCCACGTTGGAAATTATGGTATAGTTGCAATGTAAAAATACGTCGAATACCGACCAGAGTTTATTTGTTTTGTTTTTAACGGTACTAACTTTAAAAAATAGTCTCGAACGTGATTCAGTGTTAAATTGAAAAAAAAATATGTACATTCGCTTTTGAATACTAGCGTTATTCGCGAATTCGAATATTCCTGAATAATGCGGATTGGCGAAGTGAATATTCAAATTTGCGAATATTCAAAAAAAAAAACTTATTCACGACATTCCTAAAAATAATAAATTTAAACAGGTGAGGCAACGGAATCAAAAAAAGACGAAGGTTGCGGAATACATCGATGTCCTGGCGGGAACGTCTTACAAGTGCCATTTGTGTCCTGAAGTTTCCTATGAATCTTTAAAAGAATGGGTAGAGCACCACAAAGAAGTTCATGGGCGTGATTTAGGCTATGGTGATCTATCTACACAGAAGCAACTGAGGGCCTTGGACGGCCTCTCTCGTCCTTGTCCATATTGTGGGAAAATGAGACAAACCAACTATTCCATTGTCAGTCACATCGAGAATGTTCATCTCAAAATACGTCGTTTCTCTTGCGACATTTGCCAGCATCAATTCTATCAAAAAGAAAATCTCAAGGTACACATCGAGAATATGCATTCTGGTGCAGGACCAAAATTTTTATGCACTTTGTGTGGGTTTTCTTTGAGATCGAAAGGTGAGTCAACTTCTCATTTCTGTGTAATTGAAACTTTTTAAATTCCTTTTATCTGTACTTTGTAGACAAGACAAGGTTCTTTTTTTCAAAGTATTAATTGTTCAGCCTTGATTCCAATGTTTTCTATAATATGAATATTTTTGTGCAATTTCAGGAAGTCTGGAGCGACATGAGAAAATTCATCTGGGCGAACTGGTCAATCGTTTCGATTGTAAAATTTGTAATTCAAAGTTTGAAACAAAGAAGCGACTTTCGAATCATGTTGCGACAGCTCACTCCGAAGAAAGGCCTTTTACATGCGAAATGTGTGATGCTGGATTTAAAATCAAGCGGAATTTAGTTAGCCATAAGCGGATTGTCCATGAGAAGAAGTTAGACAAGATTTGTGAATTTTGCTCCAAAGCGTTTGCGAGAAACTCCTGTCTGAAAATGCATCTCATGTCAGTTCATAAGTTGTCAAGAGAGGCTGCCTTTTCCTCCGCTGGAATGAAATCTGGAAAAATCTTTCGAATTCTTCCGAATGGAGATAGAGTCTTCCCGGAGAAACCAACTAAACCAAAGACTTGTGAATTTTGCGGAAGAAAATATGTTCGGAGAGAGCAATTATTCACTCATCTGATGGCGGTACACCACCAGACGCAGGAACAGGCTAAAGAGATCACGGGACTCGAAAGCAAGAGGAACCTTCTCCCAGGCGCAGGTTCAAGGAACAAAAAAACTGTTACTCGGAGAGACTCATAATGACGTATGGATGGATATTATTCGTTCGTTAAGTAGAATTGTCGAGTTTTAAGATATTAGTATTCATTCTATAACTGTATTTTGACCTAAGTACTTCCAAATTAATTGTATCCTAGTTTTGTCCAAGGGTAAGTTCACTTCAGGTGAAGATCGGAAGAATGGATTTATTTGTCCAATGTAAAGGTCCACTTGCGTCACAAGGCACCGCCCGCGAACCCATTTCATAAATGGGCATTATTTATAATTGTCATCTCCTTTTTATGTTTAACTATTGAAATAATTGTTAATTAGTGTTCTCCATGACTACCAGTTTAGCCTGAGTTTCACTCTGGGAGTCATCACTTTGACTCTCTAATCGTTGGGAGTCGACTCTGACTCCGGAGTCACATAATACAAATATAGGGTAGGATAATTTCAAATTAAAATTTTTATTATTTTTTTAATGCTGGAAGTAGGTGAGAAAAATATTTCTACTAGACTCATTCTCGTGTTGTGGAAAAGTCATGACTTCCAGGTCTAGGAATCAACTCCCAAAGTCATGAGTCTGACTCTCAATTCGAAAGAGTCATCAAATGACTCCCGACTCAAAAATCTTGCGAGGCAAAGTCATGAGAGTTAATTAGTCATGACTAGTGTACTTATTTTCCTTATTTTATCAGTACTAAATAAATAAAAAAGTTTAAATCTCAGATTAATCTACGCTATTTTCTACATTTGTATTACGTCACTCCGNATCGACTTTCAGTACTAAATAAATAAAAAAGTTTAAATCTCAGATTAATCTACGCTATTTTCTACATTTGTATTACGTCACTCCGGAGTCAAACTCATGAGTCATGACACTGACTTTGATTCCCAACGGTTAGAAAGTCACGGAAAACTCAAATTAACAATTATTTTTAGATTGACGAAATAAATTCGGTCTTCCGATGTGCACCTACTTAGAAGTGTGTTACCACGAGCAATACTATTTAAATAAATTCGAAAGTACTCATTTATATTTTTATATTCTGTGTACATTGTTCAGCTTTTGGATGGAAACTTTCCATTCAATTATGATGAAATTAGTAAATTTTGTAATTAGTGATCTTTTTTTGTTTATGAATACTTCTTTATAATTTATTGCTACACATTTATTACGAAAACTTATAATTCTTCCCATTAGCGTATTTTGCGGCGAGCTATTTTTTTGTATCAATCCAGCCACCACTTTTTCTCTTAGCTCTTCCAACCATATATCCAATGAATCCTGGTTTGAATGCCAAAAGTATCAGTGTTCACTTATTACTTGCGATAGTACATTCTGATATGGCCACTACGAAAGGCAAAAAACATTTGCTTGTTTTTCTTGACAAGACAGCATACGTCATCTGTTAGTAGTAAACTACTTTTGCCCTTCGAAATGGCCATTAGATGAGACATAATAGATTGGAAATATTTACTTTCAGAGAAGTTAAACCATATCCTCTGGCTCAGAATAAGTCATACACTTTCTTTTTAATTTTTCTCGACTTCCTCTGGTTTTGCCTCCAGATTCGAAATTGGAAAGACGTTTAGATTTCCCCAACACACCACCTTAGGTGGGTATGCATAGTTGGGCTTACCCATTACGGAAATACGACGTGGTACGTTTTCAGAAAACAAATTTTTTTCAACTACTTTTAGGCGGCGAGATTTGATTGCAACTGGGGCAGTAAATGACACCAATTTTTTATTGATAAGAATCAGGTGACTCAGAGTCATAAATGAATGACTCCCAGTTTCGTAGAGTCAATATCATATCAAAAAATTTTTGAGTCTGAGTCACTGAGTCATCTGACACTGGCTCAATTTTCAAAAGTGATCTTAGAAGAGTCACTGAGTCAATTTAATACTTAAAGCTGACTACAAAACTGGGAGTCAATGAGTCATGACGCTGAGTCGCTTGAATCCGACTCACCATCATCAATGATTTGACAACCACATCTGCATCATGCCACTGAATGAGTTAATTTAAAACATTGAATACGAAAGTGACACTCGGTGAGTCATCTGACCGATAATAATAGAATAGAATAATGAGCTAAACACATAATAGGGAGATTTCAAATCCTGCGTTTTGAACATAAACGTAGATGGATACGCCCATCTTTCTCTGCTACGTTTAGTTCTTACGATCACTCAAAAATATGAGGTTGCAATTTCACGTTAAAAAAATCCGTCTTAGAACACCGCGAAATTCAAAAACCGGTTGATTTTAATTTATATTTTCTTACAACATGGATAGCTCGTTTGTCCAACTGGTTCCCTTTCTGGAAGATTGTGAATCGGAAGATGTGTTTTTGCTTTCAACATCACTAAATAAACCAGTTATTTCCATGTTAAAAACACCATTTTGTTTGGACAACTTTGACGACGTTCTGCTTTGTCAACTTCCGGTTTCACAAACAAGATCTACTTCAATTAAAAAATTACTTGCATGTGCCAAAAATTGAGATGGGCAAGTACTAGAGTTGAAGGAATGGAAGCATTTTGTATATTGCTTCGCAGACTCAACAGGTGAAACAATCATAAATTGGAGAACTCAAATAAGAATTTAAAATGCTTTTCTAAAAGGTATACTTTCAGTTTGAGACAGGGATTTCCACAAAAATTTGGTCTCTGGTGAGGTACGATCCCACCTCTCGGGTATTCCGGACCCAACGCACTAACCATTTGTGCTACAGAGCCTAGTTGGGCAATCCTGTTCTCAAACTCAATACAACTCCGAAACTCTCCTTCCTGGTCATCCATTGCCAGGTAAGGAGTCTACTGTCTCATTTATGAGTACAGTAGTACAGTAGTGAGTCTTATGCTCAAATCCCCACAACCTCATGAGAATGTTTGGGAGA
Organism: Holacanthella duospinosa; assembly: GCA_002738285.1. NCBI lineage: Eukaryota > Metazoa > Arthropoda > Collembola > Poduromorpha > Neanuridae > Holacanthella > Holacanthella duospinosa. The sequence goes on along the minus strand of NIPM01000139.1, from coordinate 369,602 downwards.
TCTCGGTGTGAACTTTGTAGAATTTTTCATACAATGATACGCTTTGTGAAAAATCGTCACGGACACCGCTTGCAGAGTTTAAATCAAGCATATCTGACGATGGATAGGGTAAATGAATTTGCTAAGGCGATTAAACACAAAGGCAGTCCCTACACAAACTGTTTTGGCTTTCTGGATGGAACTGTTCGACCTATATGCCGTCCACCGAACAGTCAAAAGGAGGTATAAATTTTTAACATTTGCTTGTAATTTTTTGCAAAAATGGTTATTCCCATATATAGATAGAACTAAAATTTGTGATCGTTTTTCGAATTTATTTTTAATCCTGCCTTCTGTAACTTCACGCTTTTATTTTACTTACGCTATGAGTAAGTAACTCATAGCCTAAGTAAAATAAAAGCGTGATGTTATTGAAGGAGGGAGTAAACAAATTCAAAAAGCGATCACAAATTCTGGTACTATCTGTAAACTTAAATTTGTTATTATAGTTTTACAATGGTCACCGGAGGACACACGCAGTGAAATTCCAATCAGTTGTTCTACCAAATGGGATAATTGCTTCAATGTTTGGACCTGTACAAGGGAGGAGACATGCCGCATACATCTTCATCAGAGCCAAATAATTAACCAGATGGAAGAACGGTTTTATGACATCAATGGCCAACCGTAATATTTGTATGGAGACCCTGCATACCCACTCCTACCTCATCTAATGGTACCGTTTAAGCGCCACAACCGGTTGTGGCGCTTAAAGGTTAGGTGGCAACCTAACCAATTTGAAGCTTAAATGTAATTCACGTATGAGTAAGGTTAGAGAGTGCGTAGAATGGGAATTTGGTAAAATAGTAACATTTCTCAGTTTTTTAGACTATAAAAAAAATTTAAAGTTACGTTTGCAACCTGTAGCTGATTATTGGTTAGTGGGATGTTTGTTGACCAATTGTCACACTTACTTTTACGGTAGCCAGACATCTCAATTCTTTAATTTAGTTCCACCATCAATTCAACAATATTTGGAAGTTGTAAATTAGAGATAAATTAAACATCATTAGTACTATTTTTTAATAATATTAATCAATGCATGCGTGAAAGCTGCATGTTGTTGTAACTGTAATTCTTTCAGTTGAAGTTCCTTAGCCTGACATTCTTTGCGCAACTGAAGCTCGTCTTGTCGATTTTCAGCTTCCATTCTTCGTACCTCTAATTCTGACAACTTACATGCGTATTTTGCCTAAAACCATAACATGTTAATTTTTAGCTCAACAAAATTTTCCTCAATAAATCCTAGTAGAGCACCTAATCATGGACCACTTACTAATCACGTAATTATCGTGATTGATTTGTAGTCAATCACGTTACTAACGTACTTTAATTAATATGTGCTGGAAGTGTTAATAAAAACTGACTAGCGTTGTAATCCAAGAATTAGATGATTCACATTTGCCCAAATATGTGATGCCACTCATCATATTCGATTACCTTAATCTTGTTTTTCAAATATGTGAATTAGCCTTTAGTGTACCGCTTGGCTCAGCTTTTGGCGTGAGCCCTATGATGGGCACCCAGTCCAGTTATTCCAGTTAACTGGACTGAACTTAACTTACCTGGATGGGTTTTCAAAAGTTTGAACAACTGAACTGAACTTAACTGATTGGAATTTGAAAAACTGTAAAACTTAAGTTAACTGGTTGGGTTTTTGAAAAATCATGAACTGGACTGGACTAAACTGGATGGGTTTGTAATTGTACACTTGTAATTTGTACACTTGTAACTTGTAATTCAGCGAAATTTTAGTGGGTAGAAATGGAATTGGATAGAAAACGTCTGGCTGGATGAGAAAAGGGAAAACCCCCGAGTAAATTTCAGAAACGGAATCAACCTCCACCAGCTCTTGATTTTATAGGAAGTTAGAAGATAACGGGGTTCTTTTACTCTAATTCCTCGTGTATAAACCGCTTAATCATAAATGAATAAATTTTATTTAAAAGAAATTATTTATTTTAAATTAAATTAATTGACAATGACACAAAGCTAGTTTTTGTACTGTACTTAACTGGTTTTTGTTCTGAACGTAACTGAGTTTTGTACTGTACTTAACTGGTTGACTTGTACAAGTATGAAAAACTTAACTTAACTGGTTGGACTTCAGAAAAAGTGAAAAACTGAAATTAACTGGACTGGATTTTTTTTCTCAATTTTCAATAACTGGATTTAACTTAACTGGGAGATTTTGAAAATTTTAAAAGCCTCAACTTAACTTAACTGGTCACCCTCATGCCCATCACTGCGTGAGCCAGAGCCACNCTCAACTTAACTTAACTGGTCACCCTCATGCCCATCACTGCGTGAGCCAGAGCCACTTGCTCAATGAGCCATGGGTCATGGCTCACCCGAGCGGTGAGCCAGCTCATGAGCCATGGCTCTGGCTCCGCACTTTTGTTGAGCTGACTCATGAACCAGAGCCATGGCTCATGGCTCAACATAAAAAATTTTCTTTTTCCGTTAATATGCACATTTTGCTAAAAGTGAGAATAACCTAGTGAGAATAAGCCAATACAAGTCATAATTATGAACTGGCTAAAAGCAAATTGACTTTCAGTGACCAAAAATTCCGAATATTAAAAAAAAGTTAATGATTTAGAAGAAAAAAAATTGAAAAATTAGGAGAAAAGTGGAAGAATTTAGGTGAAAAGTTGAGTCATTGAGCCATGGCTCACAAGTTTCGTTGCGCTGGCTCAAAATTATTGCTTGAACCAGAACCATGCTCTGGCTCTGGCTCAAAAATTTTTGTGAACCAGCTTGAGCCAGAGCCATTGAGCCAGCTCATGAGCCAGAGCCATGCGAAACACTATTTTACACTAATAATCCTCTTGAATTTATTTTACATGCCCAACCCATGGCTTTTCCTTTCATTGTCCATATCGCTGGGATGCTGTGTGTCGTGTATGGTTTTTAGTAAGACCGACCAAGTTAACAGTTGTATTTCATTTTAAGTTGTACAACTTAATTACCATGAATATTGTNTTTTTAGTAAGACCGACCAAGTTAACAGTTGTATTTCATTTTAAGTTGTACAACTTAATTACCATGAATATTGTCATCATCATGACTGCACTAATAAAGTTAGCACCGCATCGAATCTAAATATCGTTACTGTTCCTCACCAACTACCGTAATGACTTTTTATCTGGGGCAAAAATTTTATACTCACTTTTGTGTTGTTGAGTCAGCTGGNTTTTTAGTAAGACCGACCAAGTTAACAGTTGTATTTCATTTTAAGTTGTACAACTTAATTACCATGAATATTGTTATCATCATGACTGCACTAATAAAGTTAGCACCGCATCGAATCTAAATATCGTTACTGTTCCTCACCAACTAACTATTCTAAATTCTGNTTACAATTACGGAGCCGTACGTAGATTGCCGATCTTTGTAAGTGGTGGAGTGTTAGCAGCCCAGCTGACTCAACAACACAAAAGTGAGTATAAAATTTTTGCCCCAGATAAAAAGTCATTCCGGTAACTATTCTAAATTCTATTCAACTCAAAGTGTAGTTTTTTTTGTTGCAGAAGTACTGATCGAACAAGGATTCTGACGACCCGGTCAGAATTTTTGTGCTGCAGGTCGCCGGTTTCAAATATCAAAATTTATAATAAGTGTTGAACAGTTCAGACTCTGAACATATATTGATAATTGACAAATTTCAAACGTATTCAGAATTCGGTTGAAGTTAACCAAAGGGTGCTTGCTTACTTTTTCCAGACCCAAACAACCTAATATTAATTTGAACTCGACACTATTAGTAAGGTTTTTGTATGTCTATTAGATTTTTATTTGTGTAAAATATTTCGCACCCTTTGGTTAAATGAAGAAAAAAAAAATCTTTTTTTTTTCAAATTTTCCTACCCGATTTTACGTTTCGTATTGAATCACCGCGAAGAATATCGCATAATTTTTTTTTGTAAATGACATAATATTTTTAAATTTTACGCATAAAATGGGCGTCCTTGGTTTTAAGCGTCTGCCGTCTCATAATGTAATTTGTAAAATTCAAATACAATAAGAATTTAAATTACTCTTACTATGTGAAAGACGTACCATGCGCTGCTTAAGTAGTCTTCACTTTTTTACATACCATTTGATATGTTAGAATTCGTTAGTGAAACTACTTATCAACCGGCAGGAGATCGAAGAAACCATTATGTAAATCATGTACAGATAAAGGTATTTTGTAATTAATTTGATTATTACTTATTAAAAAAGTCTCAGGCAATTTTTTAGTGAAACCAACAATTATTATATAAATNTAATTAATTTGATTATTACTTATTAAAAAAGTCTCAGGCAATTTTTTAGTGAAACCAACAATTATTATATAAATGATTATTGAGTTGACAAATAAAAACATTTTTTTTGTCGAAGGTTTTTTTAATGGTTTATCTTCAATTTAATTAGTTGGTGATTCAGTTTTACATAAGAATTTCATTATTGTACATAAGTTACAAGCTTGAACAATGCGACCGGCGAAACTCAACTCAAAAATTCCGACCCGGCCGTCAGAATTGTATGATCAGTACTTCTTCGTTAAAAAANTAATTAATTTGATTATTACTTATTAAAAAAGTCTCAGGCAATTTTTTAGTGAAACCAACAATTATTATATAAATAATTATTGAGTTGACAAATAAAAACATTTTTTTTGTCGAAGGTTTTTTTAATGGTTTATCTTCAATTTAATTAGTTGGTGATTCAGTTTTCCATAAGAATTTCATTATTGTACATAAGTTACAAGCTTGAACAATGCAACCGGCGAAACTCAACTCAAAAATTCCGACCCGGCCGTCAGAATTGTATGATCAGTACTTCTTCGTTAAAAAACTTAGGTTACTAACTTTCATGGTTGGGGAAGAAGAACAATAGTTTACGTATTTCCCGCCAACCACATCTACATTCACATAAATTCACATCCAGTTGCCATTCGATTTACGAAAACCAGTGCAGTGTTGGGCACTAACCCATCCGGCTCGCTTCGTTCTCTGATTTCTGATATTTTGAATCTATCGATTTGGTTCGGTAAGTTTATTTTTTTTTGCAACTTTCGGTTTTGTTTTCCAATATTTAGGTTACTTGCCGTTTGGGCAGTGTTCGGCACCGATTCTCCCCATCCCTTCCTCTCCCCATCTTTTTGTAAAAATTTCCTTTTCCCATCCTCTCCCTTCCCCATCCATCTAAAAAAAACGGCGTCACCCCATGCTCTCCTCTCCCCATCTTTTGAGAGAAATTCTCTCTCCCCATCTTTCTAAAAAATATTTTTATCGCCATCCTCTCCTCTCCCCATCCCCATCCCGGAAATTTATCGCCCATTCCCATCCAAATCCCATCTTTCCCATCCCCATCCAGGATGGGAAAGATGGGATGCCGAACACTGCTCACGAATATGGTCAAGTCCAAGGTTGCTATGAGGAATAATCCAAATAATAATCTTTTGGATTTTATTCCTCATAGCAACCTTGGTCAAGTCGGTTCGAATATTCCATCGTTGGTTAGGTATAGGGAAGACAAAGCTCAAGAAACTACAATCGAAATCGATATTGATGAAGTTACGCCCGATTTATACTTAATGCCATTCGTCCTTCATTTGAATGAAATGCAGTATGATTGATGAATTTTGTAACAAATTTTGCAATTTAATTTACCTTGACAATTAAGATTTTTGCAAAATTTGTTGCAAAATACTTAGGAGGATCGAGTTGCGTAATTTAATTAACTAAGAAAGACCAACAGAGAATTAGTGCTATACTTAATGAGAAGGCTTCACACAACACACTAAACTTGCGATCAGTGTTGGGCAACCATTCATTGCATTTCAGTTTAGTTGAGATTAAAGTTTTCCCTTCCATTGCCCATCTTTGTAAAAAATATTACAATGCCGATCCTCTCCCCATCTTTTGAAAGAAGTTTCATCTCCCCTTCCNATCTTTGTAAAAAATATTACAATGCCGATCCTCTCCCCATCTTTTGAAAGAAGTTTCATCTCCCCTTCCTTTCCATTCCCCATCTCTCTAACAACTTATTTCCATCCCCATCCTCTTCTCTCCCATCCTATCAGAGAAATTCTCTCTCCCCGTCTTCCTAAGAAATATTTTTATCCCCATCCTCTCCTCTCCCCATCCCCATCCGGAAATTTATCGCCCATCCCCATCCCCATCCGGAAATTTATCGCCCATCCCCATGCTCATCCAAATCCCATCTTTCCCATCCCCATCCAGGATGGGAAAGATGGGATGCCGAACACTGCGTTTGGGTTCAGGTCGGTTTCTTAATATTTTGGCTGCCTTGAGTTTGATCCAAAAAAGAACAGGATCCAGTTGGGAGGGTAAATTAGCATAATATAGGGGTCAATCGGCCAACTAACAATCTAATAAAAATTAACTCAAACGATTTCTTCATTGTTAGGTATACGGATATATACGAGAAGAAATGATACGTAGTGAAGGTCTACTGTTGCAGTCCTCTTGCTGCAACTGCCTTGTGAGTCTCGGTGTTGACTCTCATGTCGCCTGGTTTGATCTCTCATCCATAAGGTTCCATTCTAAAATTACTAAAGCAATATCGTGGCTACAGCATTAGTTAATTGTTGGGAACTATTTAAAANTATATACGAGAAGAAATGATACGTAGTGAAGGTCTACTGTTGCAGTCCTCTTGCTGCAACTGCCTTGTGAGTCTTGGTGTTGACTCTCATGTCGCCTGGTTTGATCTCTCATCCACAAGGTTCCATTCTAAAATTACTAAAGCAATATCGTGGCTACAGCATTAGTTAATTGTTGGGAACTATTTAAAANTAAGGTTCCATTCTAAAATTACTAAAGCAATATCGTGGCTACAGCATTAGTTAATTGTTGGGAACTATTTAAAATTTGCGCAAGTGTAAAAGGATGTATCTATAGTGAGTATTTCTAACATACTGCCTTTTGACCCAACATAATAACGGCTACAAGAGTATTTAAGCACTTTCATCCACATGATACAGTACGCCTACAAANCTTTTGACCCAACATAATAACGGCTACAAGAGTATTTAAGCACTTTCATCCACATGATACAGTACGCCTACAAAATACCGATCCCTCCAGAATATGTAAGAATTTTTTTTTTTACTCTCCAATTTCAGCTAACCTCACTCCGCTTCTCACCTAGTGTTGAGTCTGACTCAACCAGTCTTCGGCATTCTGTCTTTCCCGTCTCCGTCTGGACGGGTTTGGACGGGGACGGGTTCCTTTTTTTTCTCAAAAGACGGGGACGGGTGAGTTGATTATTTTGAAAAAATGAAGACGGGACGGGGACGGGTGAAGGTATTTCTTTTTAAAAGACGGGTGTTATTCAGGCACAGACTTCCAACTTAGCTTCATTGGAAATCGAAATTTCAATTATTAGATCTCACTAATATAAACGTTTCAATTTTGATTTGGAGAGTTTACAATGTTATTGGTTTCGATTTCGAGGCTGAAAAGTCATAGGGTTCGATTTCGTTCGACTGAAAAGGTATGAATTTCTAGTTCTATTGTCTAGTTTTGGATTTCGATTTGTATGGAAATTGAATTTAGATTTTCGTAATAATTTTGTTATTCGAAATAGAAATCAAAATCGAAACCGAAATCAACTTTGCCTACCGAATCGAAATTGAAATTCATTTTTTGTACAACTCAAAATTTCAATTTTTTTAATTTTAAATTTTAAATTTCAATTTTAAAAGTCAATTTTCTGAGTTGAAATTAAAATCGAAATTTAGTACCCCAAGCTAATCAAAATAGGAATTTATAATTGCAAGGAGCTCGAAATCGAAATTTTGATTTCGAAAAAGACGGGGACGGAACGGGAACGGATAAAACAATTTTTTTTCATAGAACGGGGACGGGACAGGGACGGGGAAGTCTTTTATAATGAGAAGACGGGGAAATTTTTTTTTAAGCAAAGACGGAGACGGAACGGGATGGGGAATAAAATTTTAAGCAAAGACGGAAACGGGACGGGGATAGGTAACTTGGGTGCCGAACACTGGACTCAACAGGAGTTATTTTTTAAAACCCAAGTGAAAAAATATGCGAGGCAGGATCGAGCGGGAGAGTAAAAAAGACTCAAAAAATTCTTACATATTTTGGAGGGATCGGTAGCAAAGGCTATGGGAAGATACTTTTGACCCCATGCCCTTTGCTGGAGAAAGCAGTGTGCCTTTGTAACTGATGGTCAAACAGTATTTTGACTGGATTTTTTTTTCTGGCAAAGTATTTGTAAGTTTCAGAAAGACCATCCAAGACTAGTGGAACAAACTTAAAAAATCAAGGCTCTACGATCACTAGAACAAAAGTTATGCTTTTTTGAAAAATGAAATTCTTGGATTTTATTTAAGATGATGTAACTTAAGAGATAAAATGATTTCAAAAGATTTCAAAAGAAAATCCAAAAAATTTCAGTTTTCAAAAAATCATAACTTTTGATGTACTGGTAGTAGAGACTTGATTTTATCAACTTCGTATCCTACTTTTCAATAGTCTTTCTGAAACTGTACAGTGTTTCCTCTAGAAAAAATTTGAACTTAATAACTTTTCTAAAAAAAAACACCTAATTTCATTTCTCCTGCAAAGGGCATAGGACAAAACCTTTTCCCTCTGAAACATAATTTATAGTCGGACTGTATTTACTTTCTCCAGAAAGAGTTTCACAAAGGTTACATACAGTGTGTTCGAACAAGAAGGTTAATTTTTTTGAATTGATTTTGCTGATAATCAAAAATTGATTCTATGTCACACTTTTTCACACATTATGAACTACTCAAGCTACTGAAAACTGTTACTACGAAAGTTTAGTTAAATTTTCTTAAGTTAAAAAACGTTGGAAGAGCCTAATTTGTGAGAGTTTTTAAAACTTTAGTCCCGGATTTTCGCCTTCTTATTTGAACACCCTGTACATATTACAGCCTCACATGCACATACCCAGTGCATCATAAGTAACCGTAAAGTGGCAGTGAGCCCTCCGATTACTCTTATCGGTATTTCTGATGAAAACTGTCATCCCACTTTCCTTTTGCACTTTTAGTTGAGGGATCAGTAACACTTAATTCTTTCGTATTCTTCCCTTTGGATAGGAGCTGCTTAATCCTGTAGCTTCGTTACTACTTAACTTGATTGAATAACGGCTTATTTGCAGAATAGCTCCCCCCCTTAGAATTCGGGTAAGGCTACCTCAACCAATAAAACATTTAGCGCAGATTACGAATCTGGCATTCTTCGTTGGCGGTCAAGCCGAATTAAAAAAAATTTGGATTTTATAATAAATTTTTGTTTCATTTTTTTTAATTTAATATTTATATAGTGATTGGATGGGTACGCAGAGGATACAATCTCTTAAGGTTTTGTTTTTACCTTTCTTTAGGTTTTTTAGGTTTTCTTTTAGATTGTCTTTAAGTTTAGGTTGTTAAGTTATCTTTAAATTATTGTTAGATTTTCTATTGATTTTTGTTAGGTTTTGTTAGGTTTGTATTAAGTTTTCTTAAGGTTTCTGCAGATTTTTTTTAAGGTTTTCTTTATAATTTTTTTTAGGTTTTCTAATGTTTTCATTTATTTTTTTTTTGTTAGGTTTAGGTTGTTTGGTTTTCTTTAGGTTATTAGTTTGTTCACCACCAATGATTGATATCAGATTCCTAAATATGAATGTACTTTCTGTTCCACTGACGTATCACATACTACAATCCCGGTCAATACGTCTGGGTAAGTTATAAATTTGCAATTTGTTTGCAATGCTTGACTTGAACGACAACAATGAATGTCAGGTTCGTAATCTACGCTAAATTTCCAACCGATTGACGTATCACTTACCCAAATTTCAGAGCTATTCTACAAATATTTCTGAATAACTCTCTGGCTTATACGTTAAATTTTACTCATAGGTTTTCAGTATCCCAAGCACTTCAACTCGTTTTCAATACTGAAACCGTCGGTATTAGAGAAGAACAATTCCTCAAACTTTGCCCATTATGTGGAGACAGTTTAGAAAGGTTACTAACAAGTCACGAACAGTTCACTCGTCTCTCTAGCCGGGGTTCCTATGTAAATGGTCTACGTAAAAATTTAGCACAAGCAAACGAAGAAGTAGAATTCAACGAGTTCGAATGTCGTATGAAACAGGAGTCAGAAGATGAGGAAGATTCAACTGGATTGGATAGAGACCCTTTGACTCCTGACGTTGAGGAATGCGTCGTCAAATATGAACCAGTAGTGCGGACATATTTACGACGAAGTATGCGCATGTGTGATGAAAGTGGGAAAACAAACAGAAAAAACGACAAAAATGAAAACCCATCAAGTAATAAAGATTACAGACGATTAAATAAAAATGAAGCGTCTAATGTCAAACATGTTCAAACGAGTTCAACAATCCCTAGGAGAAGAAACAAACTGAATAGAAAATTTCCAAGTGAAAATACTAGCAAGCAGAACGATGCAGTTCATAAAGTAAAAGTAAGATTGGTAGGAGTAAGGTAGAGTGCGCTGCATAGTACAGCCCACTTACAACGCAGCAAAAAAATCACGTTACTACAGCCCGTCACTACTGTCCATTACTATAGTCCACTGTTATATTCCTTTGATAAACCCAGCTTATTTTTTTTTGTTTATCTCTAATACAGCAATGAGATGAGATATTCTCGGACCAAAAATTATAAGTCCTTCAAAATGGTGGGAGTACAGTGGCGTAACTACCTTTGCGTGCTAAAACAACATGAAAACGTGGAGGCATTTCGAAGCCCCTTAAAACATGTATTATATTTTATTTAATATTTAACAATGCAACTTATGTAGTAATTAACATAATACAGTAGTCTACGGATATAAAACGGCCCATTATAAAAGGATTATAAAAGGATTATTAGGAAAATTTTAGCTGCAAAAACGATTGTTCTCTATCTGTCAATATGTCACTTCTTTTCAAAAATACCAGTTTCTTATGAATTCTCTTGTATTTAAAGCCACATTGCTTAGTCAAGCATTTTCAGAATGTCTCATTATTAATTTTTTGAAAGTTGGGATTTCCCAACAATAGCAGCATATGATTAGTTAAGGTTTTGTTTTAGCTTTTCGTTACGTTTTCTTTAGATTTTTCTTTAGTTTTTGTTTTAGCTTTTCGTTAAGTTTTTTAATGTTTTAAGAAAAAGAAGTCGACTTATGGCCAACCTTTTCATGCTTTCCTCCCACTGTGGAACGCGCTGTGTAACAATATGATGTTAGCAATTGGCTATAGTAGTGGACTTTAGTAGTCGGCTGTTGACATGGGAATTTTTGCTGGGCTGTAGCAGTGGGGCTGAGTAAGGAGATTTTTTTATTCTGATTTAAGCATGCATTACACTCTACCTTACTACAGCCGTAAATTTTGTAATTANGTTTTAGCTTTTCGTTAAGTTTTTTAATGTTTTAAGAAAAAGAAGTCGACTTATGGCCAACCTTTTCATGCTTTCCTCCCACTGTGGAACGCACTGTGTAACAATATGATGTTAGCAATTGGCTATAGTAGTGGACTTTAGTAGTCGGGTGTTGACATGGGAATTTTTGCTGGGCTGTAGCAGTGGGGCTGAGTAAGGAGATTTTTTTATTCTGATTTAAGCATGCAGTACACTCTACCTTACTACAGCCGTAAATTTTGTAATTGTAGTGGGATTATACTAAATTATGTGTGTTGGGATTCCGTGAACAACCGCTGTTCAAGAATTTTCTTATAAAAAAAGATACAGAAGCTCCAGAAACTATTTAATCCTACTCCAATACAGGGAAAAGATGGAGACGATTTGATATGTGGGAAGGTCGGGTGTAATGCGACGTTCGGGTCTTTATTACGTCTAAGAATTCACGAATCAAAGCATAGCAGTGAAGATCGTCCATTCTCTTGTAAACCCTGCGCCACCTTTTATAAGTTAGAGAAACATCTCAAGAAGCACAACAGCCGATACCATGGAGTGGAAAAGTATCCCCTCCGTCTCCGTGTAAGGGCGCATTTTATCATTTAATCTTAAAATTCTAATAATAATTGTTCAATTAATCAAAACAGATGTGGCGACGGAATCAAGCAAAGACTAGAGTTGCAGAGAATGTAAATCTCCTGGTTACAACGTCTTACAAGTGTCATTTGTGTCCAGAAGTCTCCTTTGGATCCTTAAAGGAATGGATTTTGCACCATAAAGAAATTCATGGGAGGGAATTGGGCTATGGCGATGTCTCTTCGCACGAACAAGTGAAGCCTGTAGAGGGCTTCTTTCGTCCTTGCCCATATTGTGGGAAAATGAAAAAAAAAAACTACACAGTTTTAACTCATATCGAGAATGTTCATCTCAAAATGCGTCCCTTCTCTTGCGACATCTGCCAGCAACAATTCTACTTACAACAGAATCTGAAGACACATATCGACAACAAACACTTAAGGACACCAGCACAATTTCTATGCACTCTCTGTGGAATGTCTTTGAAATCCAAAGGTGGGTTAAATTTTTTTGCAGAATCAGTCTGTTTTTATTGAATTTTTTGTATGACACGGAAAGTGTTATCGTGCAGTTGACCTCCCAATCTTTGGTGTCGCCACTTCATCCATATCGGGGTTATGTGAGAAATAATTTGTAATACTCCGTTCTTTGCTTTCCCTCTTTCGACCCTATCCAATGGAAGTAAGAATTCCTCGTGATGTCACATTCCGAGTTCAGTCGTCTCAGTAGAAGACAATGTTGTTAGGTTGTAACCTAACAACCTAACAACCACTTTAACTATGGACAAGGGAAGTAGCTCAGAAATCATGTGGCTTCAAGTTACTTTTATTCTCACATATACCCGGGGTCAGAGGAAGCAGCGACCCAGCCGCTTTGGATGTTGTTGTTGTTGTACCACTCAATGAGTAGTTTACTTTATATTTTTAACAGACTTTACTTTTGATTAATTAGTTTCTCGAAGAATTTCCAAATCTTAACTAATCATTTATGATAAATGTTAGGAGGTCTGATTCTACACGAGAGAATTCACTTGGATGAAACGATCTATCGTTATAACTGCAGTATTTGTACTTTAAAGTTTTCTACAAAGAACAAGCTTTCGATTCATATGGCCTCGACTCATACGGATGAGAGACCCTGCGTCTGTGATGTTTGTAATGCTAAATTCAAGCATAAGTACAATCTTCTTAGACATAAACGGATAGTACACGAGAAGAAGTTCGACCAGATATGTGAATTTTGTGCCAAAAGCTACTCCGATAAAACTCACCTGAAAGAGCATCTTATGTCAATTCATAAATTGTCGAAAGAAGCCGCTTTTATATCCGCCGGGATGAAGTCAAAAAAACTCTTTCGAATTCTACCGAACGGAGACCGAATAATTCCGGAGAAACCAACAAAACCAAAAACTTGCGGTTTTTGTGGAAGGACTTATGTTAGGAGAGAACAACTATTCACGCATCTCATTGCTGTTCATGACCAAACGCAGGAGCAAGCCAAAGAGATCACGGGACTAGAGAGCAAGAGGAATCTTCTTCCAGGCTCAGGGGGCACAAGAAACAAAAAAAAAAAGATTTCGAAAATATCATAGTGAGAATTTAGTTAATCATCTTAGGGTACATGCACATAGAGACGCGGCAACGAATTTTATAAGTCGTGGGTACAAGGAGGAATGTGCAATTGTAATAGACTCATTCCCGCTTATTTTTACATAGTTCAAGCTAGGATTGGCGGTAAAATTATAAAATGAGAAATGTAATAGAGTGGAGCAAAGCAGAGAAATAGAGAGAGAGAGAGTTGTCTGTTGAAGGTGGTGGAGAAGATCAGTACTGTCCCCTCCACTAATTCGTCAGCCCAAATCGAGTCGATAGACGAACTGGTTGTTTACATGTTTTTAACCGATTTCCCTATAGTAACACGAGTTTAAGTATAAAACAGTGGAAAAACCGCGCCTCTAACACGACTAACTAATTAATACTAATCAGTAACTCGACGGTAAAACAGTGGAATATATTCCCCTTCTTCCAAGACACCTCGCTGAGCTCTTCCATTCTTCTATCTGCATACTTACCAAACCGCTACTGCAGTTACAACTGAAAATGTTAAATAGGAATAATACATGGGATATGAATCTCCCACACCACTACGAAAATAGTTCTACCTGCAGCAATTCCGAGAGCAAAGTGTCGGGATATGAGGTCCTCCGTTGACCCTTGTCCCTTGTCCTGTGTGGAGATAGGTCACCAGGCTCACCAAAATCAACAAAATAATTAATAAATTATTAAATATTAATTAAGTAATAATTAATTAAAGAAATAATGTTAAATAAATATTTATTAAATTTTCCAAAATGGAAGAGCAGATAAAAGCTCTGCTTTTCTCAACGGTCAAATGCTAACTGAGTCTATCCACAGGAATAGACTCTGCACAGGTAAGTATATACCTATAGGTAAGAATAATAATAATAATAATAATATATATATAGGGAGGGCAATGGAATGGAAAGGGAAGAAGAAGAAGAAGAAGAAGAACACAGCAGCAGCTGTGTTGTTGTTGTGTGTGGTGAGCGGGAGGTCCAGTCCCGTTCATCACATGAAGGTGAAGGTCTTCTTCACCAAAGGCTGACGAAATTGTTCCGAATTCAGAAGTGTTGGTAACCGTGGAAGGAGTGGTGGATATCATGACAGTGATGGAGGTCATGACAGTGGTGGAGATCGTGACAGTGATGGAGGTTTTATTTTGAAAGGATAGGTTCAACTGTATTTTTAAGCATTTTAAGCATAAGCTATAACGCCAATTTTATACTTTGCTTTCTCCATCCGTTGTTTCGAGAAAGTGCAATATTATTCGTGAATTTTATTTTAAAATGTCTCATATCTCGTAACATTGTTGAAATCGTTGGTAAATTTAATAATACCAACGGACGGAGATAGCAAAGTGTGGAGCGGATGTACCAAGTAAATTCAAGTACAATATTATGATTGGTTACGAAGCTTTTCAATAAATATGTTCATATATCTACGAAGAAGAACAATACGCGATTAAGAAATCGAAAATAAATATTTTTGCTAAAATCATAGTGAGGGTTTTCAATATTGCTCCTTTGGAGTAATTTATGCGGTCTAAATAGACCGATTACAGATTTTTACCAGACGGACATTATGTTGCAAATTACCACCGCTTGTTAAAAAGTCGAAATCCCGTTTCTATAGAGAAATCGATTAAAAACTTGTAAACAAACAGTTCGTCTATCGACTCGATTTGGGCTGACGAATTAGTGGAGGGGACAGTAGGGGCGGATACTCCATTCCTCCATATCAATTTTTTTCTCAGCTAACCATTTCCCAACGTTACAAAATTTCGTATCGTCAGAAAAATATCTGTTTCGATCAGATATCTGCGAATCGTTCCTATGTTCGATAATATAGCTAAAACTTACATTTGGAAACTATGTGAAACCTTTTGCATGAAATCCATGATCCAAATTCGTCATCGACTAAACGTAAAATTCACTGTCGCGTCTCTATGTGCTTGTAGCTTTAGATCCTAAACTTTTTCTGGGTTGAACTCTTTCCTTTGTGCAAATAGATTACTTATTGCTCGGATTATTATAAATTTTTATTTGAGTGATAATAATTATAAAAAGTTTAGTTAATTTATAAGAATCATATTGACTGAATGGTTTGTAATTTGCTGTATTTTTTCGATGGGGTGTGTGGTCCAACATGCTAATCTAGGAATGGAGAGAGCATGATGTTTCCGTGCCGGATAAAATTTCATATTGGATGAGTGTAGAGAGGATTCGCGTAGGGATGTATGACGTTCAAAAAAGACTGTATGCAAGAAGTCATATTTAGGTCGTTTTTTTCTTCTTAAGATTTTTTGGTTGGCACATTTGAATTAAAAAGTGTCATTTAATCATTTCCATCATAGCTAATTGTGAAATTTTTTTTCACTTTTCCGAGTTTGACTCAAAAGATATATATGGGAATAAAGGTTTTTCCTAAAAAATTTTTTTGACAAAATTTATTCAAAATATGATTTTCTAGCGTTGTACGCTTTTTATTCAGTTAATTCCTCTGTTCGAACGCCTGGAGCGATTTATTTACATACGTGAAATAACTTTTTACATTTACCAACAAAATTGAGCTAATTGTGAAAACTTGGTGTGATAATTGTGAAAAGTTAGATAGAATAAAATTACGGTCATTCCAACTTATTTATTATACTATATTCATAATGGGCCAATTCCCGTAATTGTATACAGCGCCTGATAGTATCAAGGTTCATAGTACTTTGAGATTATAGAAAATTTACGGGAACGAAAATGTTAGAAACGTTGTGATGGAATTAACAGATGTCTATTATTAACCGAAAAGTGTAAGGAAGATTGTCAAGGGGACAACTAGCCTGTGTTCATAAAGTCACTACAGAGTTGAGAAAATATGTTCCCATCCCCACAACTACTCTCAAACAGAATTTGTTTCTCTTGAGTTGGAGTGGAGAGGATTGAATTGAGGGACTATGACATTTATACATGCCTCTGAGTTGATTAGAACTAGTGGGAGCCTCATAGTGTTTTCAACCAATCAGAGACCTCCAAAATGAGTCACGTTTCATAGTTGTATTAATCTCATAGTTTCATAGTCCTACAGTACTATGAAGCGTTCTATACAATTGCGGGAATTGGGCCAATATGATTAGAGAACATCAGACTGGTCTTGATAGTGAAAACTAGACATTGATTCGCTTTTCTGTAGGTGAAAAAAAAATTCTCTAAAAGGTATATACAGTGGTTTCAGCTTAATGTCACTACCCCTTATGTTACACTTCGCTTATTGTCACCCTGTTGGCTTTCCTCCGGCTAAACTCCATGCTATCATGTACTAAATACTCTGCCTATTGTCACACCTTCTATAGTCAACCTCCGCCTATTTTCATCTCATTTGAAGAGAATGTACCGCACAACCACACTTTAATGGCAACTTTCGGTTGTCAGTCCCAGAATATACTCGTGTTTGTTTAAATGGTGTGGGCGGTCAGAAACCCTTGGGGGAACTGTTTCTTTAACCTATTTGTTGTATTCTACTATGCGATCCTCGATCGTGAAAGTTTACTTTTTTAAAGACTCACCCGCAGTCGCGGGTTTATTCCAACCGCGAGTATGCCAACTTTAGATGGGCGCATGGTTAGAATTGAGAAACGTAAAGTTTTAATGATAAGCAACATTGGAAGTGGAGAACTTTTGCAAAGAAGTACCGATATTTTGGGAGTTTCTGACACGATAATGTCTCAAAGCCATTTTTCTGGCATATTGCAAAAAAACTTGACTGATTACTTTAAGAATTAATTTGCTTGTAGAGTGTTCCAAAGTCAGGTAATAACTTCAAAAGTTGTAAAATAAATCGAAAAAGGTATCGTATCATAAAATGCGCTTCTAAAACCAGGAACTTCGGTTTATGCCACCTAATCTATGAAGTATTAGTCAGTCGCCATTATCGGCTAAGGTCAACTCCGCCTACTCTCAACCGATTTTTTGGCTCCCTCGGAGGTGACATTAAGCTAAAACCACTGTAATTCTGAATTTTATTATACATAATTCAAAACCTTATGGCTAAAAATAATGATCGTACGGAAATTTCCGTAATGAAATTTGAGTTTTGTTATATATTTTACTCTATTAAATGTATTGACAAAATATGCTTGAATCATATCATCAACTTTAGATAGACAGTTAGAAAATCCTTACAATTTTTATTATTAGTTTAACTAGTTAGAATAATATACTAGTTTAATCAATCCGCTTATCGAGTTCTGCCCAGAGTGGTGAAAAGTAGTTGACAAGAGAAGCTGTAGAAAGTTGTCGACTTCCTGTGAGGATTTCTAGTGCTTCAGGCCATGGTTTACTAAATCCGAGAGACATCATTTCACTACAATTGAAATAATTCATAATATATTTTCAAATTAATAAATTTGTTCTCTAATTAACAGAAAATACTAACGCAAGCTTTTTCCCTGCTTCTTTATTTCCTGAGAAATCACATTTGTAAAGTGGTTTTGACTTATTGTCTCCTGGTATATACTCGTTGGCAGCTATACACATTGCTTCATAAAATTGGAATTGGAGAATATGACTAATAAAATATCGGATATACTCAACATTCCCAACAATATGGTATTTTGCAGCAGGATCAAAGGAAGTGGAATTTCGTGGAACAGGAGGTACAATATGTTGAATCATTTTTCGAATTTCCCACCAACGTGAGTTATAGTTTTCTGGAAGCAGTTTTCCTTCAAAAACTTCCCATCGCCATCTGTCCACAGAGTAAGCAAAAGGCAAGAACGCTATCTATGAAATTAAATAAATTGATACATAAAAAAACAACTTTTGATGAATTTTTTCAAAAAAAATTTTTCAGGATATTTTGATAATAATATACCTTGTCTAGTGCCATTAGGTACAAAAAGTTTATATCCGTTGGAGTGGAGACGAAGTCGTCGTTTATGTTTACATGGTCATTGTTGCAGTCTATTTCTAACCCCAGATCGAGATTCAGAATACATTGCAAATGTTTTGGTGTAATTACTGCGAGCGCAAGCGCATCACCAATTGCTTCATGGAAACCAGGATTTGCACCATTTCGAAAAATAAAATGTTCATTTGTATACTGCATGAAGTATTCAATATGTCCTGCGTAACAAAAAAAAAACAATTTTTAAAATTAGAGGTAACAATTGGGAAGTAGTATCAATCAGAATTGACTTTATTTACCCATTTCGTGATGTGCAGTAACAAGACTGTCAAATGTGACTTTTGTGCACATCTTGATGCTACAAAGAAAGTGTCAGTTTTGTGCTATAGCCTCAACAAAATATCTAGATGAATAATTTTAGTTTACCGAAAATCTTGATTTCCCTTTCCGGTGCACATATCTAAACATCAAATAGATGTTTTATTTGAATATTATTAAACTTATTCTTCATTCGTTGAAGGATTTGTCACAATTTCTAGGTAGTCGGATTTAGGTCGGTGAATGCAACGTTATTCATTAATTATTTCTACTTTAACAAATAGACGCTTAAAATGTTTACCTTCCGCGCTTGCGTGACATACAACTTCTCTGCCCGTTGGCTTCACCAACATGCTTTTTCCCCAAAATGTAGGAGTCATTCGCTCCAGACCCATCCCACCAAAGAATTCATCGGCAACTTCAAAAATTTTGGTTTCGGTGTATCCCTGAAAAGAGAAACATAAAATTGGATAGTACAACATTTGTTTGGTTATGTAGTCAATTTTCATGCTTTTGATTGTGAAAAAAGTACGATTTGAGATTTATATTTTACATTTTAAAATGTCAAAAGTATTTTATATTGAGTTGACTGTATTCGTAAAAATAGTTTCTGTTACGAAACTAAACATATAGAAACTAAATGTTAATTCAGGCATAGGAAATTTATAGTTGCTAAATTTTTTAATTTAAATTACGTTTACAAATTACAAATCTTTTGGGCATACCTGGTATAAACTTGGAAGACAGTTGACATGAATACGAAAGAAAATATGTTTTATTTAGACTAACTTGTTAGGATTTTGTTTAGGCTTATCTATTTGAATATCAGTGTATTTAAAATAGTATTCCCTAATTTTGTTGTCGAAACGTATTTTGAAAACTAAATTTTCTTAGGTAAAGAGATACGGAGTTAACCTCGGATAAGCCGAAACCCGAGAAACTGGAATATTTGGTTTGTGATAGACAAGGTAAAACGCACTTGTTACGTGTATCGGGACTGAAAAAAAGAGATCGCCTTAACATATATTTGGTTTATTGTATAAATTGTTGAGTTATGTCAAAATTTTTTAAATACTGACCTTTTTGATCAATGCACTGGTGACATCTATTGCTGAAACCTGTGGAAATAGTTGTGTGGAATTCTCCAATGCTCCCCACTGCTGAGCCCACATGTTACCAAACACATGCGCAGGAAGATTCTCTTCAAATCTTTCCTCATTAAACTTGTCTAAGTATTGAGGATTTTGCATAAGGCTCTTCCTTACATAAGAATGTAGTTTCCGGTAGTAAGGTTCCAGGGTGATCCAGAGTGAAGCCATTTCCTCTTTGAATTTTGATGCAGTCCATTCAGGCGTACCGTCACGGTATTGCTCTAGAGTAAGTTCACTCATGTCGTTAAAACCATTGGCAACTGCAATTTTGTTTTGATAAGCGATGAATTCGGCATATTCAGATGCACTAACTTCACTGCCGAGTTTATCATGCCAGCTTGTCCAGTAGTAGGCTAGTTCGTCGTAGTCTTCACCATGCTCCAATTTGTTTTCAATCTCTGAAAAAAAATTTAAGGAATATTTTTTAATAATTTTGAAATATTCAATAATATTCCTTACGCAAGTGTCCCAAAATATAAGGTAGCTACCTTATTTGGGAGAACCATTTTCTACATTCAAGCTTCGTTGGGAAACAGTTTGACTTAGGGAAAGTAGATAAACTAAAAAGGTTGCAGTTGTACAAATTGAGGTAACAATGAGCAACAAATGTAATGTAACTTTGAGCTTATTTGCTTTACTCTGCTTTTTACATATATTTTGTATCCTAAAATTATGAACGCATCATTTCGAACATTCTCTATTTTTATAATATTTTATTAGATAAAACTATAATCTTGAAAATAAGTGTTTTTATTAGATCAAAATTAAGAGACATCACGGTGGTTTACGGGGTTTTTGGTATCTTACCTGGTTCTAGAAAGAGATTACATTTTTGTGGATTCTGATATTCACAAACGGTTGCCTTTGCATACGCTGATTCCATGTTACCTTGAATTTTGTTCATCTGCAAATCAGAATATATTTATTTTGAAAATTAGTGGTTGCTGATATTATAGTCAGACAAGTGTTTCACAAATTCTTTAACTGAAACTATGGATTAAAGTTTAAATTATTCTGTTTTATGCAATATACTAAAGACTAAATTATCTGGTTTTATAGAAAAGTAAAACAATTTTATTTAAAATTAATCAAACGTTAAGCTTTCTCCAAGCTCATTCAAAACTATTCTATGTTATGCAACAAATATCTAACATTATGTTGATAATTCAATATAATCCTGAAAATTTGTGTATTAAGTATTATTTATACTAGTTTCAATAATTTCATTCGTGGTCGGCAAGTCTGTACCAATTGTCTCACTTTTCTATTACTCGGCGACATTTTATATGTAACTGGGACTCTGTGCCGTTATGTAGATTCGTTGAATTTATACATTTATGTCGACTTTGAGTCATAATAAATTTGTATTTTGCTGTGTCAACCTGCGCTACGTCTTCCTTCGACGTGTTGCCCGGCCCCAGAATTTTTAGATAATTTAACTCCATTTTCACACTTTTGTTCTTGAAATTTGACCAATCTGGAAATAGTGTCAGTATATCTTGTTGAACTGAAGCTTGAAACTCTGAAAACTTATTTGTAGCTTCTACCTACATAGAAAAAATTATGCCAATAAATTTGCTGTTTATATCTAACTTTTAATTTTACTTATAACAACTTACTGAAATTTGCTCTGTTTCGTTGGTAACATTGGTAATATAGTTCCAACGTGCAACAATTTGTTTATTGCAAGCGTCGGAGTATTTTCCCTCCAAATTTTGTAGATATTCAATTGCATTAATTTCATTTTTACTTTGATCAAAAGTAGAAGCTTGTACTAACGTCAACGTTACTAACACAAAATATTTGAATTGTGTTTGCATTGTTGTAAGCAAATACTAATATGTTAAATATGAGCAGTAAGGTGAAGTAGAAGATTTCTTAAGAAGACAACTTATGAACACAAACTTCGTGCTTTTATTTGAACTTTTTTCTTTCGAAATAGCAAACTATACGGTTGAATATCCTAGTTGGTATTATCACTTGGTATTATAACAACCAACTGATAATTTATGTTAATAGCAAAGGTGTGAGAAACAAGTAAACTTCTTGATAATAAATAATACATTATACTGTCATTATCACAGCATTACTACCTACAACTTATTATTGACTAAGAACAATGACACCAACAACCAATTAGGAGTCAAGGTTTTAAGTAAGGTTGAATATTGTTGAATTTAATAAGAATAAAATTCATTTGAGAATAAGAAAAAACATTGACAAAAATAGTAGAAGTGCAATCAAAGTATCACGCCTTGAGTATCTTTCAAAGCAGTTACTATGGTGTTTAGCAAAGTATTTACGAACAGTGAGGGATTTGATTGGTTTTGTGCATTTCAAGTTAGCTTAAAATCTGAATAATGACACAAGTATTTAGTTTCATCAAATTAAAGCTCAAGGTGAATGAACACAATGAAAAAATCAAAATTGGACATGGGTACTCTTTTCACTAACTTTTTGTTCAACTCAGGAAAAACTTTCCATTTTCTGTGAAACCTTCAAGTATTACTAAAAGATCCTGTTTCAAGAAGGTCAATTAATTTTGAGACAGAAACTTTTTTGGTTCAACATACAGGATTGTTGAAAAAATTTGAGAAGTTTAAAATTGTGCGTGCANTTGAGACAGAAACTTTTTTGGTTCAACATACAGGATTGTTGAAAAAATTTGAGAAGTTTAAAATTGTGCGTGCAAGATTTTTAGCTATTTTATAACATCAGGTATTTTATAAATAATAAACCGCAGCAACTGTAGAACTTCTCGTATACAACCATATCGTAAAACCTTAAGTTACTAGGATATGACTGAATTTGAGACCAGAGGAAATATAGTTATTATTTGAAACAGTGCGTTGTTAGTAGCGGCGTCACTTACGGAAATTGTATAAGATCGGAATTACTGAAATGCAAAGAAAGATGTACAGTTAAAGACGGTGAGTTGTAAACTTCAAGTATTTTTAATCTCGAACAACCACTTGCAAATTTTTTAAATTTGGCTACAAGTAATTACAAGAAATCTGAGTCTGATTACAAAGTATGTCGTAGACCCAGGCTAGTGTGACGTGTAAAATGTAATAGAGATTGTAAAAGAAAAAGTAAAGTAAAATTAGGTAACGAAGTAAAGTAAACTAATTGCAAGCCAGATGGTAAATCTATCCATCCATCCATCAAAATAACTGTAAAAAACATATTTTGAATCTAACATCTTGGATGTCATCGGCTGGTCGGCTATGGATTGCTCTAATAACAACCTTAGAGACTACGCTAGAGACTACGATCAGAAATACTCTCCGAACAACTTGGGTGCAACTAGCCTTCTCCTATAGCATAACAGTTGTTTTGCTTTTCGATTAATATTATTAAATTCCCCAATCTTCATTTATCTTCAATCGATTAAAGGTATAGGCTAAGATGTTTCTGTTATACATAATAGAAAATGAGCAAAGGTATCGTACAGGACAATGTTCGATCTGCATTTGCACTGTTCAACATCCAATTATGAACACTTACTTTAAACTCAACTACGTTAAAACACGGCAGCCTAATTTTTTGAAGTTTTGGAGTTTGAAACATAGGTTAATTGTTTTAACTGTAAAATTATTTCTCGCTCAGTTTTTTCATGAAGCCTCACAAATTTGACATCGTAATTACATCCGAAGCTATTCCAAAAAGGGTATCTTATTTCGGATCATCGCAGGATGAATGTCAGAGTTAGGTCTCAGCGTAAGCTAGGATGCAGTGTCCACCATTTTCAACCATATTGAAAACATATAGTGGAGTTATAAATTGACTGAGTTTGGGTCTCCGTAAATATTTCAACCAAAAACGGTTTTCACAAAAGACGCTATTAGTAAAATGGACGGTTTCACCAGTAAAGAGAACACTCAGATTGTAATCGCTAAACGTGTCAATGTTTATCAGACCACTGAACCTAACAACTGAAGGAAGTTCTAGAAAAATTTGTTTAAACGTCAGTTTAAATTTTGAAGCATTCACATGTTTGAAATGTGCTCACCAACTCACCACAGTGTCAATTTCCAACTCTAACGTACAACCATCCTAATGAAACATTACAAATTAAACTAAAATATGAAAATATTAATAACATTTAGAATACTTATTTATTACTTCAAGATTCAATCAGATATCTAAACTCAATTGAAAATGTTTGGAAAGACGTGAAGCATAACGTCCGGAAGGGAAATGTTAAACCTAAAAACAAAATTTATAAAGACAATGACGCATCTGATTGAATCTTGAAATAATGAATATGTATTCTCAATGCTATTAATATTTTCTTGTTTAAGGTTAATTTGTATTTTTTGATAAAATTTTTGTACAAGAAAGTTACGTTCATTCTGTTGACTGTTTTACAATTAGTATTTCTTTTTGTTTTTAGATTTCTCAGGTGTAACTTTTTTACTCCATAAAATTATCTATAAAATAAAATATTATTAAAAAAAATTTTTTTTCAGAACAATACTTAATAAGACTTAAATAATGGTAATTGAATTTCTTCTTCCATTTTTTTCTTCTTTATTTTCATCAATTCTTGCTGTTCAACCTATTAAATTCATGAGGAATAATTTTCCTGTGCATTTCCTTCAAAATAATTTTTATGAGCCGGAGAGAACGGAAAACCTCCCTATCCCCGAAATTTGGTCATTGGTAATACGTGATGGTATTCTCGGACCAAAAATTATAAGTCCTTCAAAATAGTGATAGAGTACAGTGGTGTAACTACCTTTACTTGCTGAAACAACATGAAAAGTTGGAGGCATTTCGAAGCCCCTTAAAACATGTATTATACTTTGTTTAATATTTAACAACGCAACTTATGTAGTAATTAACATAATACAGTATAATGGGTGGTATAAAATCACCCATTATAAAAGGATATTGGTTATTAGGAAAATTTTAGCTGCAAAAACGATTGTTCTATATCTGTCACTATGTCATTTCTTTTTTAAAATACCGGTTTCTTATGGATTCTCTTGTATTTAAAGTCACATTGCGTAGTCAAGCATTTTCAGAATGTCTCATTATTAATTTTTGGAAAGTTGGGATTCTCAGTGCAGCTTTCCAATAATTTCTTCATTGTCGGAAACACCATGCGAGCATAAGAACGGTGACATACTCGACAAACCTTTAAAATTAATTCGATTGACAACACTACTCAACCAAATGATATTTTCAAAGACTTACGTGCACAGTAAAAAAACTCTCCCATTCATGGAATTTTCTCCCCCGAATAAAGTTTGATATCATTCTATTTTCTGAAGTTTTCTTGCTTCCTTCACTTTTGTTGAGCTTACACAACATAGTTCTGCTGTAAGTTCAACTATGTTGCTAATTTGTACTAATTTATTTTAGTACTGAAAATTCTGATGAATTAATATTCCTATCATTGCAAAAAATTTCAATGTTTTTGTCTTCGAATGGGACATGAAAAACTTGAAGTTTGTTAAAATCTTCTTTATCAGCGTTTTCCGTTAACGTTTTGGAGTTTGAGAAAACATTAGGATAATAGTTATATTTAATTACAAAAATTACCTGAAAAAATATTTAAAGTTAAAACAAGTTGTTGGACAGATTTATATTTAAATCCAAAATTTGTGTAAGAATATTTTCGCGGTTTCAGATTTTATAAAACTCATACGGCACAACGGCCCTGAATTTCCCCCTTTCTCATCAACAACCACCATTTTGAAGGACTTGTAATTTTTGGTCTGAGAATAGATCCTAATTTGACCTTAATAATAAATACTTTTCAATAGTATAATTTTGCGGATTATAAACGGTAGACCCGAATTGTTGTGGTTGAGTGAATGGCTGCGGAAAATATTGCTGAGGCCAATTTTGCTGAAAACCTCCTGGTGCGAACGGAAAATAGTTGTTTGGAACAAATGGATACGGCTGAGGAAAATACTGAGACTGCTGTTGTTGTGAGAAATAGTTAGGAACCGTTGGTATCGGAGGAGTTGAAAAATACTGCTGTTTTGGAGCTGGAAAACGATGTTGAGGTTCCTTAGCTCTCTGAGTCCAATTACCATTAGAGCCTCCTCGACTGTTCCCATTGAAACTATCTCGATGCCTATAAGCAGTATCCTTCGGACAGAACCGAACCACGTGACCCGTTTCGTGACAATAGTTGCAAATTGGTTTACCAGTTGTAGCTCGAGAATACGGTGTAATAACTGGATTAAGGAAACTCGGAGTTTGTGCGAGAAAATTTTGTGGAAATCGATTTGGCTGTGTCTGAATAGACATTAAAGCTGGTGGAATAGAATTAATCGATTTAGTCGTAGTTGTAGCCACATCCTTCGCATGAACTTCCGAATATCGCCGAAGACAAACCAAAAAATCAACAGGAGACTGTATATCACCAAGAACACAAACTTTTTGAAACTCTGCCGGACAAGCATCAATCAGCCGCTTAACTTTATCCTCTTCAGTCAATCGAACATTAATGAGTCTCGCAAGTTTTAATTTTTCCGTTACGAATGTTTCTGGATTATCGCCAAAGTGAAAAACGAGATTACGATTTTTCTGCCGATGTTCGGGACGACGTGAAACTGGATTAAAAAACTGCTGTAATTCCTGGCAGACAGAATGCCAAATTTCCTCACGTGATAATCTAGGATTGTCAATATCTCTTTTAACGCGAGGCCAAATTGACTCGTGCCAAGTTTTCGCATTGCCATCCAATATTCTACCAAAATTGTTAAGTGCCTGATCAATTGAAATATTAAAAGTTGAGAAATCATTCTCTAAGCGCTCAATAAAATCCTTTGGATCGGAAGATCCATCAAATCGCCGAGNACAGAATGCCAAATTTCCTCACGTGATAATCTAGGATTGTCAATATCTCTTTTAACGCGAGGCCAAATTGACTCCTGCCAAGTTTTCGCATTGCCATCCAATATTCTACCAAAATTGTTAAGTGCCTGACCAATTGAAATATTAAAAGTTGAGAAATCATTCTCTAAGCGCTCAATAAAATCCTTTGGGTCGGAAGATCCATCAAATCGCTGAGCAAATTGAACAGCCTCATGAATTTTGACGGGTGGAACCGCATGACCAAAACCAGAATGAACCATAGGAGGAGCGGAAGGTTGATAATTGGAAGACGAAGCTTCATTTAACGGTATATTTTCATGAGAAATCGGTAAGTGGTTATGACGGGATGGAACCGTCTGTGAAATTGACGCATTTTTGGATTTTAAGGAAGACCTGGGCGGAACCAGGGGTTTGAAATTAGGAACGGTATTAGCGGATGGCTTTTCGTGAATTTCGGTTTGAGTATTCCCATCGCGCGTTTCAAAAATTTCCCAATTTGGTACCGCTGATGACTCTAAATCTTCCTTATTTAAACGGCGTGAAGCACGTTCTCTTGTTGACAACCGCGTCTGTGTTCCCGAACTTGCCATTTCAGGAAAGAAAACATCCTCCCCACCTGCCTGGTTTGAAATACCAGAGGGGGCTTTGGATTGCTGGTTTGAACTTGACCACAAATTAAACATAATGAATTTAGAAAATAAATTATGTAGAAAATAAATTTAGAATGAATAGAGGAAAAAGAATTAACGTAAAAATCGATGGAAAAAAAATTAACGTAGAAATCGATGAGAAAAAAAAATTGACGGAGAAATTCGATGAAAGAAAAAAATTCGGCACGGGGAAATCGATCAAAAAAAATGAACGCAGAAAATTGATCAAAAAAAAATAAATGAACGGGGAAAATAAATAAAAAAAATTAACGGCAGAATCGAAAAAAAAAANAAAATTGATCAAAAAAAAATAAATGAACGGGGAAAATAAATAAAAAAAATTAACGGCAGAATCGAAAAAAAAAAATTTCGTAAAAATCGACGCAAGGAAAAAAAATTCGTGAAATTCGGTGTATGAATATTTTTTGTAAAAAGCGGGACAAAAATGACAATAATGCAATAAATTGCGCACTAAATATGANAAAATTGATCAAAAAAAAATAAATGAACGGGGAAAATAAATAAAAAAAATTAACGGCAGAATCGAAAAAAAAAATTTCGTAAAAATCGACGCAAAAAAAAAAAATTCCGGTGTATGAATATTTTTTGTAAAAAGCGGGACAAAAATGACAATAATGCAATAAATTGCGCACTAAATATGAAATAAATAAAGTCACACAGAAAAATAATTTTTATTTATTTTGTACAATTTCTGTGTGAAATGAAATAACCAGACAGCGCGCTAATTGTCAATAGATGCAGGGAATTAACGGGGGTATACAAAAAAATTTAAAAAAAAAAATTTTTTTTTGAGCTGAGCTGAGCGAAAAAAATGCCGTGATACGACCTAAACAATTTTTTTTGAAAAATTGTGAAAAATCGATGAAAAATACGACAAAAACCGATATACACACGCTATCTCGTCGATAACAACAAAACGGAATCGATTTTGGACGAGAAAACGGTTAAAAATTGACAAGAAAACCTTTCACATCCGGTGAAATGTTTTTCGACAAAAAATTTTCAACTTACAAATTTTTTGAAAATTGATGAAGAGAGAGTCTGCCACCTCCACCAAATAATGATAAAAAAACCAACGAATAAAAAGATCCTGAAAGGCAGCTGGATTCCTCTCCGAGATTCTTGCTCGCCATCTGATGTGGGGATGAAAATAAGGAGATGAGGATGAAGATGAAGATGATGAAGAACTCCAAAAAATCAGGAACAACAAAATGAGTTTAATTTAATTAATTTTAAACTCAAAAGAAAAATAAATTAATAATAATAATAAATATAAAATAATAATAATGATGAGAGGATGAGAGGATGAGGAGCACCGACCAGTCCAGAATCTTGAGTTGGAATGGTCTGGCTCAAGGCCAGACTCTCCCTTCCACACACACCACGCACAAAACAACAACAACATTCTCTCGAATCTTCCATGCCGGGAAGATTCGAGTACAACTCCCACAAAGTGAATTTGCAAGTTGGAGTGAAGGTTGTATTTAAATCTATGTTCGGATACACAGAAATAAATGGGTTAAAACCAACAATCTCGTCTGGTTTTCGCGAGATTAGCAACTCTAGAAACAATTTCTATTGATACTCTTCGTAAGATATTTGAAAACATCCAAAAGGATGATCGGGAAATTTAGCATCGTTTCTTTCAACCAACAGTTTTTCAGTCTACTTCATTGTAGGGCTTGTGTTGTAGAGATTTTTGTAATGCGGCAAGTATGTTGGTTACAAACTGCTTACCGGTGATGGAACTGAAATAGTAGGTTTAAGCTCACTATTTTTGCAGTTTCTAAAAACACTTTTCAAGTTTCTTTTTTATCTTGAACTCATTTCGTTTGAATTCAATTTCAAAAAATGTTTTGAAATGAAAGGATAGTTTCCAGTTCAGTATTCCCCCCTATTTCCTGCTAAAAGCTTTCAAAACTATTCAGTTTAATAAGTGAATAATTTTCTTCCAGTTTAGATCAGTATTTTCATTAAACCTATTTTTTGTAGCTATTTTGTAGCATTAAACCTATTTTGTGAAAAGTTTTCAGTTGAATACTTTTCTTCTTTTAACTCGAAAAAACTGAACTGAATTCAACTGAATTCCCAATAGCGCTGTTTACTTAATAAAATATTTTATTGTTTGGCTTGTGCAGTGTTATGATAACCTATCCAACGTAGATGACATATTTTATACAACATAGATGAAAGGAATACTATGCCTAAACGTTGAAATATGCTTCTTCTGTTAAATTTAGCAAGTCAAATACAATAGTTCAACAGACAGACGTTGTATACATTTGGTGACGAGCAGGTTATCAAATAAAAATTTTCACCACTTTATAAATACTTTCTGTTAGGACTCTACTCAATTTAGACACATTTTCTAGTACACATATTACATTTTTGACCTTACAGGTCATCCCGACTGGTGATTAGTTCTGACCAAAAATATTACTTGTCTACTTGTGACTGGCTATCTCAATATTCAAATAAAGTGAATTTTTATAATGTTATTCGGTCTTTTCAGTTGCATTCTCATGATGGAAGTCGACGAATTCAGTGCTTGGGTAAACTTTATTAATACAAAGTTTTGCGTAGGAGTTGGTCAACTATTAACTTGTACTTTTTATAGTGCACCACACTTCTTTAAATAAATTGTTATAAAAATTGATAGCAATTTCTAATTTTATTTAAGATACTGGAAAAAATTTGATACCAAAAATGTTTTCCAGAAGATGAAAATTCTCATCCTCAATATTTACACTTTTATATTTAAAAAGGAGGATCTCATGTATGAGTTTATTTGCCAGTATGGGGGTTGGGATTGCCCATAGTGCTACCGTTTGGTTTGCTACAAAATCCACAGCAACATTTACCATGCTTGCATTTTGGCATCATACATATTGGCGTTTGTCTTTGGCAGAAACTGGTGCATGAAACGTCCATTGTGCTGCAAGTTTCTGGATTTGCAGGACAAACGAGAGTCGATTCCTTCGTCTCCAACTCATTCGTTCTTATAGGACCAAGAATTTTTTCAAAAAGTTCACTTCTTGTTTCTGGTGCAGCTTGCCCTATGTCAATGTTGATCATTGCAATGGCAAAAATGATTCCGAAAAGAAGAAACCTACGAATTAACAGAATATTCTAATTAAATTGGATACAGAAATTGAGGTGTAATTTTATAAACATATTTTACAACCGTTACATCGTATTTGGTTTGACAAGTAATAGGTTTCAAAACAAAAAAATATATACTACGTCGTGTAACAAAATTAGGTTCAGTAGACTTTTAATTCCAATCTTACTTTGCGTTTTATGAAAAGTCTACTGGCTTACCTCATATTTGCTACACTATGTATGTTTAGGTAAGTTGAATAGAGTGTGATTGAGATTATGAATATTATTGAACTCAAAAATTTGAGACTGTGTTTTATAAGCATTTTAATGTTTTAATTACCTACAACTGCCAACAATGGGTTTGTTGTTGTACTAGATTATGGTGTTCCATGACTATTTTAAATTATGTCAAATTTTTGCCATTGTGTTTACTTCAAGCTGTTCATCGTTTGCTGATATTTTGCACAAGAAAGATTTTTTTGTGCTAAATGTCAATCTTTCAATTATCCAAAGGGTTGATCGAATTAGGTTATGAAAAATTTTTATTAGCAAAGTAACACAAAGTAGCAAAAGGTATCAGAAATTGTATATTAATCCAATATGCAGAGTGTTATTTTAAGTCAGGCAATTTTACATTCCTTTGAGAGTTGTTTACTTGTTGTCTCATCAAGGCAACTGTTGTATTCACTTTATCAACCCGTTAAAATAACATACTAACAATACGCAAATGAAGTTTTGAGTATTTTTTCCTAGACTATCATGACCCATGTATATCGCGCAAAATTTCATTGGCAAACCCATGGTCAAGGTTCGGATAAGTACTTTAAAAATTTTTAAGAAGGGGTGCATATAAATGCTTGAGATTTGGAATATATCAGTTTTAATTAAAGTTTTAATGCTTGAGAAAACTTTTTCCGAACAATTAGCACTTTTTCGCCTTTAAAACTTAAAAAATAAAGTTAGAACATTTTTTGATTTTGCGAACTTTTTTTTACCACATTTTTAGTCTATTCTTTCACCCACTTTGGAATATGTGTTATCAATTAGATCGAAAATGATCCAAAAAGATGTTGCCTACATAAAGTTACAAATTTATAGGATTAAAATAATTTTGTATCTTTATGGTCGGCTAATTTCAAGTTAAATATTTTAACTAATCAATGGTTCATCCCTGTTCAACTGCAACTTCTGCTTGTTTTTCCATATTTCAGAAGGTCATTTATTTTATCCTATCTATAGGAATAAAAATTTTGTTTACTTATCCATCTAAAAAATTAATAACTATATGGTCATCGAAGAATTTACGTATGAAAACTAATAAAAAATAGTATGTGGAAAGGAATTAGTATACAAGGTGAGTAAATAAGAGCTACCTAGAAATCCTCATTCCACCGGACCTTTCTCTTAGTCACCCACCATAAATCGGCGTCAGAATTTTGTTTATTTTATAACATCACATGTTGTTACATTCAAAACAAAAGAATCATTTAGTCGAAAGCTGTTCTATCTAAATTAGTGTTCCTCATGGCTCAGCTTTTGGCGTGAGCCAGAGTCACTGGCTCAATGAGCCATGGCTCATGGCTCACCCGAGCGGTGAGCCAGCTCATGAGCCATGGTTCTGGCTCCGCACTTTTGTTGAGCTGGCTCATGGCTCAACAAAAAAATTTTTTCCCCGTTAATATGCACATTTTTCTAAAAGTGAAAATGAACTAGTGAGAATAAGTCAACATAAATCATAATTATGAACTGGCTAAAGGCAAACTGACTATCAGTGACTAAAAATTCCAAAAATTAAAAAAAAGGTGATAATTTGGAAGAAGAAAAAATGAAAAATTAGGGGAAAAGTGGAAGAATTTAGGGAAAAAGTTGAGCCATTGAGTCATGGGTCACAAGTTTCGTTGAGATGGCTCATGAGCCATGGCCATACACTGGCTCTGGCTCAGAAATTTTTGTGAACCAGCTCGAGCCAGAGCCAGAAGCAGAGCCAGAGGCAGAGCCATTGAGCCAGCACATGAGCCAGAGCCATGCGGAAAACTAATCTAAATGGGTGTAACCCATTGGATTATTTCTTTTGGGGTTATTTGAAAATCATCGTTTTCAACTCACCTAGCCCAGTAAACAGAGCAGCTCAAAAATACGATTGAAACTTTTGTTGCCACCGTAAATAGAAACCTGCAAATGCTACAAAATGTCCGACTCGGTTTTTAGGAAAGAATTAATCATTGTCTAGACATAGACGGTGGTCACTTTGAACAAATAGTACATTAAGCAGTTGCTCCTAGATTTAATTATGAAATAAGCAAAATTATGACGCCGATTTATGATGGGTGACACAGAGAAAGGTCCGGTGGAGTGAGGATCTCTAGTTCAACCCTTATTTACTCATTATGTACAGTGTGTATTAGAAACAAATGAACGGGGATACCCACTCTAACCAACCCTCGCCCAATCCCACCATCAGTTATGTGCAACGATTCGCAGTTTGATATTCAAATTTTTGTTTTATTGTTGTAATATTTAAGTCGAGCGGAAAAGAATGAAAATCAGAATTTGTTTGATAACCGGTATAAATACTAACTAATAATTTCTGTCTTTTATTAATGTCGAATTAGTGATTTTCGAGTTTTTGTTGTTTTTTCGCGACCAAAAATTCAATCAAAATCAAAATACCTGATTCCAAACCCCAGCCCCAACAACGCAACAGCACACCCTTTGGGATCAGTCGAAAACATTCTCCAGTGAAACAGTACAGTATGTTTTCCGAACGGGTTTATTTTCGTGGCCGGTGCGGGATTCGGGTTCAACCATTTTCACTGCTAAAAATTCAGTTTAAAGTTCATAACTCAACTGCAGACGTAACGTAAAAATTTTATGTCACCTAGTAAAATAAGGTATACGCAACTGTCAAACATAGTTGACATTTCGCGGGTTTTTTACGTCGACCTTATTTTTTAGGTCGACGAAAAATTATAAATAAAATTTTCAAATGAAAAGCCATAACTATCTATTATGAGGATTTTTGAAAAAATACCATTATGTATCATATCCTACTTAAACAAAAAAAATTTTTTTGGGGGATAACCTAAACACTAACGCTTTAACGTAACTTTATTTCCATCTGGTTACTTAACACAGACATAGAAACTAAGCCAATGATAATTATCACGTCAATTCTGGGTTTCGATTTAAGTAGAGTTTATTCTGTCTTTAAATTTTAATTTGTAAGCTTTATTGATTATTTCTGAAGCTCAATAATGACCATGTCATTTCGGAATAGCCGACATAGCTATTAATGATTGAATAAGTAATACAGTTTAAAATGGAGACAATAGGCTTGTTCTAGTCGTCAGGATAAAATTTATTTATTAGATGATTAACTAACGGCATCCTTTGGATTCATCATGGCTAATTTAAAACAAGCAGGATTACTTATAGGAATTTAAGAGTTTTAATTTGCGACTGCACTTCTATAAAATGAAAATATTACTCGAGCAATAGAATATGATGCATATTTTAATCAATTGCTTTCAAAAATTTTAGGAGTAGGCCCAAACACATTAGCGTGTTTGATTTGGTTTGATCAATAAAAATTGGTAAACTGCTTATATATTGCCCTTATGAATAATGTTTTTACAGGCCACAATGAATTTCTTGTAACGTTTGACCACTTGAAGTAGTCAAATAAAATATATTTGTGAGAATGAATGCAGAGAGTTTGTTAAATATATTTTTACAACAGCTAATACTGAAGTTACTTTCTATTGTAGTAGTATTAAAAAGCTGCTACATTTTAGTTGAAATTATGGTTTAGAATAAGTATGGTTAAATCGATAACATAGTGTGCGTATTTAGTCGCGAAACGGCAAATGACGAAACTGCAAGTGACAATTAGGGTAGTATGGAGATGGTGTAGTGTAAAGACAGGATTGAGCTGCCATCTTCATCTTCCTTCCGTCACTTAGCGTCTTGTCAATGCTTCACAATGTATTATAAACATATTACAGCTACATTGATTATACTATAATTCCGCTATACAACACTGTTACAGTCGATAAAAACATTTGCCGTAGTCTAATATGTTTTCCTACCTAAAAATAAAATTGATTTTGAAAGTTGGTCGTAAACAAAGAAAATGAATGGATGCTGCGCGTAGAATATTTCTTTCCCAAATTTGGAATTAAATTTTTCGTTTCCTGGACAAAAATAAATTATTACTTTTTTAATTATCAAATATATATTCATGCAAAATTACTTAAAACTGATGGCTTAAGTCCGCCACTTCCTTCTTCGTTAATTTCAAAGTAATTCTGTTGAACTAAGTGTGTGAAATAGAATCCCGTCGTGCCAGAAATGAAACTAAAATCAGCGGCAGGGTGTAAGATATTTTGCATATTGAACTGAAATTAAAACAAATTTTACAATTTGTAATCACAAAAGTCAACTAAACTAAGACGCACCAGCACAACTTAATTCAGAATAAAAACATCTATTGTAGAACTTTTCATAATACTTTATTTGCAATGGATTAGTTGTAAGTAATAACGGAGTAGTGGAACTCTGTTGTTCGCTCGCCCTCCTACCCTACGCATAACACTATTAAGTTCATACAATAAGTTCATACAATTACTTAAAATTGGGACTCGTCACATAGTAGTCCGTGATTCCTAGCGATAAATTTAGTGTGGAGAGTATAATCGTATAAACGAAGAAAAATTTAAAAAAATTTTGTTACCTAACATGATACACAATGTTACACACAAAGCTACTTACTCTGGTATTTAAAATAATTCAATCAGAACTTTATAAAATGTAATCTAATTTTTGCCTGAGTAGATTTGATGTCATAATGATTTTCAATGTAACAATGCTGCAATCGATTACGTAATTTATTAAATGTAATTGAGTAATATTAAATACCTTTGTTTCAGTTACAATGAAAAAAAAAATTATTTGTTGATTCGTTTTTTAATAAAGTAAGTTTGTATGTAATAATTCTACAGACTTTCTTGTTCTCAAATTATTTGGAAATAAACTACAGTTACATGTTAATTAGTTTAAATATATTTAACTGCGAACATCGAAGCTGCGAGAGATTTATGTGACAGGTGTTCTGTTTTTTCTGTCCACCTGCCTGCTAAGTATATCTCATTTTTTGCACTAAACTTGATATCTGATTACAACCGTTTCCACTTCATGTTTGATGCATTACACTACTGCATTTCTCTTTAGTGACAATCTGTACCAAGGTTAGTGTTAATGATATGTGAGTAAAGAAGTAGGTATTTATGACTTTCATTCGCTTGTCTTCTCGATACTGTCCTAAGTAATGCTGCTGCACTACTGATGATTTTATGTACAACTGATGTTGGACTGGTGTACAACCGATATACAACTGATGTTCTACTACCAACTAATAACCGTATTTCATATAAAATCAACTAATTTTTTTTCCTTTTTATCAACTGAATTTTTTTGATCCTAATGTGATGCTATTTAAATCAAACCCGTTCCTGATATTTTACAATCTTAATTTTTATCCTCCCAGCAGATTGATCCAAACATCAGTCTGTTTGTCATCCCCACATTTCTCCTATTTCCAAATTTTTCATCACCTGCAAATTTCCACCTCTTTCATTCTCCTATCTCAATTCATTCACTCTTATGATTTTGTATCGCCCTGCCGCCTTTACCCAACAACACACAATTTCAACTCGTCAACATAACTCCTATCCCTATTTGTCTACGTATCTGCTATTTTCCACGCCTAGTATCTTCTCTTCTCAAGTCATCCATTCATTCCAACATGTCTCCCCATGTTCAGGTTGCCGTCACTTATACGATAAATTTAGTGTAGAATTTTGGTATAACTTTAATAAATAAGCAAGTATATTATGGGAGACTAAAATTGTTTAGTTGAATGACTTGTAAAATAAAATGTGACAACACTTTTTCAGGTTTTCATTCAAAACAAATGTAAAATATTTCCAATCTACCTTCACTAAAGGTCCGTCTCCCACAATTGGAAAAGTTGTCTCCATCTTGAATTTTGGTATCCGCAATTCCACAAACTTAAGGCTTAACTTACTCACAATTTGCCTCGCTGGATATTGGCTCAAGATGGATTCTACTTCTTCAAATCCAGTTTGCTTATTCGGTAGCAAAATCACAAGTCCAAAGCGATCTCTCTAAAAAAAATACATGAATCATATTCTAAGAAATATCGAAATGTATCGAGAATATTTATGTGAACCAAATTTGTACTTTTTGTAATTATGAGTTTAACTGACTGGATTAGCGTAAAAATCAATTCATCACAGATTGGTTCATGGTTCGCTTAACAAAAAAGTCTAGTATTAAAATAATGACTATTATTGAATTATATGATCCCAGTAGTAAAAATAAACAAGAATGAAATTAGGTTAACAAACTAAAGCAATGCGTAGAAAGATATTGCAAAAATAAAGTTACACTAATGAACACATAACATGAGATTATATTCAATTTTGAAAATAATATGTCAGTTATTCGCAATTTATGTTAAACGCAGTATCAGTCTAAAAAATTTTATGAAAAAAAAAAGAAAGTAAAAATAAACATTAGGATTCGAACTCACGATAGAATCCATTTTTATTTTGAAATATTCCGACTTTAGAATTATATATTAGTGGGTAGTTATTACGCATTTGCGGAAAAGGACGGTACTATTGAATTTGTCGGACAAAAATACATAAGAGAAAAAAAGTAAACCTCCAGCTGAAAGTCTAACTATTGAGCCACGGTTTCCTTCTTAAGAAGATACGATGTTTTGTTTCCATGAACAATAATATTGTGGGAAGGATTCTGTATCGCCCGGTGGTTAGATTTGAAAAGACTCGTACTATCAGAGTAGCCAAGCGAGGCTTTGATCCCCAGAGACAATGACAAGTATGAGTTAAAACTCTCCTGTGAAATAATGATGACTCATTGTCCAGTGTAGAACTACACCGGCTACTCTACTTGTTGTCTCACAGTATTGACACATTATCATATAACGTCCGAGCTCATGTATGAAGAGTAAGGTCAGATTATCTTGAGCCATCTCATTTGAAAGCGACAATTGTGTATTTGCACTAACTATCGTCTGTCTAAAAATATAATACTTATAATAATAATTATAATAATATTTATTAGTAATAATATAATATTCGCTGAGCAATAAATTGTTGTAAACGTGGGCGTGAGTTGTAACACATTAAACGTCAAGTTGAGCGAAAAAAAAATATAGAAAATTAACTTCGAAATTTGTACATTTAATTGTAATTAATGTATAGAAACATCCACTGCGAATAATAATGCGTACTGCGTTATTATTCGTCAACTACGTCAACTGACTATGTACAACTCTCACTGTGGTGTAAACGTCCACTGCGCACGTGTAATGCGCAGGGAAATGACAATGTTGAAGTCGCATGTCTAATACACACGTACAATGCTCACTGCGCAAATACGTGTGTACTGCGCATGGTCAATGCTAGTCGCTTATGTAATCGTACACTGCGCATTTACATTGAATACAACAATACAACGCAGTGCGCATATAAACGTCCACTAGGCATGCAAACTTAAACTGCATACATACATTTACTTCGCATTCAACCGTCCATTGCGCGCGTATAATACGCAGGTAATGCAGCACTGTGCACATAGCCTTTGAGTGTGTATGAAAATTTCTATTACGGACGTAAAATATTCATAGCGCATGCAAGCGTGTTTCGCGCAGGCTTAATGTACATGTACAATGCATGCACAATGCTCACGTTGACGGGATATGACTACCCCGCCAAGGCTTGAAACAGCGATTAACCCAAAAAGATGGTCTCTGGTGGGGTATGATCCCACGTCTTGGGTAGTCCGGACCCAACGCACTACCATTTGTGCTACAGAGCCGATTGGGAAAATGCTGTTTCAAACCTTGACTATATGATGATGATCCACCAATTATCACCAGCAAAGTCTTTTTTGCTGGTGGGGGATCCATCATCTGTGCCTCTCCTCGTCTCTTGGCAGAGACGGGGAAGACTTTGTGCTTCTCCTCATCTCTTGGCAGAGACGGGGAAGACTTTAATCGAGTATAGGAGTCTATGCTCACTATCCCGTGGGTATAGGAGCTATGCTTCACTATCCCACAACGTTTAATATGCTCTGCGCGTATACATGTTAATTATACCTACTGCCAACTGAGCATAAAAATGTGTAATTAAAAACAAATATTTTATAGGTTGAATGATACAACAAATGGAAGATAATCTACAATAACTGATGGCATAAACCTCGAAACTGAGCATAACTGCAGTGGCATCCAACTCTTTTATAACTCCATGTTTAAAGTAATCTTCTTGGTACATCATGTCAATATAGACTCGCTCATTTTTGTTCACAAAAAATTCTTCCGGTCGTGTGTCCTCGTAACAAAATTTCTTCTTCCAATGTCCAAAAAATTGCACATCAGATAGCAGGATTCCAAAGGAGTCATTCCTACTCTTGAAATATTCTACAAAGTTTGAGAAATATTAAACAGTGTAGTT
Source organism: Holacanthella duospinosa (assembly GCA_002738285.1). NCBI lineage: Eukaryota > Metazoa > Arthropoda > Collembola > Poduromorpha > Neanuridae > Holacanthella > Holacanthella duospinosa. The sequence continues at coordinate 330,458 of NIPM01000139.1, read as the reverse complement.
ACAATTTGGAGAATACTTTAATGATGTAGACAAAATCAACTGTTAAATAAGTACGGAAATGAGGTATTGCAATGTTTGTTTTCGGCAAAGTATATATTTTTCTCTGAAATNATCAGATAGCAGGATTCCAAAGGAGTCATTCCTACTCTTGAAATATTCTACAAAGTTTGAGAAATATTAAACAGTAGTTACAATTTGGAGAATACTTTAATGATGTAGACAAAATGAACTGTTAAATAAGTACGGAAATGAGGTATTGCAATGTTTGTTTTCGGCAAAGTATATATTTTTCTCTGAAATNGAACTGTTAAATAAGTACGGAAATGAGGTATTGCAATGTTTGTTTTCGGCAAAGTATATATTTTTCTCTGAAATAGATTAACGCTGTTTTGACTTAGACTTAGACCAATTATGTATTTTTGTAAAAATGGAAAAAACTGTTTAACAAATTTTAACTCGCATCCTCGCATCCCTGCCCACAACCCTTCCGCCTATGCTCGCATCCCTCTCGTTCTTCCCCACATCCCTTCCGTTCATGCCCGCATTCCTCCTGCCTCTGCGCACATCCAATCCGTCCTTGCCCGTATCTCTTTCCTCCATTCCCGTAACCAACCCGTTACTGTACTCCCGCTATTATGACAGATCTATAACTTTTGGTTGAGATTAGTGTCACATTCACAACCAGAAGTTACAATTAACGCGTGTTTTGGATTGTACCGAAAGGAGCTTTGAATTTTCAACTAATTCGTAAAATTGTGGTGTGAATTTTAGCATATATGCAGGAGCGTTGCCAAGTTTTTTTAAAACAGCATATATATAGTCAAAATTACGATCTACAGCATAAACTCGACACCAGTATCAGCTTTTCATTAACTGGTACCACTCTTTTCCTCTTTCCTTTCACTTTCACACGTTTGGTATTTTAAATTCTTCCTCTACTTTCAATGTTTCCTTTATTTCCAAATCCATATTTTTTCTTAGAGCAAAAGGTTCTTAGATTTAACTATATCAAATAAATATAAACGATAACTGCACTTATGCAATGCTTATTTCGCGTCTAAACTTCCATTGCACACGTTCATTGGTACTGTGCAAGTATATTGTTTCACTGCGCATGTAAACGTCAACTATACTTGTACACTGTCTACTGCTTATTTAAACGAACACTGGACGCGTACAATGCTCACTGTGGATGTAGATACATGTTTATTGTGCACATATAATGGGCCCGCGCATTTATACATGTAGAGGGCAAATAGACATACACAGCGTAGATATACATAAAATGGTACTGCATACTTAGATATACAAAGCGCAGATGCAAACTTCAGACCCACAATGCGTACTGCGCATATATACAAACACTGGGCATATAAACGTCCAATGTGCATATAAACTCCCACTGCGCACGTGCAATGCTACTGTCCAAATACGTTTTTACTGCGTGAACATAATGCGTACTGTAGATGTAGTCGTTCACATATGTGTACACATACGTTTGCAAAATTCCACGCCGCATGCAGACTTCATTTGTACACGTATAGAGTGCACATTTCATGTATATGTACTCTGAGAAAGTGAAAAGTTTAATGCATCGGCTATCGAGTAATGAATTCTACAGGGTCCACCAGAATTAAGTACCATATGGAGAAAGTTTTTATGAAAAATGCGTCAGAAATTTAGAGTGTTGCACTGCATCAGACAGTGCTAGAAGTAAGAAAAAGTTATTGCAAGGTTAAACGGTAGTTGAATCAAAAATTTATCATTATTTTATACATATTCGAAATGATCCAATCGTATAAACTGCTAAACTTCTAATAAAATTGTTTGTCTATATTTCAACGAATAAATTGCTCAAAATGAGCTCCGTTGGTATTAGTAACGTAACCCAGGCGATCGTAGAATTCCCGTCGTACATTATGAAAAGTATCAACAGGGATTGCAGCAACGGATCCGATAATAGACGCTTTCATTTGTTCAATTGTCTCAGGGCGAGGATCTTGAAAAACAACGGACTTCAGGTACCCCCATAACCGTCTACCGTCTGTCCCTGGTTTTCTCCTTATTCCGTTGACCAAGTTAATTAATAACAAATTTCGTATCGTATTAACAATGTTAGGATTAAATATTTAACATTTTCGCTTAGTATTCAATAGGGTTGCCGCGAAGCTTTGGAAGCCCTCCCGTGGGTTCCCGCAGCCCTCCCGCGGCCTTCCCGTGAGTTTCCCCAAGCCTAAAGTAGGTTCCCGCAGCCCTCCCGCAGGTTCCTGCAGCCATCTTGTAGTTTCTCGCAGCTCTCACGTAGTTTCCCGCAGCCCTACCGTGGGTTCCCGCAGCCCTTCTGTGAATTCCCGCAGTCTTCCCATAGTTTCCCGCAGCCCTTCCGTGGGTTTCCGCAGCCCTTCCGTAGTTTCTCGCAGCCCTCCCGTGGGTTCCCGCAGCCCTCCCGTGGGTCCCCGCAGGCCTCAAGTAGGTTCCCGCAGCTCTCGCCTGGTTTTCCGCAGCCCTCCCACAGTTTCCCGTAGCCCTCCCCTGGGTTCCCGCAGCCATCCTGTGAATTCATGCAGCCCTCCCGTAAATTTCCGCAGCTCTCCATTAGTTTCCCGCAGCCCTCCCGTGGATTTCCGCAGCCCTCCCGTGAATTCCCGCAGCCATCCAGTAGGTTCCCACAGCCCTCCCGCAGGTTCCCGCAGCCCTCCCGTGGGTTCCCGCAGCCCTCCCATGGGTTCCCGCAGCCCTACCATGGGTTCCCGCAGCCCTCCAGTTAATTCCCTCAGCCCTTCCGTGGGTTCCCGCAGCCCTCTAGTAGAATCCTGTCTCGAAGGTTACAGAACCTTGTACTTTATGAGGTACAAGATTCTGTACCCTTGGAGACAGGATTCTGTAGATTTTCACCCGACTGAACAATGAACCTTTAAATATTCTTAAAATTAAAATATTTGCAAAATGTATCAATTAATTCATTTTCATCGATAAAATATAAATGAAAATTTTGTTTATAATATTTCAATTTGATTTATAGTTTTGTAATTACCAACCCTTTGTTTTTTAGTTGACAAATAATGATTCAGAAATAAAGTGATGTTATATAGAAATTAAAATACTTTTTTTAATTTATCAAATTATTTTTTACGATGTAATCATCTTAGTTAATACAAATTTTATTAAACTTTACCTCCAAGTGCGTAAACCTACTGATGGTATGAGCAGTTTGATGATTTAATTCAATTACCAAGCCAATGAGTCGAGATTAAACCAAGAGAAGATGATCTAATGAGTGTGATTTCGTTGTAATAAATGATTGAAATGAAACAAGTAATCGAATCTTTGATTGGGTTGTCGGTTGTTAGAGTACGCGCGCAAATCTCTGGAGAGACAAGAATAAAAGAGAGAAGTAGGAACACCACATTTTTTTGGCATATGCTTTAACCCTTGTGCTTTCGCCATATGGTACTTAATTCTGGTGGACCCTGTATTGTAATACAATTGAATAAAAGTAAGTGCATGGGCTAATGCGCATGCACATGAGAGTAGACAAAGTGTTTGATAATGGGGGAGTAAACATGTTGGTTTCATGACCAACTCCATTTCAACAACGGTCGGATATCGTGAGTCGGCTGATTTGGCTGTAGTGTCAATTGAAGAATGCAGACCTCCGTTACAGAAGTAATCACATTGTTAAACTCAATCCGACTTGTATTGTTTCAAATAATATGTGCCGAATTGGAATATCGATTGGGAGTCTCAAAAGGCACAACTAGCTAACACTTCCTAACATATAGTTGTTCTTAGGTCCTTAGGTTCTTAAAAAACCGTAAGACGCCTAATCTAAGAACCTTAAAAACCTAGCAACCTAAGAACCTGCAACAGGTGTCTGCAGCGGAGAAAGCAAACGTAGGATAGAAATTAGATTTTAGCAGGCAGAAGACAACAGACAGTACACAAATCAAAGTTCAGACACCAGTCTGCTATCGGCAAAACTCTCGTCAATAGATGAGAGTTGAAAAACCAAAATCACGAGTAGCTACGACTATTTGCCTTAAAGGGTAGGCAACATAAAAATGAAGAAAGATCAGCATTGTCGAAATCAAGAAGTGAATTTCAGATGAGCTGTCATCTATAAATTCTTAGTCTTTAAATAAAGTACTATAAAATATCTTACTTTGAATTTCTATAGTAGAACTATTGTCCACAGGATCTCTCCAATTCTTGATTACTTCGTTCAATTCGTCATAATTACTATACTTGGCGAAAGAAATACCGACATTAATTTTCTTTCGAATGAGATTAGTAAAGTTTGAAAGTATAGACATATTGCTTGGAACAAGTAATAGTAATTTTGGGTTGAACCGAATATTTCCAAGCGATTGCTCCTAAGAAACGAAATTTGTTACAATTTACACACATTTCTCAGTTATAAGTATGAACACTTTATATGACAGAAGAATATCAGATATCCCTTTTTCAATGACAGCGTCACTCAGATTCCCCAGCTGAAGTCTTGATTTAATAATTCCTTCAGTGGCTCCTCTTGCCCCAATTTTAAGGAGAAAAAGGCTTAGAGTAAGAACTAGAGGTGAATACATTCCAAACATGCCATCTTTCGAAAGTACCTTTTTGAAAAACAAAATAACATGTATAAACACTGTCACTTATTTGGCTTAAAATCTTACATCATGTGTGATTTGTCCAAAATTTGAACTTGCTTCTGCAACATTAATTGCTTCCAACGAAATGGACTGAGATACTGTGAAGCAAAGATGGCACAAGGTTAACATTTTAATGACAAAATCTTTGCTGATCTGTTTAAATTGCGACTTTTCGTGTAAGTAGTCAAAGTTTAGATTTGAATTGTCATTACAGTTGAATATGCTAGAGTTATGTGTTTTTAAAGGCTAGAAATGGTGAAGAAATACTCAATGAAAATCCTTGAAACACCATGTTATTGATTGATTACTTGTCACAAAGAAAATGTTAGTACATAGAGAATGTATATACAAAAAAATATTTTTTTACAATATCTTTGTTGTTAGGTTGAAATGTTGGAAAAGGTTAAAAGTTGTACAGTAGACNACAAAGAAAATGTTAGTACATAGAGAATGTATATACAAAAAAAATATTTTTTTACAATATCTTTGTTGTTAGGTTGAAATGTTGGAAAAGGTTAAAAGTTGTACAGTAGACGTGGCTGAATATTGAAAAAGTTGTACCCAAACTACCCATTTATAGCAAATTTTCTAGATATAAATCATCACAAGTGTCAAGTTTTTATAAGTATTCAAACATATATCTAACAAACAGTCAAAATTATTACTGTAGGATGTGCATTTTAAAAGGTGTATTTAATAGTTACAACAGATTTAAAAAACAAAAGTTACATTTAAGTGTTCCGGTAGAATTCAAAAGTATCAGGACGCAATTGGAGCTGCAAAGATGGTGACGGGGTTATTAAATCATTTTCCGTGAAAATTTACCAAAATATTGATAAACATTGCAGCTCGCCAAGAACGAAAATTAAAATCTAGGAATTTCGGTTCATAAAAGCCTTTATTAATTACAGCGTAATAATGAACAAATGTTAAATTCGAAGCTACGTTCGTGCCATTTGATGATTTTGATTTTCTTTGGTTCAGTTAGTTCCTTTTCCTTGAGTGATGCCTCACCGCCCAATTCAACCAAGAATGTTTTCAACACTGTGCACTGCTAGCATTTACGTATCGTTTAGAAAACCTGTAATATGAGATGAAGAATAAAAGAAAATTAAAATCTTGGAAACTGTGTTATTTTGTTGGGTGTACCATGCAAAAATTTATCAATGATTGATAAATTCAATTCTTTATTCATTTGCAACGCATTTAATTTAATTAACTTTAAATTTTGAAATCGCGACGCTGAAACGAAAGCGTAGACCGCAAGATATGGTTCATCACACCAAACTGCTCGTTTAAACCTTGTTCATTATGACCGAGATTTTTAACATTAATGTGCCAATTTCTAGGCAGGGACCGACTTTTTAACTTCGTTATAACACTCTATCTCTTTCACTCTTTCATTACACTTCAGGTCGTAATAGCGAGCTCGACTGTAGTTATTCAATAAATTTACTGGGTTTCATTAGATAGTTTTAAAGGATCCTGCGAAGGAATATTTCTTCATTACAATACCTTATTAAACCTGCGATAGAAAAAGCATTTCGAATGTTTACATCTTTTAAATGCGCCTATAAGCTGTCTAACGTTGCCTGTATGAAACCTACAATAGTAAGGTCCTATACGACCACAAAGGGAGATGGTGTCTACAAAATCTCTTCATTAAAAACTAAGAATCATTTGTCCCATGTTCGTATATTACAAGGTTAGACTACCATTGAGAAGAAAATATTACAATTATTTTTCATAAATGTAGCCAACTAAAAGTCTATTACACTATTTTAGTGTAACGGACGGCGACTACGGAGTTTCAAGAAAGGAGTTGCCCTTAAGGACGATAAACTTACCGCAATAGTGGTGTAACTGAGCAACTCTAGCTGCTCCAATTGAATTAGAGTTCAAGCGAATTAGACCATTATGGATTTGTGTCGGTCTATTCTTAGTCACAACTGTCCAACCTTGTAAATGGAATGGAGACGACGAGACCCACTGAAATTCTTTATTGGGATTACATACCTGTAGATTCAATATGAGTTAACAGAAATTATTGTCTCAAGTTTTCTCTTTTTCTCATGCTTAACGCGGCTAGAAAGAATTCCCTCTCACGCCATCCTACAAACAAAACCGCCCTTTCAGTCTGTGGTTTTGAAAAGTCAAATTTTGTTGATTTGTTGAAATTTAAGTTTATTCTTTAGTTGGAAAAGTAATTTTTATTTTGTAAATTGGAAAAACAGTTCTTCTGAGAGTAGTGTTCCGCTCCCTCTCAGCAAAACTGAATCTAAAGTTGAGGTAAAAGGAAGGTAAAACACTAATTAAAATTAATAGTTTTTGATTTTACAAAATTAGAATTACTTTTTTAATTAATGAAATTAATTAAAGAAGGTGCAGATAAGGAGTTAAGGAAAGCTCAGGTTAAGGCGAAGGATTTTAAGATTGCATTCGAGCGTTTGGTAAGCACGTAATATTTTTTTTATTTTTTAACATTGAATCTCTGATCTAAAAATATTTTGTAGTTTTGTTAGGTTTTCCATTCTCTCGTAAGAGACAAAATGACTTTTACGAAAGTTGCTGCAAATGGATAGAGGAGTAACTTTTCCCTACGATAGTTTTCTCGTGGTCATGAGTTTACGGCAAAGATAATAGTTTGAACATAATTTTCGCATAAACTAAAAAACACGTGTGACCACAATCGGTGGCCATAAAGAAAAATGTGATAGGAAAAAGTTACTCCTGTAACTGTTTGCATCTACTTTCGCAGAGGATATTTTGTAGGTTGTTAGATAATGGAAAATTTGAAAAAAAACTTAGAAAAGTTTTGAGATGGGAGATTATAATGTTAAAAAAGTTAGAAAATTCTTTACGTACCCAAAGCTCTAATCCTGACTCTTTAAACGATGAGAGTCGACTCGAAGTCATGACTATTGTAACTGCGAAAACTACTCACTACAATTAACGTTATAAGTAGTTTTCTGTTACGCTCGATTCCTCCAACCCTGAGTGTAAATCAGGCTTAATGTTGGAGGTTTCTGTATTGCCCTAATTATTTCTAGAGCATTGTGTATTCTAATTAATTATTAATATATATTATTACTATATGAATATCAGTTTAAGATCCCTGTTGTCTTTAATAAAATGGAAGAGATCGGAGATCGCTTATTGTTTTTATTATATGTTAATTATATATTGATTATATAGCCAAGAGATCTGTGATCCCTTATTGGCGTTCCAGGAGATGTCAAGAGATCTGTGATCCCTTATTGGCGTTCCGGGAGATGTCAAGAGATCTGTGATCCCTTATTGACACAAAATGCCAAGAGATCTGTGATCCCTTATTGGCATTATTATACAGCACCAAGAGATCTGTGATCCATTATTGGTGTCTTATTGATGTTTACTTATGTATATATATATTCGAGTAATTTGTAATATAATTTTGGTAATATACATTATTCCTTTCGATGAGAGAGAGCTGCTTCCCGGTTGAATTAATGGATGTCGTCGTCCTTATGTTTTTAAGTCTGCTGATTGTTATTCCTTAACTGAACTTTTCTTTATTGAATTGTTTAAATTCCTTAGTTAAATTATTAATTGAAACTGAAATTATTAACTTAAATTTCTACTTATTATTATGTTAAATTTCTAAAGTTAAATTATAGACTTGACTTGTGAATCGAACTGCCCGTTCCGATTCCTACATTTGGGTATTTAAAACCTTTGGTTATCTTATTATTGTGCAACATAGTTGCATTACTTTCAATTACACTTTTCTTATTTTTCATTTGAAATATCATTACTTTACATAAACTGAATTAGATTGAGATGACAGGTGACAGATTTATGACTTCCTCTTTTGACCTTACGTCAAAAGAGCAAGTCTACTATTCCTATTCATCTCAATGTAATCTTACTCTTGAACTTAACTTTTAAATTTCAAGGATACTTTTTAACTTATCTTATAATAATATACAATAATAGTATTGATTTTTCATACCGTTACACTATGACTACTTAATTTTTGGGAGTCGAATCTAAGTCCGAGTCATGACTCCGACACCAGATTCACATGATACAAAACATGGAAAATTGGATAGAAGAATCTGAATTTATCTTTTTTTACTTATCGGTGGAAGTAGATTCGAAAACATGGGAAATTAGTCCGCTATGGTCACTTTCGCTTATTGGTAAAGTCATGACTCCCAGTCATAAATTACTCCCAAACGCAAAGGTCATGGAATGATTCCCAACTTCCAAAACGCTTTGGAGTCAGATTCATTGAGAACACTATTATAAATTATTAAAGTATAAAAATATAATAACTTTATGCACAAATATGGTCCCCTACTGAATTCAAATTTTAAACTATTCTATGCCCAACTACGGTGGGCTACCTAGCGTCTCAGGTGGAAAAAAAAATTAATTTAAACATTCGCGGCGAGTTGGAAGAAATTTGAAAATATGAGACAAAAATTTCTGTTAACTCATATTGCATTTATAGTACTCTCTGTTTGTACGCTTATCGCGTGCAAAATTTGAAAAAAATTAAATTGATGTCAACATGACCGAAATGCACATATTTGCCCATGTCATAATTGTTTGAAAAAAATAGCATAACCCCGCGAAAAAATTTTTTTCGAAAATTCATTTTAGGGTCAATGTAACATTAAGAGATGAGCTAGTTCAAGCAGTTAAACCGAGAATCCGAGCACAAAATATTCAAAGGCAACATATCTCCAGAATTAATCTTATATCCACACTTAACTGTATTCAAAATTTATATTTTATCTAGCAATCCATTATTAAAATTAGTTATAATACCTTTCTATGGTTTGCTTACTTTGCATTTAACTCAAAAAAGTTAACCTTTTTCAACTTTTTAATAAGTGAAGGATAGGTGATTTAAATATTTTAAGTTAAATTTTCAGTTTAGAGATAATGCAAAGATACTTTCAGTAAAGCTATAGGGGAAATTTCTTTGCACTATGCTTCAACAAACTCTAAATGCCTCGTGAACGACACAATACGTGATGGTGCCGACACGAGATACGACAAAGGAAAGATAGAGAGATCACTAAACCGGGCGTTACCCAGTTCTATCACTTCGTTATTCGTTCAGATGCCGTTCTATCAGTTGGAATTCTATTATACCAACTGCCATAATACGAACTTCTTATAAGTCTAAGAAAATTTTCACTCTACTATTTCTAAACCATTGATGTAGCAGTTTTTCCTCCAATTCCTACACCCTGAGGTATCAAAAGAATCTTGTAAATTGTAACTAATTTAATTTTCAAAGTTTTAAAAGTACCAGTGCTTGTTTAATTTGAAAAATTGGTATGCGTGCCAACTCCACGTACTTTATACTTTCAGAGTTTAATCGCAATATACTAACAACCTACTACTTTTGTCCCAACTGGTGAATTTAATGGTGTTTGTCCACGCTATTGCTTGATTTCAATGCTCCCATAAAAACTTAATTTTATTCTCTCCAAATTATTCATCATCGAAACTGACAAACATTTTATTAGTAATTTGTTTCTACCGTCTACAAACTGCTTCTAACAGAAAACCTTGAATGTCAAGCCTGTACAAAACCCTTTTCGTTAGAGTTTATTATCACTGACGGCATTTCGCTTGGCGAAAAATAGTACAGTATGAACCACTTTAATTCGGGCCGTAGAAAGTCGCTTTCACCAAAAAAAATTTGATACAGCAAATAAATAGCGCGAAATACAAAAGTTGGAGTGAATGAATGAAGAAAACATTTAACAAGAGCAGCAGAGTGTTGAGAGAATGAGTGGAATGGGGTATGGTCCCTTTGCATCTACTCCACCTCACTCAACAGAGAACCTGTCGACCCCTCTCTCTGCCTCTCTGCTTTCATTCTTCCCACTGCTTTGCAATAACTTGTCTAATCAAAACTGATTTTGATTTTGTTTTAACATACGCCATTCTGTAGTGCTGAAAGATGGGTAATTGAGAGAAATGACTAACTAGAGGAATGGGGTACGATCCCTTGGAATCTATTCCACATGACTCAACAGAAAACCTGCCGACTCCCTCTCTCTGTCTCTCTGCTTTGCTCCATTGCTTTGCATTAGTGTATCTAATCGGAACAGATATTTATAGTGATATAATAAAATTAACTTCACTTCCATTATTTACTAATTGTGTATCGCCTGCCTCAAGACATTTTAAGTGAAAGGCGAAGAAAGAAGTCCCGGGTTAAAGTGGTTCGGCCTGTATGGCCTCAACTTCCCCATTGCCCTCAGGCGCAATTGGGCGAAATTGGACGCAACTGGGGAAAATATATATCTGCGCTTATAAATACCGTTGCATCCATGTTTAGCGCTTTCATTTCCATTTTCACAAACGCAAATTTCAAAATTATCAAATAAATAAAAATCTACTAAGTCAAAAACGCTACCGATAGCTTATTTTGTCCGTTTGTAGAAATAGCTTAAGAATAGTTCCTAACAGCTGGGTACATTTGACCACCAGTACCTTCGTTCAAAGTTAACAATTATCCGATCTAAAAGCTTACGATTTCACTAAAATTCCTATAAGTGAAATTATTTACAAAGTATTGAAGGCCAGCCAAAGACGTAAAATTAAATCCTAAAACTCAATACTTAAAGTCAGATATGAATCCACATCTGCCTAACAAAAACAAAATTTATTCTCTTCATTAAAAATCAAGAAATTTGGTTTGATGGTGTTGTATGGAAAAGTGACCTTTCTCCACTTTCCATTGAGTTCCTCTCTTCCACTGCCCAGATGACAGACACCATGTCGAGGCGCCTGAAGTCTGGTTTTCATGCTTTGCAAAATCTGCTTTACAAAAAAAAAGCAAGATTTGACGAAGCGAGAATTTATTTGGCGTACAACTGTCTTCCCAGCCTTCGTCCAGTCAACATCTCTCCCAAGAGAATCATTTAAGAATCCCATTTTTTTCCATTTACGTCCCGTGATTGTTTGACCTCTGACCATACCCTGCTCCAAAAAATTCCCTGAACCCAAACCCTTTCCCCACTATCCCCATTTCCGTCTTGCAAAAAATGGCTAGTCTTTTCGCTACCTACGACCTCGAATCTTCAAACTCGAGGTCAAATTTTGCGTGGAGAAGACGAAGACCACCTTTTCCGTCAAGCGAGTGCCACCAACATCCACCCAACAACTTTCCATATTTGTCAATGTTTTCAAGGAGTCGTGAGACTCCGGTGTAAGTCCCAAAACAAAATTATTGAGTTTTAAATTTTGATTCTGCGACAAAGCAAACACCGCTTGTCGCACCCAGGTCATGTCCAAAATCCCTTTCCCTTGTCATGTCGTTTTTCAGTATTGTTTAATATTTGAATTATATAATCAAAACCACATAGAATTTTTTTTAATCTTTGGTACTAGCATTAAGTGACAAACTCATCAACTTGGAGCAAATATAGTCGGCACTCCACTTATATATAAACTTAACTGGACTTTCTTGTGTCAAACCACGAAAATGGGAAAAGTGGACTTCACCTGCTTAACTTCCTTTAGTCAAACTCTAGTCGAAGCTTTGCAAGTTCAGCAACTCTGTGGCTCAAGAAACTTTTTGGAATTAAGAATCTAGTGTCAAAAGGATAACTTTTAATATATTACAAACCAAGATGGTGAAAATTTGAGAATTCCTCCCGCAGAAGGAATTTCTAAGTCACGCATTAGCAACTTTCATTCCAGGGGAGTGACTCTTCAGGAGCCAACAGTTACTTCCCTACTGTCTTCCTTTTAAATGAAAACGGACTTGTTCATAGACAATAGATATTAAGAAAGAAAAAAGACTCCATGCAAGGTACGTGGTTTTCCGAAGACCAATCACAGACAAAGATAGAACAGTTTACACTAACCAGTGTTAGCCGGAAATAGGGATTGTGGGGAAAGGGTTTAGGATAGGGTTCAGGGAATTATCAAAGGCAGGGTGTGGTCAGAGGTCAAATAATCACGGGACGTAAATTGGGATTTCTAATAAACTGTCTTGGGAGAGATGTTGACGGGACGAGGGCTGGGGAGACAGTTAAACGCCCTCCTGAAAATCACAGATTTCCAGGAGTGTGAAGAAGCTGGATTTTGTAAGGCATGGGAACCAGACTTCAGGCGCCTCAAGAGGGCGTCTGTCGTTTGGACAGTGGAAGAGAAGAACGCAAGGGAAAGTGGAGAAAGGTCACTTTCTTTCCAACACCAGCATGATGATAGAGGCTTTTGTCTCCTGAAGAGGGTAAAATAACTAACCGAGAATAAAAGTTTATATGCAACATAGCAATCCCTCCTGCCGGCGAAGCTATTCAATTCCATCTCTCTGAAGAATATTTCATATCTATTAACATCTCGCACCTATTAAAAATACCATTGTTGAAAATATAGATGGTTATAACATTATTAATGGCCGTCTTTGCTCCGAAACCAAATTATTTTGCTGAATAAAGTTCAAAAGCTTAAAATAATAATTAAAAGTTTTACCGGAACGAGCTCAGAACACTTTTCAGAAGATGTTTGATGCTACAATTGATGCTACAATGTCAGTTTTATTACTTTTTGACATCATGGTTAGAATTCGTTGTTTCAATACTTTCCAAAATAAAGTTTAAAACATTTGAAAGTGCTTGGGGATATAAATGGATAAACTATTTGACAGAATGCTGCAGTGAGTATTGTACATCGTCGCATAGAAAATTTAACTGACTATTGAAACAAAGTAGGGGTCTACCTTTTCATATTGCACACTTTCACACTTTCACACTTTCACAGAAGTGTGAAGGAGAAGTGCGAAACTCCTCCCCAGAAAGTGTAAAGAACCAATTACAGAAGCGCAGAAAAACAGGTCTCACCCGAAAAAATTTCATACTTGAGCACTTTCACACTTTCACAGAAGTCTTTACAAAAGTGTGAAAACACGCCCCAAAATTCAAAATTTGCCAATGAGACTCCACAGCGGGACAAAGTGTGAAAGTGTGAAAGTGATCAGATAATTTTTTTTCACACTTGCTTACAACTTCTATTTCTCCGACAATTAAAAACTTCAGATTTTCGTTTTTTAAATTGTTTTCAAGATTTTGATCAAAGAGATTGATAATGTTTGATAGCATTTATTATTTATTAGCGTTTATTTGACATTAATAACGCATTGATAGCGTTTATGTATTGCTTGCACTCAATTAAATAACCCTAAATAAATTAATGAAATTTTGAAAATTTAGCCTTATTTGATTGTTTTCCCATTTGGATTATTTAATTACTACTTCAAACCTAGGGCTCACCCGATTCCTCTTCACANAAATTTTGAAAATTTAGCCTTATTTGATTGTTTTCCCATTTGGATTATTTAATTACTACTTCAAACCTAGGGCTCACCCGATTCCTCCTCACATTTTTGCACACTTAAGTACAGAAAAAGTTGAAATATTTTCAAGTGTGAAGGGTATAAGGTCTCACCCGCTGTAGCTCCACACTCATGCGCGCTTCAACATAAAAGTGTGCAATAAAGTCATCTGTGAAAGTGTGAAACTAAAAAGGTAGACCCCTAGTGAGTTTTGAGTTCATTCGGGAAATTCTGGACTCAAATTTCAGTTAAATTGGATTCGTAAGTTTTTATCCCTTTCTATTTCTGACACAGGATCTATTTGTAACATCCGCTTTATTATTTTTTATCATTATAAGTGGAATCTTGCCTCTATTTGCGGAAAAACCATCTGCTAACATAGAGGTGAAAAAATGGTCAGCGAGACACAATGAAAAACTAAATAAATTTATGATATAAAAAAGTAAGAATTTTGGGTGTGGTTGTAAATTGATGAACTGGTTTTCCGAAGAAAAATTGTCCAGAAGCAGTGAACCAGTTTTTAAGGATAGAATTCCAATGCTGTTAAATAAAATAGTATGTATAAATGAATACATACTATTACTACATACAAAGATAAATACTTACTGCATACAATGAGTCGATTTAGAAGGAATAAATAAACGTAATGAACAGAGGCTTCAAATTTATTCAATATGAGTATTATCTAATTGTCAAAGCTTACAACAAAGTTCATATGAAGGTATCCATTTAGTTAAACTAAATTATCATTGTAAGGAATAGTAATTATTTTGTGTAGCAATTTAAAATGTACCAATTTAAAAAAAATTTTCTAAACACGTTTTCTGTTTTCTGTAATGAACTAATCAAAATATGGTTATTATTACATGTAGAAGACCATTAGTAGCAATAATACATTTTAACTGTTACGTTTATTTGATTTTTTCATATTCATTTACATTTCGTTTGCAAGGAATTATTTGTGAATAGAATTCATTGAAAATGTAACTTTTATGTTATGTCTACTTGTTTGATCGCATATAAGATTCTTCCGAATAGCTAATTTAATGGGTAGGGAGTCGTGGTTAAATATTTGTAGAATATTTACATTCTAGGTCAATTAGATTTACGTGTGGTCTCATAAAGTGAAAATTAATAATGCTGTATATCATGCGCCATCGAGTGCATCTATCATCTAAAATACATATTACAAAAAAGCTAACCCGTCGAAGAGATATATTGCAGCATCAAATTGCGTTATTCACCAAACGTTGCCTAGAGTAGGTATTCTGACCAGACTTAACAGAAATTGTCTGAAAATGATTCACACGATTTGGGTAGAATTATATGTGTGAGTTATGCAGATGTATGTATGTTTTTGATGGTTTCCAAGATCTAAATCATGACACATGGTTTTCCTTGATTTTGTCGTTTACACATGATTACATTCTTGATATTTCAAAGGTACTATAAATTGTTTCTGGCGACACAAGCTTACAGGTCTAACGGTCCGTTTAAATATTGTTCAAAATCTCACCCTCCGATGTTTCTAGGATTATTTACTAGTAGGTGCTTCAGCAGCAGTAAGCTGTTTCAGTGTCCAACATCCGCACTTGCCATGTGGAAAAGTTATTGTCGAACGCATCAAGGATGTAAATTTTTTTAATAATTTGATAAGTTATATGGATTATAGCAAGCTTTGTGAAATGAACGTTATATACCTATTAAGTATTCGGACTGCGAATTTGAAAAATGACTCAAGGTCGGAAGTAGAGGTGTGGCCTGCAGGTAGTTCTGTAAACTTGCACAACCTGTGCCAGCCGTCCATTCAACATGCCTACCCGACCTGTGCAGGTTCTTAAAAATCAATAACTGCACAGCAATAAAAAGTCCTGCACTTTTGTCAGGTCTAACTTGCACAACCTGCAGGCGCCTGTGAAAAATACATATAAAACAGTAATTAATTTTATGTTGAACTTTAGCCAAAATGGCACATAAAACTTCAATTTTGGAATTCATTATTCTATCTATAGCTTATTTCTTATTAATGGAACTTATTTCCCTAAAATTGAAGAACGAAGAAATATTAATTAAAGCGGCGCCGCTTTCTCAATTTTGAATTCGCCTGGTGACTTACTATTTGGAGTTTGTGCCGACAAATGTCATGTCAGATAATGTACTTCCCCCAAGCTCAACCCATACAATGCGCACCCCTATGCTTTACCCACACACCTTGCGTAACCCTACGCTTTAACCCACGCACTCTTGGCTTATGCAATAACCCAGGCACCCCTATACCTTACAACATGCGGGAGAAATATGGCAACACTAGGGATGCGCAAAAGGTGCGCAGTTTAGTAACACCTGAAATAACGGAGTTTAGTAACAATACATGTTGAGCAGGCACCTGCCAACCTACCAATAGAAACGCGCCCAACTTGCGATTTTGATTAGCCAAACCTGCCAGCCTGTGCCTGCGATAATGGATAAAATTTGGAACCCACCCATCAGAATTCAATCAACTTAACTTCGATATATCCAAAATTTAATTAAGTTCACTATTTCAATCTTATCTGTATTACCCACAATTAAACTTTTAACGGTTTTTGCAAGGGTGGTTAATCTCACGTTTTCGAGAAACATATATGTTGAATACCTAAGGGCGGTTTATGCGGAAGGAATGAGGGTATAAAAAATTAAACAAAATAAAATCACAAATCATAGTAAAAATTTGTTTATTTATTGGCACGATTAAATAAAGAGAACTCGTTTAGCCTAAAACTACATCAACAGGTAACTTTGTTGTGGTCACAACAGAATTGTTACTGTTGGCCACTATTCTTGACATAGACTTCTAAATTACTCTTATATTTCCTGAGTTGGAATCATTGGCTCAAAAGTTGAAGCAATTAGGTTTGGAGTCCAAAGTCGGCTATGGTCTAAAAGATTTGACTCTGAAATAAAAGTGTTTTGTTGTCAAATCATGGTTTTATAACAATCTAGTTATGTTTACACCTAGAACATTATGTACAGAACGGCTTGTTATCTAACCCTATTGACATTTTTGATTACCCACCACTGACCATAAGAAACAGACATTTATTTATTTAGTGCAATCCAGTATTTCAAATTGTAAAAGTTGAACCGCCCTCTTTACGTCAAAATTACCGTCATTACCGCACAACCGCCCAAACACCGTTACTACAACCCTCCCTACCGCACAACCGCTCTCCCTACTAATAAACTGCCATCCCTACCGCTTAACCGCTTACCTTCCTCCTTAAGTTTTATTCATTGCTACACATGATTACGCCCGTTTACAACCGTTTTTCTTCACACAATTAAGATACTTCAAATGCATGGGTAAAATAGAAACTGAACTTTGAAAACACTTGCTTAAAATTTATTATTAGTTAATTCTAATTAAGTTAAACCTATATGATCTAAGAGGAGTTAAGATAGTTTTCAGATTTATCTTTTCTAAAAAGAATTAAATCCCCACGGATACCGTGGGAAATATCCGTTACAAAAATTTTGGTTTAGAGAATAAGTATAGTAGGAATTGGTCTCTGAGCCAGTTCGATTTTAATTTGGTAGATTTTGCGGACATTTTGAACTTAATATTGAACATACATTTTCGGTTTGCATCAAAAGCGACAGTAAATTTTGAATTTTTTCAGCTGTTTCATTTTTATTTTATGTATATAGGCTACTGTCGCTGTGGTAAAGAAGAACCATGTTTGTATGAAAGTAGTCATTGTCTCACCACTACTGTTTAGAAATATGTAATGGAGTTATGTGGACAAGGCTTCTTAAAAACAACTGATCAAACAATTGTATTAGTTCTACTACAATTAATAATAGCATTTTGGAGAAACATTACCAATATTGTTTTGATTACTACCAATAGTAATCGATGGTAATGGTGGCACAAGTATATCTTTGATAGGATTGCTTTGTCGATGATATCTGCCAAAAGTAATTTTAAACAAGTTTTGTATTGCTGTATTACAATTTTGTATTGTATTACGTATCTGCTTAGTTGCAAATAATCATGTCATTTTTTTGTTATACAAAAATGCCAACAATTGTAATATCTATTTTAAATTTTGTTGAATAGAATAAAATTAAATGTGCGCCAAATGAATGATGTATAAATTTTTGAGGGTTATCGAACATTTCTCGTTACAACAATAAAGTAAAATTAAAATCATAAAATGAAACATGTTAATAAAAAAATTCTAATAAAAGAATTAATTTCCGAGCAGTGATATGTTAGGTCTGAAAGAAACGTCCAGGAAAACTTTATCTCATTCGTTAGTGAACAAGTGAGAGCGGACAACAATGGAGGTTATTTTCTTTCTTGGTCTGGTAAGCATTGTTGGTATTCAAGGACTTCCTATACCAACGACATTTAGCTATTTTGTACAACCTGTGGCCCATACGTCTGGTTTTCCTTATACATCTACTGTCGTTCATCATCCGTATTATGGTAAGATTGGGATTAGTATTTGAAATTATAAAAAAGTTTTGAAAAATGTAATTAAACCGTAATACTTAGAATATTAATTCAGTTGTTTTACCAATGACAGTATCACTTCGGAAAATTAGGACGAATTCAAGAAATAAGACAATTTTTGACATAAATTTTATTTCGATTTTAATAGTCCCTTTTGGCCATGTCCAACAAACTGCTCTCCAACCGCGGACAGTACTAGTACCTTTGGGCTACCATAATCAAGTGTTTTTGGCGCACCCCGTCTTACTTCCGCTATCTCCCACAACTGTACCAAACAAAACTGAATCAACCAGTAGTACAATAAAACCAAATCTGACGCCTGAGCAATCTCAATCACTTACAACAGAAGCACCAAAAAATGAAAACAAGAAAGAAGACACTGAAACTGTAGTTGCAGCTGACGCTGTAGTTGCTGCTGAAGCTGTAGTTGACGACGTTGGTGAGAATTCAGGTATTGATGGTGTACCGAAAAGCGATGATGTTGACGCTGAAGGGTTGCGTCAAGGAATAGATGACGAGAAGGAAGGTGCTGATGAACAAGGGGAACAAGATGATACTGTGGCTCTTGACAAAGAAGATGAAGATTGAGATTTGAATCTATGACATTTTTCTTTAGAATAAAAACCTAGTGTTTGGGTTTCAATAATTTTTCTTACACTTCTTACTCTTGTATTCACTTTGCCTTAGTAAAACAAATATATTCGCAACCACTTATAAATAGTAGTATAATATCCATAACATTTGAGAAATTTTATAATTGTGTTGTAGAACCAACCAAATTCATGTTCTTGCATATTGATCCCAACAACCTAAGAACCTAACCATAAACAAACATAATTTTCAAGTGAAGTTGTTTATGATTTTTCTTTTGAAATTAAATTGCAAACGCAAAACTCGTGTCTTTTTATTTTGGTTTCTATGGTTAATCGGTAGTACTACTCGTTTGCTAACTCAATGGCGTTTGTTCATGTAATATTATGTTGTCGGAGCCTTGATTAATGCGTCAAATGAAGAATACTACTGAGCTATAGAATTTGCCAAATAAGCAATGGACGTAGGACAATTAAGGATTTCACTGGAATCTCTCAGATTTTGATAGGATTTGCGACGGGGATAGATTTTGACCACAAGAGAAATATTTAATATGACGTCCAGAAGTTGCGGTCAGTGATTTGACTTATGGAGATCACTAAGTGTCCAATGTATACTATATAGAAGCATGTCAATTTTGGATTTGGTTTGACAGTGGAATAGATTTGGACACCCCAACATTGTGTCAATATGCTTTAGACAATTTTTACATTCCTGTGATCAAAAACGGTTACCAATGTTTATATATAGTTTCCAAAATAATCCGTACGGTTGTATCGCGATTTGGACGGCAGAATTTGAATCACTGAAACCTGCAGAATTGGATCTGAAGATTATTTTGCCCTCTTGTTACATTAGGTGACCTCCAAACTCAAGCAGTGTCTTTCGGTACATTTTATCGTTGTTGAAGAAGTCGAAATTTATTTACATTTAAATTACGATTGAAATCAACCATATTCCATTGGAAGATATGTGTGCCTTTATTGACTTTATTGATTTATTGACCACAGGTCAAGTCATTATCTGAATCTACTTGAAGCCCAATTACACATTCTTAAGGTGATCGAAATCTAGCTTGCCAAGTTACCGTAAAAATCCGACGTCGTGAACTATTGCACTTTTCTCTATTTGATAATGAACCCTAGCCGTATGGATATGCTTTCACTCGTGTTTCATGTTTTATTTAGAAGTGACAATAAAACTCTGTATACATTATAGAAAAAGTAGAGCTATTGTAATTTATTTTACTTTGCTGAGAAAACCTCATCTGCATTTTTGCAAATGGCATGGGTTATTGCGCCCAATCACACAGATTCGGGCGGTCTTGTTCCAGGCCTAGCTAAAGTGCTTAGGGACTGAAAACAAAGAGAAGCAGCTTTTGTACTAGTATTGGCTTGTTACTGTAGTTCAAGAAATTTCACCGAACGAGACCTAGCTACAGCATGCTGCTTACCAGGAATGAAATGGGATTTATGCATCGAGCTATTCCAAGTTGAGTCGAAGTAGTTCATATTGAGATAATTTCCTTTAGGCTCCAAGCTTTTTGTTGGTAATGTATTGTGCATTCTCTCATGAATATAAAATGGCAAGTATCATAACGAGCGGATACGTATAAGTCTTGGTTTGTTTTTTGACAAATTTAACTTTACGCGATCCTAATATACCATTCCAGGAACATCTCTCTGATTCTGGCTAAACAGTTCCTAACCAAAGCATTATATTAAACAGCATGCGATGCCTGTTTTCACTAATCCTCGTATTCACCAAAGTGTGCATCATTTGAGCGGCATTTGTGTCTAAAAATTTGACTTCAAGCAATGTAGTATTTTTCTTCTTTCAGCTTCCAGAATTTTCATTTTGTAATGCTGGCTGCTACTCTGCCACCATATTGTTTCTTTAATTAATTAATTTAATATGAAACGGTTTACATCATTATGTTTTATAGGTTTAGGTAAATTCCGGAGCAGTAAGGTTATTTCGAAATTCTGCTTTAAATCCTTAGTATAGGTTAATCCTTTATACAGTAAGCTCTTATGCAATGTTAAGCTCGAGCTGAATACTCATTTAAAGACGCGAGCATTTATTAACAAAAGTAATGGTAGTGTCTCGGATGATAGTTCAGAATACTCCAGCCAATCTGAAGTACCGGTTTCAGAAACTGGATTACGTGAGCACGAATTAACAGGTAATGTAAAACAAGTTAAACATTACTCATCAATTACTCATCACCCAAACCTCTGATAAGCCGAAACCCATGGGACCGGAACAATTTGTTTGAGATAGTCGAGACTTGGCTAAACCGAGGTAAAATGCACGTGATATGTATACCGGAATCTCAGAAAACAGAACAGAAAAACTGTTTAACCCTTAGCCTATGTAAGTATCAAGCTCTAGCACAAGCGCAGTCATTTTAAGGATACACATTATACTTGCACAGTGAACGTTTGTGCGTGCAATACTCATTGTTGGTGCGTAGTCTGCGTCAATATGCGCAGAACGCATCATTGTTGTACGGTGAGCATGTGCATGCACAGTAAGTATTGTATCGCACCAATGTCACTTGCTGGTGTTGTAGGCAATGCACGTATGAAATTGATCATTATACCCGAAGTAGTTGTACACATGAACAATACATAATCTACGCGCATAAAAGAGTCATAAATATTCAGGGCGCATTGTACATGCGGCTTGGGAGGTTATTTACTCAGTACAAACTGCACGTGTGGAGTGGGCGTTTAAATATACTGAATGCAAACTATAAACTTTGCATGTCAATTCTCATTGACTTCAATTCATTCAACCTTACATTTTAGAGTTGTAACATGATTACGCTCGTTTCAACAGTTTGTCTTGATAATTGATTAAAATCAAATATACTTAACTCAACTTTAAACTTAGATTTCCCCAGACAACTGGTTGACTACAAGAGGTCTAAAAGTCAAGCAAATTATCATTGTGNTGATTACGCTCGTTTCAACAGTTTGTCTTGATAATTGATTAAAATCAAATATACTTAACTAAACTTTAAACTTAGATTTCCCCAGACAACTGGTTGACTACAAGAGGTCTAAAAGTCAAGCAAATTATCATTGTGAATAAGAAATTCCTCTATAGCGTAATATTTATCTGTATAAACAACAAAAATAACAGCTACATTGTGAAGATATATTTCACCAACAAATAGAAAACGGATATAGATTCTGGTACAAGCAATAAACTTTCATAATCTTAAATAATCAAATGTCAATAACTATTATTATTATTATTGTTTCAATATTAACCAATTTTCTTGGTCTACTGTTGGGAAACCAACCCCCGGCCTCACATCACATGGTGAACGGAACTGGACTTCCGTTCACCACACAACAACAACAACAACTCAGCTGCTGCTCATTCCCTTTCACTCTCATTACCCTCCCTATATTAGTATTAGTATTATTATTATTATTATTATTATACCTATATATATAGACTTACCTGTTGTAAAGTCTATCCCTGTGGATAGACTCAGTTTAACTTCAACCGTTGAATAAAACGGATCTTCTCTTGTTCCTCCATATTGGAATTTATTATTTTTATTTATTTATTATTATTTATTAATTATTAATTAATTTATTTGTTGATTTTTGGTGATGTCGTGACCTCTCTCCACACAGGACAAGGGTCAAGGGTCATCAAAGTACCTCATTCCTTACACTACGTAAAACTTAGTTGATTGTTTATTCTCATGACGTTAGTTAAGCAGGTAAAGCATAATAACTGTTGCCAATTTAGTCACATTTTCGCGATCCACAATCCTTCTTTGGAGGACGAGGACGGCTGTTCCAATCTGGGAATCCTAGGAATTTTCCAAACATAAAATTAAAATTTGTATCCTTTTATAATAACATTGCCCTTTAATTTATATAATTGATTGTATCTAACTTTTACGATACGTTATTCCTGCTTACCAAGCGGACTAGTTAGATGAAGTGACCCCTACCTTTCTCACAAGCGCGTAATACAATATATTATATTTAGAAAACGAAACACTGTCATGTGATTTTTGGGTTCGTATCTGATTAAATACAGTTGAACAGACTTGTAAGGCCATCGATATTGCACGGAAAATTAGGTCTTATAGCCGTCATGGTTTATAATGGATATAAGATCAATTTGGTCTTATATAAAAGCTAAAAGATTTTTTAATGAAATAAGTGGTTGTATTTAATTTTTCGACCGGAACTTAAGATAGTGAAATGGAGAAGCAATGTTAAGTAAATTTGAACCATACTTCCTAAATTAATTTTCACTTTAAAAATCGTATATTTAATAGCGGAAACATGGTATTGAAAGTTAAGGTGGGATTATTGCAATTGTTAACCAATTTTTACAAAAATTATAACTTTAGTGCCGGAGTGATTCGACCTTCCTTAATCCAAGCTATCTGTAACTGTCCCTTTGGAAAGAATTGAAGCTAAAGTCTAAAGTACAGGAATTTTGGCACTTAGATTTAAGAAGAGTTTAAAAAGCGGACGACTATTCAGATTGACACATTCGATGAAAGGTCATCAAAATATTTGATCGCAAGTTGAGGAATACTTTGTTGCCTACATTGGGATACAAATTCTAAAATCAACAAAAATGCTTAGATTTTCTATGGTAGTGAAAGCTGACCTTAGTTCGAATCACTTGAATATAAGTGTTTGAACTAACCTTTGGTTAATCCATGCACAGCTGCAACTTCTTGTGATTTTTTGAGGTTTCAGAAGGTCAATTGCTTCAATATTGTAGGATAATGAATAAGAATTGTACTGATTTACTTTAACCATTTTGAAAAATTACTTTGCACATTAAAAAACTTAAGCATGAAAATTAGCAAAAGAAGTTTGTGGAAGGCAATTAGTGAACACTGGTACATGGTTAGGTTCCAAAAAAATAAGAGTAAAGTAAAATGTCGAGATTTCGTATGTTTTGTCCTTATATAAGTGGCATCTGGCACGAATTTGGGCTATGAATTCGGGTCTTATATCCTTTTTGGTGTTATAACCGTTGGTCTTTTAGCGCGATATTTCCCCATGCCAAATACATTGTTCCAAACCAAGTGCGCCAAAAATTGGTCTTATAACTGAATTGGTCGTATATCGGTGGTCTTATAAGCGTGTTCCATTGTATTATAAGTATAAATGTTAATTATTGTAAGTTATACAGGACCAGGCTTAATTCAGTATACAATGGAGAAAGTATTTATGTAAAAACTCATATAAAAAAACGAGCTCTGTCTCACTCCGCTTCTATCCTCTCGAAAAAATTCCCTTCAGAGAATTGCGGGCCAATAAGTTATTGATGAAGTGGATTTCTTTGAATCTCCAATATTATTAATTACATATTATCATAATTTTTTATCTAAAACTTATGTCACAAGTCTCATTTTAGCGTGAAATGCTTCTCCATTGTATACTGAATTAAACCTGTCCCTGTATATTAAGATTTATCAACAATGGTGCAATACATAACATAAAAATTTGTGAACATGAACCGAAAATGTTTAATTTTCTTCAAGCAAGAACGTCCCTTTTATTCAAAAATTTGCTGCATGAGTTTGCAGATATGGCTTAAGAATTATGTGCAAAGACCTTGAATTTTTTATTCACTTTAAGAAAAAGCTAAATAGCAGGTTCGAAATCGAAGGGTTTGATTCAACTAAGTCTCAATGTTTTACGTATTCTAGAATACTTATAAGTATCTGTTTAATTCTGAACATTAATTAGAACTACCATTGATTAACATTATTATATTAAATGGTTAAAAGCATTGCAAATGAATAACAAAAAACAATTTTCAATGTTAAATAAAACTTTATCCGTCATGGAAAGTCTCATAATTGCTATTAGCATTGTTTTGGAGTGCTCACAAATTTCAGCTGTATTTGGTAATAGTCAAAGTCGATACAGTTATATTAGAAAAAGATTAGAATTTATAGACTGAAACTGAAAATATACGGAATTGGGTTCCTTTCTCAGGTAAGGTGAACAATTGTATTCTGATTGGAATAGGCTGGTTAAAAAAGTTTTTCGACTTTAGTCTAAACTTTTGCCTTGCAAATTTGGACTCATAACATGCATAATCAATTTTCAACCCATTTGGGAGTGGAGTGGTTTGGTGTGTCGGTTTCTTATAGTAAAACAACATTGTTGTAAAAGAAAAAAGTGAGAATTCTATATCTTTGGNGGTTTGGTGTGTCGGTTTCTTATAGTAAAACAACATTGTTGTAAAAGAAAAAAGTGAGAATTCTATATCTTTGGAATTCTGGTTAGCAAAGATATTGGAAGTTGCTCCTCTGGACATTTGGTCAATAGTGAATAACGCAGATACCGAGGAGTTAAAGTTAGGTTAACAGAAAATTTCGTCTCAGTTTTTATTTTTATTGNGGTTTGGTGTGTCGGTTTCTTATAGTAAAACAACATTGTTGTAAAAGAAAAAAGTGAGAATTCTATATCTTTGGGATTCTGGTTAGCAAAGATATTGGAAGTTGCTCCTCTGGACATTTCGTCAACNGGACATTTGGTCAATAGTGAATAACGCAGATACCGAGGAGTTAAAGTTAGGTTAACAGAAAATTTCGTCTCAGTTTTTATTTTTATTGCTAGTAATGAAAAAAATGAGACAAAAAAATTTTGTTGCCAATCTTCAATCAGTATCTACTGTGTTTCTAGCTCGAAATAAAATTCACTCAAAAATGTCGATATGCGACAAAAGTATATACGTTACGTAAAAGTTTCGCTCACAAACTGTCGTCTTTCCAGAATACACAAACTTAGGGGGTAGAGGATAAGTCGTTAAACGTACGTCTAAGTCAATGCTGTTGTACATTTTATCCTTACACGCTAAATATTTCATCAACATTTCAATGTCTTTCCAAAAAAATGTTCTGGAGATAAATAATACCGAAGGAAATATTTAGGGCGTATTTGTAGAAAATATCATTCTCTGCCAATGAGCAATGGCCAAAAAGTATATTCTCGCTTCTTTAAAGATTTGTTCCGAATTGTATTATATATACTTCGAGTAGCCTAATCTCCTCCCGGCAAGAAATGAGTCTTCTCACTTTACCTGAACACAAGACTCCTTAAATTTATGTTAAGACTTTATGAGTTAAATAATTATAGTGCAACACCAACAACACTTAATAACTATATCACACATGAATAAATGCTATCAAAGTAGAGTAAGTAGAATTAAATAAATCAAAATTAAAATAAAATTTGTGCGTGCAACTTAAAATTGTATTTCTCCCACAGCACAAAGCAGCAATTTAGACCCTAAAAATTGATTCGGGTTTTTTATGATAGTGAATAAACTAAATTCATTTTCGAGGAGAGTATATACCGTATGGTCAGATTCGACAGTTTTTTTTCTCTCTCTCAATCACCAAAATATGCGCACTTCTCATTACATCATTGTCACCCGAAATAGATGGGCGAACACCTGCATCCTGTAAAATTTACAAAGAAAACAACTTTTATGACAAGTTTAGACTTTTAGTAGTCATTTTACTTAAACTCTATCGATTACTGACAATACAGTAGTTTTCATGTCTTGATGTTGTTATGAATTTTCAATTCTAAAAAATCCAGTCTTCCTTTAATTTGCCGTGTCTAATTTTGTCACCTGCTTTGGTTACAATAATGTACCGTACATTGACATTGCCGTAAGGAATTATAGTTCGTATCGAAGGACCGGTTGAAATCGTCCATAGAGGGGGAGGTGGGGCGTAGCAAAGGTTGGACTCGACCAAATTGTGGGCAGTCAAAATTTCTAAGTATTTTAAAAATGCATTCTCTGTCTTCAAAATTTTCTAAGTTTTTTTAAGTTTTATTTTCCCTCATAAGCCACAAATTGACATCCATGAAAGTTGTTGGAGTTGATGAGGGAGTAATGTTTCCGTCAAACATTTCTCTCTACGGTCATCCGTTTAGGTTATATGGCATAGGTGAAGGTGAACACCAAGTTTCCGCATGTCCGATAAATTATGTGATTCTAACTGGATTACCATAGAGAAAAATGCAGGAGGGAAAATTTATTCTAATCACTATTTCCAACAACTTTTGTAGAGGTCATTTTGTGGTTTACGAGGGAACAAAAGCTAAACAAACTTAGAAAATTTTGGACAGGGAATTCATTTTTAAAATACTTAGAAATTTTTACTGCACTCCCCATTTGGGCGAATCCAGCCTTTGCTATGCCCCACCTCCCACTCTATGGACGATTTCAACCGGTCCTTCGATACGAACTATAATTCCTTACGGCAATGTCAATGTACGGTGCATTGTAACCAAAGCAGGTGAAAAAATTAGACACGGCAAATTAAAGGAAGACTGGATTTTTTAGAATTGAAAATTCATGACAACATCAAGACATGAAAACTACTGTATTGTCGGTAGTCGATAAAGTTTAAGTAAAATAACTACTAAAAGTCTAAACTTGTCAAAAGTTGTTTTCTTTGTAAATTTTACAGGATTTAGGTGTTCGCTCATCTATTTCGGGTGACAATGATGTAATGAGAAGTGCGCATATCTTGGTGACAGAGAGAGAGAAAAAACTATGTCGAATCTGACCATACGGTATACGCATTGGTCATGTGAAAATCTTTACTCTTGTAAACAGTACAATACGGAATATCATCAAGGCTTTTTCAATGTAAGATTTTGGCTATGTTGCATGTTTTTCAAAAAATTGTACCTGGTGAATTGTCAATTTCGTCGAACTCTCCACCCGTAGGTTCTTGACGATCAGTGGGCTTTGTGCTGCAGAAAAAAATAACGGAATCAACCAATTATTAAATATATATGACACAACTTACTCGCTTGTACATCTGCAATCGCAAACTGCACCCACAGGACTAGTCATAGATTCAGAAAACCTCTTCGTTCTACTGTTTACACCAAACTGTTCCAACTGACCTCCTGCGACCATCCCATTAGTAATGGATACTAAGAAGAAATACAAAACTTTGTATATAATGTCTTAGGTGTTTTATGCCCAATTAACTCATTACTGAAGATCAGCTTAAGTAAAACATCACTTAGGAGAGAAAATATTTTATGATCAAATATTTAAAAAATTGTTGTATCTACCGATCATCGAAACGTGAGTGTACTGGGACAATTCAGCCCTGCTTAAGTTTTAAGGATCCTTATTTATTTATTTAAACAGAAATTTAAAAAGTTTAGACTAAGTTAAGTTAAAATCATTCCGGCATTAGCTTTAAGGCTTTAATTAATACTTATTAATATTTTCCTTAAAATTTATTTACCTAAGCAAAATATTAAAAGTATTTTGAAGTAAAGTAGCACAGACATTTTCTACAAACCCTAATTGATAAAAACTGAATTAAAAGTTTGATAAACAGTGAGTTTTTATTCTGGTATTATACACTTGTAATTAGAAAGTAACTTTTACTATCTCAAAACAATCCAATTAAATCAATTTAGCAAATTTCTAAATATGAACAATGAAACTTACATAATGAATCAATCGTACGAACATTGTCCTGCTACATAATTTTGAAATTTTCTGACTATCGAATTATTTATGCGTGATCCAAACTTGCCTTTCTCTCATCGTGCTCTAGGGAAAATGCAGTATTATTCTAAATATTCAGTAAATTGTAAATAGAGTTGTTATGGTAAAAAGTGATTGTATTG
Organism: Holacanthella duospinosa; assembly: GCA_002738285.1. Taxonomy (NCBI): domain Eukaryota; kingdom Metazoa; phylum Arthropoda; class Collembola; order Poduromorpha; family Neanuridae; genus Holacanthella; species Holacanthella duospinosa. Next base: position 301,685 of record NIPM01000139.1, on the reverse strand, counting down.
TTCAAAGTTTCTAATCGCACCGTATTTTCCCTAAGAGCACGATAGAAGAAAGGCAAGTTTGGATCAGGCATAAAGCTGGATCCAGAGTCCGTAACTTTCCCTTTCCTTGCCCATGCCCNTAATCGCACCGTATTTTCCCTAAGAGCACGATAGAAGAAAGGCAAGTTTGGATCAGGCATAAAGCTGGATCCAGAATCCGTAACTTTCCCTTTCCTTGCCCATGCCCTCGACAAATATCTCGATCCAAACTTTCTCCTTTCGTACCCACCACGTTACCAGGGGAATCTTAAAGGCACGAGATGTGAAAACAAAACATCCATAGTTCCTTTCTCACTACATTTCCTTGATCTTGCCTTGCTCAACTTAAAATATAGTACTCAGGTGGGGAAAAAAGTGAGAAGAATCGACTATTTTTAAATTAGAGCTTAGAAGAAAATTTTGGTACTCAGGTTGAGGCAAAATCAGAGCAGAAAAGTAAAAAAAAAATTCTTCCTGGGAAGAAAAAAACATTTTCTGCTCAGGAAGAACGACCCCCTTTTTGTGCCGAGCAAANTCAGGTTGAGGCAAAATCAGAGCAGAAAAGTAAAAAAAAAATTCTTCCTGGGAAGAAAAAAACATTTTCTGCTCAGGAAGAACGACCCCCTTTTTGGTGCCGTGCAACAAGTGAGAAAAATAATTTGAAATCAAATTTTGGAGTATTAGAAAAATCTTTTATTAGTTTTTCACAAGTTTCACAAACGAGAATCACTTCTAGGTAAAATCTTTATTATTAATCTTTCAAAATTCAAAATTCAAAAATTAAAAAAACACTGAATCATCATCCTCTTCCGAATCAGAACAGTTAATTTTCAAAACCTTTTTTAATTAACACTGAACAATGACAATTTATTAATCCGAACTTTCTTTGAAATCAATATATTTAAAAATTAGTCACATGAAACTTTTTTTTCTCAGCCTTGACGTGAGTACCCTCTATTTTACGCTTGGCTTAAAGTGCGCAAAAATGACATTTTCAGCTCAATTTTTTCCTACATTTCTTTCCATCCTAGCCTGAAAGTTTGTCACACTTTTTGTTCGGGTTTAATCTTCACTTGAGTACTAAGCTTAAAGTAGAACCGAGTTCTACCTTTGTAAGAAGAAAGGCGAGGGAAAGCAGTTTTGCTAAATTTGTTGAATGAAAGCGGAAGTGTCATTTCAAGTATTCCATCATATATCATCGACTCAACTGTCATAAATCAAGTTAGTTGTCAGTATTAAATTTACTATTATCTATCATTTGTTTCATATCAATTTTTTGTTTCAAGCGTTGAAATCAGATGAAACGGTATCAAACCCGTATTTTTTTATTTTCTAAACAAGTGACTGTCAATTAGTTCACTAACCGTCATATCAACTTACTGAATAGCTTAGGAAATTTTTAAGTGGAATACCTTGATTTAATACAAGTCCTACAAATTTGGTAGGCCGATAAGTCGGTTCTTGAAAACTTACGCATACGCATGGTATTTTGTTTTTAATTCTACAATATTATTAAAAACTTAGGTTTTCTGTCACTGCAACAAATTCTTTTATCAAAAATAATTTTGGTAAAGAATGTCTATCTTAACTTGTTCAATTATGACTGAACCTACTACTTCAGATACTAGAGAAGCCCTTCATACGTGACGCTTTAGAATAACCCTATGCCGAAATTTTTCCTTCCAATGCTGGAAAAGACAAACTCAACGTATTTCAGCATGTAGTCATTGTAACTCAAATTTCTTTAATATTATTTGATAACCTAAAATTGAAATGGAATTTGAAAAAATATATTTGTGATATAATATTGTTATACTCTTTGGAATAAAAAGTTCTAAGTATTCTAGATTTTTTTGAATTTACTCAAACATTGATATGATAAATAAAAAGTGCTAAAGAGCAGTCCAAATTCTTGTTATATTTTTTGGAATTTAATTTTTTTTTGCAATGCATGAATCATTTTAATTGATAAGACTTGCTTCAAATAATGCAAGTTTAACTCTATTTGAATGTTCGTTCCCATCTTTCCTGAAACGCTGGTTTCTCCAAAGAGGTCTCCAAAGCGGTCAAAATAATCATATTCATTCCCAGAGTCATACTCCCTGACTCTAAGAATCATGAGTCTGACACTAAATTTTGGGAGTCGACTCTTGGAGTCATGACTTTAGCTGTTTAATTTTTGCGAGTCGACTCTGAGTCAAAGTTATAAATCTGACTCCAAACTCATGAGCAAATATAGAAAATCGTGTAGTTTATAAGGTTTGGAAAAGATTTTTTTGTAATAGTAGAAGTGATAATGGGTAAGGAAAGTATGTACGATCCCATTGAACCATTTTTAAATATTGGCTGTATAAAACCGATTTTTCGTAAATAAAAAGTGCTGGTTTTAGCAGTGTATGTTCAAGTGATACCGGTTGTCTATCCCTAAATCATACGACTTTATTTGGTATATATTGTATGCACAGTAAACGCACACATAGTACATATTAAATATATGTGCATCAAACTCAATTTCTTAGATGGGCATTATGATTATACATCTCGAATCTATATTTTTTACTCAAAATTTTAGATATATAAAATTCGAATATTTCCATTTACTGGTTAAACTTATGCATTTTAAGTGTATAACAAGTGAATAGTTATATTTATCATGCTCTTTATTTTTATCGTCCGTGTCGTACTTTTGTTCTCTTCTGTCTTGTTTTGTTCTTCATTCAGTGCAGAACGTGAAACAGAACATGAAGAATTCCAAAAGTTATAAGAATTTTTCAGTGATATTTTTTAAGTTAGAAAATCGATTTGCTTTTGTGGTTATCTATCTAGCTAGATTAGCTAGATTTTCACCTAGGTTCAGTGGTTTATTGTTCTTGGCCGTCACCGGGTACGAAAACTGTTTCAGTACTTGTGAAATCATCTGACTCAATACCAGCCGATAATTGGAAAAAATATGAAGTTGATCTAAATGTTTTGGTAAGTTCAAATAAGCATCGCATAATTTGGTTATGCGATGAATATAATAATTTGGTTATATTTGAAGTTATGCCGAATGTAATTCTATAAAAATTTAACTTATTTTTACTATTATAGACTTGTATGAGAAAGCAGTCAAAAAATCAAGCGCATTACGAACCTCAAAAACAGTCGAATTATTAGATACAAGTGAAAGTGAGCAAGGAAGTTTTCAACTTATAGCCCTGGAGCTAATTTGCGACAAATTGATTCTTTATTTCAAGTTGTAATGACAGGTGAGCATATATTTTAACAATTGATTAATATCAATGTGGGATGGGACTTCTACATCGAGGTATGTTTTTCAGCACATGACGAACCAAGTGTCGACAATGAATTGAACGTACTGACTTTAGTAAACACAACTTCTTTGGAAAACATACAGCAAGAGCAAAGCGGTAAAATAATGCGTATACGTGGAACATCTCAAAAAATAATTTTTAATATTTATACTTAGTTTCAAAAGGTGAAGTTCAAGAATTTGTAAGAAATCAAGAAACAAAACAACCATAGTTAATTCATTCACTGTAAGTTTATTTATTATGATTTTAAATTATTGATAAATTAATTTTCAAATTGTATNCATAGTTAATTCATTCACTGTAAGTTTATTTATTATGATTTTAAATTATTGATAAATTAATTTTCAAATTGTATTGTAATTAAATTCTGATATATTACTAGTGTTATACGCTTTCTATTTATACAATATTTACCACATTTAAAAAAAGATGCATACAGGGAATTGGGAATATATATAGTTTATATGCATTAAAATATGCTGCTTATTTTTGTTCGCTTTACATGCATATATCAGTTAACATTTGTTTTGGAGTGAATAAAAAANATACAATATTTACCACATTTAAAAAAAGATGCATACAGGGAATTGGGAATATATATAGTTTATATGCATTAAAAATATGCTGCTTATTTTTGTTCGCTTTACATGCATATATCAGTTAACATTTGTTTTGGAGTGAATAAAAAACTATTATAAAAATGTGCATTTTGGACGAATTGAAAAATCATTTGCATATTCTTAGGACGTTGTTTATGTATACATTATTTATATAACTTAATATGAGCGTGGATTGTGTATATATTACCTTTGCAGAATATGTGAATATTACGTGCATTAAAAAAGTGCAGTATATTCATGTACGCTGTTTATGTATATAATATGAGGTGTATATAACACATACGAAACTTGGTCAACTAGACACCTTTTATATGGCAAGTTGAATTCACAAAGTATGTTTATATTATACACCGTTTGGTTTGATGGAATAATGCTTATTAGTGGATGCTGGGAACGAGTCATGACTAGTAATTCTGGAAGTCAACTCTCAGTCATGACTCTGATCCCAATCGCAAGGGAGTCAGAGTCATCACATGACTCGAATGTTCCATTCGTCGATGAAAAGTAGCCTCCTCTGCATAAGTAGTCCACTTGTTTATCCCATACTTCTCAAAAGTAATACCTCCAAAGGTTGGCATTAAAACTAAACCAAATTTAAATCCCAATCCAAAGTAGACATTAGACATGAGTCTAAGCTTGGTCTGAGCGAGAGTCACAGTCACAACTCTGACTCTTGAAACTTTGGGACTAGACTGTCAGAGTAATGACTCTGAATATTTGATTGATTGCAGCCGACTCTGAGTCAGAATCAGTCACTTAACTTAATTAGTTAATTGAAAATGTGAGAAAACTGGGAATAATTTTTAAAACAGTTCTCCTTTTATCTCTTTACAATTTTTTTTTCAAGATTTCTAGNCCATTCGTCGATGAAAAGTAGCCTCCTCTGCATAAGTAGTCCACTTGTTTATCCCATACTTCTCAAAAGTAATATCTCCAAAGGTTGGCATTAAAACTAAACCAAATTTAAATCCCAATCCAAAGTAGACATTAGACATGAGTCTAAGCTTGGTATGAGCGAGAGTCACAGTCACAACTCTGACTCTTGAAACTTTGGGACTAGACTGTCAGAGTAATTACTCTGAATATTTGATTGATTGCAGCCGACTCTGAGTCAGAATCGGTCACTAATTGAAAATATGAGAAAACTGGGAATAATTTTTAAAACAGTTCTCCTTTTATCTCTTTACAATTTTTTTTTCAAGATTTCTAGGTAAGAAACACGATCCAAACTTACTCACTTCAAATTAGAAAAATAACGAAATGGGAAAGGAAAGGGAATGTCAAGGTAAAAAACATTGAGAAAGTTTGAATGCTATTGAGGAACGACCTGAGAACGTCATGGTAACAGAAAGGAAAGAGAAAAAGCAACTATTCGAAGCTTAAATAAAGATCATTACTGAACATGCACATGGCTCACCTACGAATAAGGTATATTTCTGTCCATTTCCGCATACATACAGATACCTTGTAACGAACATATTATGAAAATACTTTGATATTTGGAAATGACCTTCACAACTGAAATAAAATTAGATTTACATGCAGTATACTCGAATAGCCACCTCGGCTTTTAAAAATAGCGCTAGATTGAAATTCAAAAGTTTTTCCTGAATCAAATTTGGGTCTATACGCTGATGGATTCGAATTTAGAACCATTTGGAAATTTCAGAAAAAACCCGGTAGCTTAAAAAAAAAAATTTTTTTCGCAGATGAGTTTGTCATCAATATTTGTTCATCAAATTTGTCATCAACTATGCATATGCAATTAATGTCTTAAATATAATTAAAATTCTGAAATGGTGGATTAGCATGGTGGAAGTAGAAGACTGAAAAATTATTCTACTGTGAAAAGAGTTTCTACGCGAACAACAAATTAAATGGTGTATGACAATTCTACAAATAGCAAAAGCAAATTTTTTTTATATCACATAGACTTATTTTTGTTCCTACTTTTCAATTGAATTATTGAAATCATTGTATTTGGAATTCTCCCTTAAGAAAGTTGTCTACAATAATTTCTGAATTACTTTTAACTCACAGAGCACTCTCCTATGTACTACTTTATACCAATAATTTAGTATTGAAACAAGCAACTAGGAACTTTCACTATTAACAATCAAAGCAAAGACTTTCTTCTTTTTCTAACCATGCAGCAGGATCAATTAAATTACTGAAATAAAATTTTGATAGCTCTAGACTAACATGAAAAATAGTAACTAAACTTCTTCCAAAGATGCATACCAAAACTAGAAAATCGATTTATAATGTTTGTAAATAGCATGCATGTCCCAAAAAGCAGCCCAATATACGACCGAGCTATTTATGCTAAATTTGTAAACATTATGGTGTTAGGACAAGAAGAAAGTCATTGCATATCGTCACAAACACGAAACTGTACATGGTTACATGTGTTACATGACATCATAAATTCAGACAAATACATAGGATCTTGAAGAAATTTATTAGATTGAACTTGGTAATTTTAGCAATTTAGAAGTTAGGAAATTTGATATTAGAAATTATTAGATACATCATTAACATTTCTCAATCACATTCATAACTTGACTCTGTATTGGATCATCTAGCCAATTTGTAAAATTGAATGTTTAAAATATTACGGAATTGGGTATAACAGTTAGGATAATATTCCATTCAATTGAAGTGTTCCAATAATTTTTTATAACGTAGTCCACATGAAACTAAGGATATGGTTTTATTGTATATTTATGAACACTTATTGAAATACCATGATTGTCTCGGACCTGGTGATATTTCACATTGCTCGAACACAATGTCAGCTTTTACCCTGTTTTATAATCAAAAATTTAAAATTATTCACACAAATTCTTCTACTTGGATGCGCTTACGGTTTATCTGGGGCGGCAAGGCAGAGTTCACTTGTCACATCTTTTACTTGAATCCAATAATTATTAATTTTTGTCTCTCCAGCGTTACCCCAAGCCCTCAGCAACTTAAATTTGTATTGTTTCTGTTGAGGTGGACACTTGTTTTGTACTAAAGCTTTAGAAAGTTCTGAATCGTCTGTTTCTGACATCCTAATAGTATATATGCGTGCCTCAGCGGAATCTAAAAAACATTTTTGATTATAAGCTATCGTATCCTTATATAATATGTGAGCTCAAAATTTGTTATACTGATAACTTTGACACATTTTTTGTTTTAGACACACTTTTTGTTCTCCAGTGTTATAATTTTCTTACCTGAGTCATCCGTTGCAATGATTTCAAACTTTTGGCGGGGACAACATCCACAACAGTCCTCTTTTGCCACACGAGTGAGGGAACAAGACTTGTCACTACTAAATATTTTTTGTCTTGTAATTTCAAGTGGCTTCAAAAACATAAATTATTAAATTAAATTTACATGAATTAAGATTTGAAATGTGTTACGTTGTAGCGATAAGAATTCCCTTGCGTCTTTTGCATGTGACAAATTCGAAACCATCCTAAGTTTTCCGCAAATATGCAGTAATAAAATCCGAAGACCACAAGAATTACAAAAAGTTGCATGATTAGTTTAGTTATAAAACGTTTACTACATTTTTATTTTATACCCACATTCCATTGACATTTTTCAAATTAATTGCAAAAAGACCAATTATAAGAGCAATGGTTCTATGAAATATCTATTATTCGATCCAATAGTAGTGAAACGATCTGACCACCTGTTATGAGTTAAACAATGTATTGTAAATCATATTGTTTGGCATACATAAGTCAGCAACATATAATCCGTTGTCATATTTTGTTGCTTCATTGTAATTGATGACATTGCTGTCACTATAGGCTTAAGGCCAGTCAAGTTAAAACATCTAATTCATGAAGATATGTTAAAATAATTTCGTCACACTAAGATTCAGTATAACTAACTATTCATAGCAAGCCTGTCTAGCTGTTGCACAATATAATACAGTGTTAATATATAAAATGCTAATAAATCTCATTGTACTTTCTAGTTTAAGCAATAAGATAAACAGCAGCAATGGAATTACCGTAGGCTTTCACATACAGGGTCCACCAGAATTAAGTACCATATGGCGAAAGCACAAGGGTTAAAGCATATGCCAAAAAAATGTGGTGTTCCTGCTTCTGTCTTTCATTCTTGTCTCTCCTGAGATTTGCGCGCGTACTCTAACAACCGACAACCCAATCAAACATTTGATTGCTTGTTTCATTTCAATAATTTATTACAACGAAATCACGCTCATCAGATCATCTTCTCTTGGTTTAATCTCGACTCATTGGCTTGGTAATTGAATTACATCATCAAACTGCTCATACCATCAGTAGGTTTACGCACTTGGAGGTAAAGTTTAATAAAATTTGTATGAACTANACTGCTCATACCATCAGTAGGTTTACGCACTTGGAGGTAAAGTTTAATAAAATTTGTATGAACTAAGATGATTATATCGTAAAAAATAATTTGATAAATTAAAAAAAGTATTTTAATTTCTATATAACATCACTTTATTTCTGAATCATTATTTGTCAACTAAAAAACAAAGGGTTGGTAATTACAAAACTATAAATCAAAT